>JBCFYV010003508.1:19450291-19469325 GCA_039000515.1 Timema cristinae | reverse complement strand
AATGGATGTTAAAAATTAACTAGCTCTAATTGTCTATTTTCTTATGTATTTATGTTTATATATCAGGTACTTGTGTACTTATCATTACTGACCTGTTTTAGGTTTTGTAATTATTGGTCAGCACTATAATAAAGGAAACAGAAATTGAAAAATTGAAATTATTCTTCTTCTTGTGCGCTTGCAATGTTCTTTTGTTTGTTTTTAGCACCGCGTCTTACAAACCGTTTGGTTTATACGATCTTTCAATGTTATCCAACTCGTTGAACTTATCATTTGGGTGTTTTCTTTTAAAACAGATGGGTGGTTATCTTGAGTGAAATTGTTCCTCCGCCTAAAGAATATATTTCACCAATCTCCTCTCCCTCTTCCCCACCTACAATCAGTGTATTTTTGATGAGACAATCAGAGGTATAGTCTGATTTAAATAAGAAGGAACTATTTTTTAACAGTAACAAAAGCTACTAAATCAAATGACATATATTCATACGCCAAGTCATGTAAGATACATTTGTACTGTCACGTGTGGGGTAAGGAAGGCTCTGTAAGTGTAATGAATATGGGACAGAATTATTCATCGGCCCGTCGTAGTTTATCCTTTGAGCCTGCAAGGACTCTTTGCCTGCAACCCATCTCCACGTAATAGGAATCATGGGGTCAAGGGGGAGGGGGAAATATAAGGGGTATTTATGAGTGTAGGCAAGCGATAAGGTTGGTTTACAAACAAGAGCAAACAAAGGCGGAACAGCACGTTAATTTTTTTTTTTTGTAAACCATGTTGAATTAAATCAAACAAAACAATATAAAATTTGAGTACAGATTTTCTCTATTGAAAACATATTAAAAATTAATATTTATTTTAAGATAAAATAAAACAAGGGCTTATTTTTTTTACCGAATGAATATAAGAAAAAAATGTTCACGAATCTTTAAATTCCCTACGGGTGCAATATGGCACTCGTAATTAAACTTAGAAGGTAATACTTAGATTTGTATAACGTACATACTATCAAGGTTTTGTCATTAAAAAATTTTTCACATTGATATGATAATCCTAGAAGTAATTTTTTTTACTTTTTAACAAAATAATTCAAATATACCCAAAAATGTCAATTTCAAAAATACTCAAAAGAGAAGCCGTAATTTCAGGATAAGGCAATTTTATTTCAACAGAATTTTCTCAAGATTTACCAAACCCATTTAATTAATAATAACCCACTTTGGTGGCCACGTGGTATAACGCACTAATCTCGTGTTGGACTAGACTGCTGAAGAGGAGGAGATCGGGATTCGATCCCGGTAGGGTTCAATTAAGGTGGCTTCCCACTCTACTCACGCCAATGTGGGTGCACTTCTTCTAAATCAAACTTTCATAATCTCTAACCTATTAGTGTAATTAGTACACAAGCCCATAACCCGAACGAGTAGTAAGACACGGTGCTAAGCAAAACAATTAATAATAATATAGATTACTTTCAATCAGTGTTTAAAATGATAAATATTTTCTTTTGATACTCAAAATAAATATTCGTAAGTAAACTGGAGCCTACATGCCCACTTGATCATGAGAAACACTCGTCACAATCATCCCTGCTCTCCAGGAACACAACCGAGGGGATGGGAGCGGCTACACTCAAAGAACCCACGTGACGCATACACAATTTAACCCCTAGAACGACACGAAACATCTTCTCGACAAGAGTCGCATGATAAACGCCTGAAAATTAATTCTGTCCCCAACATTCCGCCCCTTCTCTTCTCCTTCCATCAAAAGAAGTAAACCTTTTCCCCTGGGTGGGTTCTCCACCCGCTTCACGAGGCCACTGTTTACACTGCAGGGGTGACCAAACATTAGATCGTGATCTAACGGTCGACGCGCGGCCGCTAGTTTGGTCTATCGATTAAAAAAGATTGAAAGAAAGAACATTAAAAAGAATGTTTGCAGATTTTTATCAAATCAATATTATAAAATTGAATAACTAAGCTGTTTGAAGTATGACCATTTACAATCCTGCCTTCGTTTATGTCAGAGTAATTACGAATTCTCATTCAACAAACCATCCTAATGTTATGCGGAGTAATGCAGCAACTTAAAAGTAAAATATTTTATGAGAAAACACCGTTTCAGGGAAATTATATTATGTTGTTTAATTTTTTTTAAATCTGTGATTCAATATGTGAAAGGACTTAAAATTTTTATATGCAATATAATTTTACAATCAAAACACAAAATGGATTATTAATTTTTTACTAATAAAACAAACAATATAAGCCTATGTTTCTGTAGTGGATCGTTATTTTGAGTAGATAGCTAGATCAAAAATGTCTAGTCACTCCTGGTATACAGTACTCAGTTTGTTTTTTTAATAATTTGAACAGTTTTTTGTTGTTCAAATACTAATATTTTGTGAACATGGTTTGGTTATCTAAAATGTACTAATATAAGACTAGAAACTCTGTGTATGGAGTTGAACGTAAAATATTTATTTGTGTAACACTCTTTAATGGTACTTACCCACACCAGTGATCCCATGTTTAAGGTGTCAGTCTTGCAATATACTGGTTGCCGGTAACGGGAAGATCGTGGTTTAAATCCCAGACGAGTAGCATTTTCAGTAATTTATCAAACAAAATAGTTAACTTTTGTTTAATATACTTTCCTTATTTCTGCCCCATTAAACTAGTTTTTTAGTGTGATCCTTGTATGAGTAATTTGAAGCTCATTACAAGAGTTGTCTGAGGTTCATTCACAATACAATAATTATTTCATTTATTTATTTTATTTGTATTATTTATTTCAGGAATTTAACGTGTACTTTCTGAACCGACACGACTTATAAACTAACTTAAATCATTAAAAGACACAACATCCAGCCCCTCAGCCATTAATTCATCACTGTTAAAGGATAAACCCACATTTCACCAATGCTAAGGTTTTTGGCCATGCCTGAATTGAACCCGAAACCCTTAGCTCAGTTCTCAGACACGCTACAGACTGAGCTAAGTTGCTGGACAGATTATCCCTTTTAAACGCAATGCAATGGTAATATTTTCCCTCTTAGTGAAGCCAGGGTGAACGTGGGATCAATAAAATAGGCATGTCATCCTACCAATACCAGACGCTGTAGGTCACGACATCTTACAACCCCTGTACGCAAATGGCGTGTGGCGTGAGTTATTGACGTGCTACTAGCTTCCTGTATTGGAGGCAGTAATTGACTGGGGAAAAGTAATGGATCCTACATGTCCCAAGGATGCAGGAGTATTTAGCAGCTCGAGGGGTGGTTTGAGGGGTGGGAGTTGTGGAGAGGTGGATAGGTGGATAGGGGGATCTTTGGAGTGGCAACGTTACGAAGTGATGATTGGATGAATTTTGTTTTGTTTTAACAAAAACAACAACTAATAATAATAATAATAATAATGACATGTCTTGGCCACAACAGTTTTTAGCTCCAGTTTGTAGAGTCATTATCCAGTACTAATGTACCTTTGCCCAGAGGACGTCTGAATGTACTAAACTTAGATCCTTTCCGTGGAGGCTCTTTCCAAGTCCCGATGAAATGAGGTTATGGTGATAGTGAGTATGAGTATGATGACCTAGACCAAATGAAGATCGTAACCTAGCTTAAACCTAATTTACCAAACCCTGTTGACCATGGGAACAATTCCCCTTTACGAAAAAAATATAATCTCTTGGTATCAGCGAGAATCAAACCCGGGACCTCTACGTCAGCACCCAGGCTCTGACCATTATATCACAAGGCTGATAGACGTGTTTCACTTATGTTTTTAATGTTACAAAGTAGAACTGAGCAGAAGGTTTCACTTTTGGGGATAGTTCTGAAGGGACTTAAGCTCACTAAAATTAGCGGTCCCCTTTGGCGCTTCATTCGTTCGCAAACTACAGCTTGTAGCACAGCCATTCGTGAGATACACAGAAGCCAGTGGCGTGTCGGGGATTGTCGCTAGGGTAATCATATTTCATTAAAGTACCTGTGATAATATGACCTACTTCACACTGTCCCCATGTGATCAATCATACATAGGCTCTGCTCTACACACCTCACATGAGAATATAATGGTCGAGGTGTGTATAGCATAGCCTATGTATGATTGGTCAAATGGGGACAGAGTGAGTGATAACATATATTCCCATTTAGATGTGTTAAACAGAGTCTATGTATGTTTGGTCGAATGGGGACAGAGTGAGTGATAACATATATTCCATTTAGATGTGTAAAACAGTCTTATGTATGTTTGGTCGAATGGGGACAGAGTGAGTGATAACATATATTTCCATTGAGATGTGTAAAACAGTCTATGTATGTTTGGTCGAATGGGGACAGAGTGGTGATGACATACATTCCCATATTAATATTATTGTTAAAAACAAAACAGAATTGGTCCAATAATTATTTCGTAGCGCTGTCCCTCTAAATCCTCCCCACCCCTCTCGAAATGTAGGATACATTATATGTCTCTATTTGACCAATCATACATAATCTTTGCTTTACACCTCACATGGGAGTGTATGTTATCACCCATTATATCCCCATTTGACCAATAATACATACTCTGTTTTACACATCTAAATGGGAGTATATGTTATCACTCACTCTGTCCCATTTGACCAATCATACATAGGCTCTGCTCTACACACTCCACATGGAAATGTTTTGTATGTTATCACCCATTCTGTTCCCATTTGACCAATCATAAATAGGCCCTGCTCTACACACCTCACATGGGAATGTATGCTATCACCCACCCTGTCCCATTTTACCAATCATACATAGGCTCTGCTCTACACACTCCACATGGGAATGTATGTTATCACCCACCCTGTCCCCATTTGACTGATCATACATAGAGACTGCTCTACCCACCTCACATGGGAATGTATATTATCACCCACTCTGTACCCATTTGACCAGCCATACATAAACTCTGCTCTACACACCCCACATGGGAATCTACATTCATTTATACCTGACCAATGAATGTTCTAGTGACTGATGAAAAAATATCACAGCTACGGTTCAAACTAACTCTGCCTACCCTGGTGACATTACAAGACACGACATTGGCAATGAGTGTTCTATTGAAGGATGAGATCATATCACAGGTACAATTAAACTAGCTTTGCTTACCCTGGTGACATTACAAGACACGACATTGGCAATGAGTGTTCTATTGAAGGATGAGATCATATCACAGGTACAATTAAACTAGCTTTGCTTACCCTAATAACAATCCACGAAATGGCACTGATCATATCAATTACATATACACATTTTTGTGTTTATTTTGAGGTATTTAACGTGCACTTTCTGAACCGACTGATCATATCAGCACACGAGAATTTCTATGAACGCAAGCGAACGTACCTACAAATTTTGACGGGAAAAGTATTTTAACATAACTTCCGGGGTTCTTTTACATGCCAAAATTGGCATGGGACAGATGGCTTTACTTCCCCTCCGAAGGAAGATTTGTTACCGATTTTTATTGCTCAAGAAAAACCCATCGACCCCGGCTGGGTTTGAGCTCACTGTCATCGGGTCCCGAGGCGAGCACTTGACCCTGAGACTGCCGAGGTCAATGATATACACAAGAATAGATATTGTCAACAGAGACAAATAATTGGGATAATAATGCAAAGTGCTTGGAGCTTTGGCGAGGGAAAGTAAGTAGTTTTTTTTGGACTAGGGAAATACCAAACAATGAACACCCTTTTCTACCCACACAGATCCAACATTAACTCATGGGAGAAGCTCGGCTTTAATTTGGCTGTTGAAGTATACACCAAACGGGTAGTAAGATGCGGTGCTGAAATAAACAACTAGCTTTGGTTGGAATAGTCTTTCAATTTTGAACTATTATTTTGCGAACTACACGTTTCTAGTTCAAGTGTATGTACTTTATTAACACAAGGACAGCAAACACGACTTACAAACTAATTAACTCTAGAATGATGATGGGAAGATAAGGGTTCGATTCCCGGTCAGGTGTACTTAGAGTAGCGTGTGACATGCGTCCGTGGGATTTGAAGTCAGGCCTTTTTCTGTGAGATAGGCGTCCAGCCCTAATACTATAGTGGGATTTGCGGCCGTGGCAAGTTAGTTTTTTGTAGGATGGAGCACTTGCCATGTTGACAAGCGAGACCTTTTAAACATACGAGGCACGTCCAGAAAGTAAGAGTACTCGATTTTCTATTTTTTAAATTGTATTTAAAACTAAACTACAGGATTTTGTTGGTAAATATGTCAATTATTTCTCCACGTAGTCGCCTTCCCGTTCTATGCAGGCTGTGAGCCGTGGCACAAGCTTTTTGATGCCCTCCTCAAAGAATTCTCCCGCCATCTCCTTCTTATAGTTCAGGACCTCTTGTTTCACCTCCTCGTCGGTTGAAGAAATTTTTCCACCCATGTGAGTCTTCAGGAAGGGGAAAAGATGAAAGTCTGAAGGCGCCAAGTTAGGGAAGTATGCAGGGTGGTTCAAAATGTCCCAACCGAATGAGTCCAAAAGTGCCTTAGTGGCATTGGCCGTGTCCGGGCGGACGTTGTCGTGCAACAAGCGCACTCCCTTCGTCAACATTCCCCTCCGTTTGTTTTAATTGGTCTCTTGA
The DNA here is from genome assembly GCA_039000515.1 of Timema cristinae. Taxonomy (NCBI): domain Eukaryota; kingdom Metazoa; phylum Arthropoda; class Insecta; order Phasmatodea; family Timematidae; genus Timema; species Timema cristinae. Next base: position 19,462,700 of record JBCFYV010003508.1, on the reverse strand, counting down.
GCTTTTTTAGGGTCTCACAGTCTTGTGATGCATTAATCGTCTCCCACTGAGGCAGAAATTCGATCAAAATGATCCCTTTTCGATCCCAAAACATTCTGGCCATGATTTTTTTGCCCGAAATTGAGGTTTTGAATTTTTTTGTCAGATGGGGAACCGGTGTGCCACCACTGTGATGACTGTCTTTTTGTCCCAGGAGTGTAATGAGCCACCCAGGTTTCATCTCCAGTCACAACTGAGCTCAGAAAATCCTCACATTCCAATTCAAATCGCTCAAGGAACTCGAGAGCGATAGTGACCCGATTCACTTTGTGCTGCTCTGTCAATTGTTTCGGGACCCATCTTGCGCACAATTTTCGGAATACCAGAGTTTCTGTAATTGTTTTGTGTAATAGAGATCTGGAGAGTTGTGGAAAGGTCATGGAAATTTAATCCACTGTCAATCGGCAGTCTTCACGAACAGTTTTCTCGATTTTTTTGCACCAACTCACCGGTCAAAATGGAAGGTTTTCCACACCTCTGATCGTCATGAACATTCGTTCTGCCTTCATTAAACTCACGACACGACTTAAACACGTTCGCTCGGTTCATAACACCTTCGCCATAAATAGTTTTGATCCGTGACAAAAATTCAATCGGTGTTTTTCCTTCGGCGAGAAGGAACCTGATGGCAGCACGCACCTCGCACTTGGCTGGATTTCTTATCGACATACTTCACATAAACGGACACTACAAGGCGAGTTTTGATACTAACGAGGTCCCCCTGTGCTCATTGTGCTCAGACAAACCCCCACTACCATTCAGTGTTGCGAACCCTGGAAAAAATTCTCACAAGACGAGAGAGCAACCAGTTCTTTTACTTTCTAGACGTGCCTCGCTCGTACTCAGGTAGGAGAAGGGACAAGGCACCAAACATTTAGCATATTAGTTTTTATTTATTTATTTAGTACCGCGTCTTACTACTCGTTTGAGCTATACGCTTAAGTAATAATTACGATAATGGGTTAGGAATTTGGAAGATTGAATTTAGAGGAAGTGAACCTGCATTTGCGTGGAGGGAGAGGGGTAAAAATTAAGAAAAACCACCCCCAGTTCACCCGATGAAGATTCTAACCTTGATCTCCCCGTCCTCGGCAATCTAGCTCAACACGAAACTAGCGTGTTAGCTAACTATGCCACCAAGGTGGGTGGAATAAGTTATTAGTGGAATGTCCTTGTCTTCCTTGTAATCTCGCACGAGGCCAAACTCTTGGATTCTCCGCCATAAACTCTAATAATGTCAAATAATAGAGTTGAGGTTAGGTTTGTTAGCTTAGGTTAGGCTAGGTTAGGTTAGATTAGGGAAAATGAAAGCACCAAAATGAGGCATTTCGAAAGTTAATGCATTGCCACGATCCAATTTCAGGTCCAAGATCAAAATAATGTTTCAAAATAAAATCCGTATTGAAACGTGCCTATTGATACGATTTTGAATTTGATGGGCGCAAATCGCACGAGGTCATTTTTTGCGGCCGCTAATGTCACCGATAAAAAATCTCACTGAGGGTTTTTTTTTCCTAAACTTTTTCCCACTCCACCTCCATGCAAATCTGGTACACTTCCTCTAAATTAAATCTCCTTCACCCCTAACATATTAGCGTAACTAATACGTAAGCAAATAGTACGAATGTGAAGTAAGACGCTGTGATAAAAAAAAAATACAACGTGGAATATTCCATAATCATTTGATTCAGTGCTATAATGATACAAATCCATCTAAAATGTTGGGTTTTTTTTATCTTAAATTAAACGAAAAATTAACAATAATCACGATAAGCCACACAGCTCCGAGTTAATCTCCTACCCGGATGGGTTGAGGGTCGTTAGAGGAGTAGTGGTAGGTTCCGCTACCCCCCATCCTCCTGCTCTAGACTGATAGGGTGTTAGTCCTACCCCCCTACACTCTCCTTTTTGTGAGGAAAGGCGGGCAATTAATGAGTGGACTTGACCAAAGCGTGATTTATCACACGATGGAGGAAGTAAGGTGGTAGAGAAGGGGGAAGGAGGCACAGGAGGGGAAGGGGAAGAGAGGTATTGATGGGTGGATAAACGGAACAATCACAAATCCGTGTTTTTATATATAAACGCGTTCGGGCTATATGCCTATGTAATAATTCCTTCAAGGGGCGAGTAGGGTTGAATTTAGAGGAAGTGCACCCTCATTTGTGTGAAGGGAGAGTGGAGAATCTTATCTGAAAAACCATCCTGAGTACACCAAGCAAGGATTTGAGCCTTGATCTCCCTGTCTTTGGCATCCGGTCTATTGCTAGAGTACAGAGTATTATTCCCAAAGGGATAAATATCCCACAAGTTTAATCAGCATTTTTACTTTAACTTCGCCGTGTAAATACTTGTCACCGGAATTATCATGGATATATTGTAGTTTTATACACCTTGAACCATCCAAAAAACATGGGTACTACAATTGTCACTCCCTATGTCTGTCCGTCTGTCTGTCTGTCTGTCTGTATGCCCACGGCATACAACCTAAACGGTTAACGGTGCATATAGTATCACCACAGCGTAATTCATATCAACAATGTGACCCAGGCCTTTAAACCAGCCAGTCTCTGGTCATATCACTACAGTGTGAACCAGGCCTTGAAAACTGAAAGTCCCCGGTCAATCTTACACAGTGTGAACCTGACCTTGAAATCTTAAAGTGCTCGGTAATTTTTACAAAGTGTGAACCAGGCCTTGAAAACTGTAAGTACACGGTCATTTTTACAGTGTGAACCTGACCTTGAAATCTTAAAGTCCCCGGTTATTTTTACACAGTGTGAACCAGGCCTTAAAAACTGTATTATTATGGTCAATTTTACACATTGTGAACCTGACCTTGAAATCTTAAAGTCCCCAGTTATTTTTACAAAGTGTGAGCCAGGCCTTGAAAACTGTAAGTACACGGTCATTTTTACACAGTGTGAACCTGGCCTTGAATTTTAAAGTCTTCGATCATTTTTACAAAGTGTGAACCAGGCTTTGCAAACTGTAAGTCCCCGATCATTTATACGCAGTGTGAGCCTGGCCTTGAAATCTTAAAGGCACCGATCATTTTTACACAGCGTGAGCCCGGCCTTGAAAACTGAAAGACCTCGGTAATTTTTACACAGTGTGAACCAGGCCTTGAAAACTGTAAGTAAACGGTCATTTTTACACAGTGTGAACCTGGCTTTGAAAACTGTAAGTCCCCGATCATTTATACGCAGTGTGAGCCTGGCCTTGAAATCTTAAAGGCACCGATCATTTTTACACAGCGTGAGCCCGGCCTTGAAAACTGAAAGTCCTCGGTAATTTTTACAAAGTGTGAACCAGGCCTTGAAAACTGTAAGTAAACGGTCATTTTTACACAGTGTGAACCTGGCCTTGAAATATTAAAGTCTTCGATCATTTTTACAAAGTGTGAACCAGGTTTTGAAAACTGTAAGTCCCCGATCATTTTTACGCAGTGTGAGCCTGGCCTTGAAATCTTAAACGCACCGATCATTTTTACACAGCGTGAGCCCGGCCTTGAAAACTGAAAGTCCTCGGTAATTTTTACACAGTGTGAACCAAGCCTTGTATCTCTTGTGTAGTTAGATTGGAACAAAAGGAATCAAAATGTCCTGTGGTCGGTCTGGGATTACACTACCATTCCCTTTTGTCCTTTGGTTGAGTTATACATCACACTTACCCCGTCCTGTAGTTTAATAAGACCGGCTCGGTCCCGGCAAAGATTTATCTGATTACCAAACCCTTCCTTCACCTCTGACAAGACATCTTGTGAATGTGGGGAATGCCAGGCCTCCACCGTGGTTCGGATTCCACGTTAAACTGTAGGTCCTTCATTTCATCTCACAATCACCCTACCATTACACATTAGCGTAAGTGCGTATAACCCGAACGGGTAGTAAGACGCGGTGCTAATAATAATAATAATAAGACCGGGACAAGGAACCGAACGGGGACGATGCTTAGAGTCAAACACAACACCTACATTAAACGTGGAGCGAGAATTAAGGTGAATATAACCTTCAGTTAACCTTTAGCTAACAATCTTACCTCGTATTATTCCACTAGGGTATATCCTATACCATAGGGTAATAGTGAAACCATTAACCAGCCCCGTGGTTTAGTGGTCAGTGCACGTGGCTACGAATCGAGGGGTCCCGTGTTCGATTACCAATTTGTACCTTGGGGATTTTCCCCGAAAGGGGAATCATCCCAACGGTCCTCAGGGTGTGGTTAAATAGTTTTAAGTTGGGTTTAAGTGGTGTGGATTGGTTCCCCCCTCCCCTCATACTACCTATAACCATCCCTCATCTCATCGGGACATGGAAAGGGCCTCTACGGAAAGGATGTACGGTTAGTACATTCGGGCATCCCCTGAGCAATGGCACATTAGTACCGGATAGTATTCCCACTACTGAACTACAAATAATTACCTAGCCCAGCCATGCTATATATATTGTAACCATTCAAAGGTAAGCGTTTAACTTTGAGGGTAAATGGAGTGAGTATAACGTAGCAATCTGAAAATCAAACTGTTACAGTTCCTATATCATGTGATTCAATAGTCACTACTAAATTGATTTGAAAAATCAGGTATTAATTTCGTGATGACCATTCTTCCCTGTCTAAACATTTTTATTCATTTTTCTAAAGTATCTATCCCGATACCTGGAATGTATCTCGGGACCTAATTCTATAATCTCAATTTGTTAAAACATCATTTAGCAGTGTCCAAACAAGTCTAAACAAGTTACCTTTAATTGAAACATTTGTTTTGAAATATTTCACGGTCATCCTTTAAATTTAAATTAATCAATGTTACCGCCTCGGTGGCGTAGTTTGCTAACGCGCTTGTCGTGTTGAGCTCGACTGCTGAGGACGGGGAGATCGAGGTTCGAATCTCGGTCGGGTGAACTGGGGGTGGTTTTTCCTAAATGGTTTTCAACTCTTCCTCCACGCAAATGCGGGTTCACTTCCTCTAATTCAACCTTCCCAATTCCTAATCCATTAGCGTAATTAGTACAGAAAGCGTATAACCCGAACGGGTAGTAAGACGCGGTGCTAAATATATTATTATTATTAATAATCAATGTTTTTTTCAGGCTTGAGCTGCGTTGAAGAAATAAAAACTCCCGACATTTCCGTTGTTGATAATTTTCGTAACTTCAACCGAAATGTTATTATTTTTTCAACCCTAAAAAAAACATGGATTTTAATTTTATTGAAATAGTTCTATCCCTTTTGTTCTGATGTGTATATTCACCCACATCAGTGGACATGTAGACAAATACGTCAGTTTCGTTTTGTGTGTTTTGATGGTGATAAGGAGATAGTTGTTCAAATCCAGGCCTTGTACACTTAGGTTTTTATTTATTAAATGTTTTTCAGATTCATATTCATGCAAACACGAGGACACTTTCCATAAATTAATATGTCTCATAAAAATTAATAAGTGTACAAATGGGTAGTTAGGCATGGTGGCCTATGATTTTTTAAACCCATTACTGTTTCTAGCCTGTGTCTTGGGTCAGTTTTTTATTCAAGCCATATATTTTCCACTACCATCTGGCTAGGCCTGTCGTAGTTTCATATATCTTATAATCTAACTTAATACTAGGGCAGTCACAGTATCCAGTCCCCGGTCGTTAATTTATCACTGTGAAAGGGCGAACCCACAATTCACCAATGATACATTTTTCATAAATGCCTGATGTAATCGAACCTGAGTCTCTTAGCTCAGTAGAGAAACATGCTACCAACTGATCTAAGGGGCCGTATGAGATTCTATGGTCTAGGGTTCAAATACCTGTTTGGGCGCATCATACAAATGCATTAAAGTACTTCCTGAATAAACTTTAATCCATTTATAAAGTTTGTAAGCAAAACAACATGCAACGTTGGACAAAATATGTTATATATTTTAAAAGGAGGGGAGCGCGGGGTTATAATGTTAAAAAAAAAAAACAGTTTCACGCCTGCATTTCCCCCCTTATAACGTCAAATTTACGTCACAAATCTTTTTGAAAGAGTCAGAGGAATATAAAATCCACGTTTGGTTCTTAGGAAGTGAACTAGTTTTATCCTCTTCGCTATTTCCCCCCCCCCCTCAATTCTCACGGTAAAACATTTTATGTTACATTGTGGTAGACCCGTCGGTTTCAGGAGACACTTCCTCTTAACATTGATTTCCCAAGGAGGTTAATCTCCAGCCATTCCCATTTCCGTTCTTCCTCCATGGCAGGTCCACAATCATGCACTCTTCAGGGCCGTTACACTGGTTTTATATTACATTCTCTTCGTTTTATTTAATATCTCTTTCCTCCTTTTATAAACCATTTCTCTTTGTGCGTGTGTGTGTTGTAGTACAAAGAGCTCTCTTGATTTCGTTATTTCACAGAATATACTCTATTTTTTATTTGGATTATTTTCTATCGTTTGCTTTTTATCTCTAACTTTAATTTTCTGTTTTTACTTTCTATAATTTAAATCTATAAATTATTAATTCATATTTTAATAATTATTTCCTCTTTTGATCATTTCTACGTTATTATATTATTATTATTTTTATTATATTATTATTATTATTATATTATTATTATTATTATATTTACACCGTTTACTACCGTTCGGGTTATACGCTTACTTATATTATAGAGTAAGGTTCTAACAATTGTGGTCGGAGATAAGGAGGGAGAATGAATTAAAATGTCGCGGCCGGGGTTCAATCCTCGGTCCCGGCACAGATTTATCTGATTACCAAACCCTTCCTTCACCTCTGTCAAGACGTGTATTAATCACAACTTGTGAATGTGAGGAATGCCAGGCCTCCACTGTGGTTCGGATTCCACGTTAAACTGTAGGTCCTTCATTTCATCTCACAATCACCCTACCATTACACATTAGCGTAATTGCGTATAACCCGAACGGGTAGTAAGACGCGGTGCTAATAATAATAATTAAATTTATATCCATACACTCTATATCATTATAAACAATGTGGCCATTCTCATTTTATTATGAAAATGACTTCGAGGATAATTTAAATACGGGAAATTCTGTAATTTTCATAATTTCTTCGCAACTATTTGAGATACGAAATAACTTATAACTGTAAGGTTGTGATGCTATTACAAATAAAAATATTTTAATAGGGAATATATTTTTATGAAACTAATAGTTTCTGAGCTATAAGCAAACAAATATATTTTTTTATAGGACACTTGAAATATGAAATTGATTATTAGTTTTTTGAAGGAAAAATGTGTTCTTATTTTTTAAATGTTTCTGTAACGGTGTATATTATCTCATTTTATGATATTTATCGGATGTCTCTGTAACTAATTATATTTTTTTTCAAAACTCTTGAAAGTTTTTAGTAAATGTTTATATTTTAAGATATAAAAGAACGAAAGACTGTGCGGTCCACCATAGCATTTAATTTATATGTAAAAAAATAGCCAGTGGAGTTCACCCACAATCTAGATTTATATAGAAAATTCCGTCCGTTCTTATTTGGTCCTAAAGTGATTTTGTAAAGTAATCTTACAATAAAAATATTCTAGGGCAGAGAACTTACTGTTTAGTTTTAACTATAAATGTAAGATTTTTAACGCAGGTTAAGATTTACTGTTTACGTTTGCTTTTATTGTAATATCTTATATTATATTTTGTATGTTTTTTAGTGTTGTAGAGTTATATTACTAAATACTGCATTTATGGCAACGCACTTTCAAACACACAATTTATACTTTATTGATGTTTAATATTGTCCAACACCTTATCTCTGTTGGTAGTGTGTCTATCTACTTAGATAAAGGTCCCGGGTTCCAATCATGGCATGGCCGAAAATGTATCAATGAAGAAAATATGGGTTTACCCTTTCATATTGATAAATTAAAGGCCGGGGACTGGATGCTTTGCCGGTCCTATTATTAAGTTGGAATACGAAGCTACGACAAGCCTAGCCAGCTGGTATGAAATAATGGATTGAATAAAAAACTTACCCAGGCCACAGGTTGGACACAGTAACGGATGTAAAGAAATCTATTATTCTCTTTTAGATAGCACATCTATGGCTACCCGGCTTTCTACCCTCCAGGATGGGATGGTTACTATATTTACACCAATGGGGTAGGGACGAGGAAGATAGAATGTTGAGAAAGTGTGCTCACAATTTAGTGCAACTAGCGATTGTATAATTATTTGCACCTGCTGATTGGGAGATGGGATTGGAATCTCAATTGGGTCTACTAAGGGTAGTTTTCTTAAATAGTTTACCATTCTCCTTCCACGCCAATGAGGTACACTTCATCCAAAGTGCTTCCTTCCTTATCCTTACCCCGTTAGAGTGATTATCATATATGCGTATAACCTGAACAGGTATTAAGAGTCTTTGATAAAAAAATAAAGTTTGATGGGAGGAAGCAATTTATTAGTGCAGTCCTGTCTAAAAATTGCTTACTTTAATTTTCTCCTGATTTTTTAAAAATAATACTAATCCATTGATAACAATTCTACGCATTGACTTATGACTATTATATACCAGCAGAAACCCGCTTAGTTGGCTGCATGGTGTAAGGCGTCACGCTCGCAGTAGACTAGACTGTTGATGACGGGGAGATCGAGGCTCGAATCTCGGTCGGGGGTGTTTGAGGGTGGTTTTTTCCTAAATGTTTTATCATTCTCTCTAACTCAACACAAATGCTGGTACAATTGCTCTAAATTAAACCTTCCTCATCCCTTATTAGTGCTTTAGCGTTTAAGCAGAACTGGTCGCGAGACATAACGTAGTGATAAAGAAAAATAAATAACAGTGGTTTGATATCTGTCAGGAGCATGTTGCCATTATCTAACACACTTTTTAAATGAGGAGAAAAAAAGTTATCATTAAATTCCAGAACACCCCAGACAGATATTCAAGAATTTTTAGGTCACCTTGGTGAAGAAAATTAAATTCTATATATGTACTGGAGCAATATGTTATTTTGTTAGGAAAAAAATGTTTTACCGTAAAAACTGCAAAAAAACTGGCCTTTAATCGTGTTGCCTTCCATCAAAAGGTTGGCTTCGCGCCGTGATATAGATCTGAATACTAGATGTGATACAAATCTGCGTTGCGGTATGTATCATTCATAGGTCAGGGGCTCACAGTTTGAATCGTCTGAAACCCAAGTAGGAAAATTGTACTGACCAAGTCAGTTTCGTGAGTGATATTTAAAAGGTTTCAACAACATGATTAAAAATACTTATAAAGACTTAAAAGGGGAGAATAATCAAGAACAAGTTACATTAGCTGTAGGATTTTTTTTATTTATAATACGATTTCACTTGTTTCTATTTTAACGTCAAAAAATAGTTCCAAATCCCTCGGGACGCAATAAAAAAAACTTTTGAATTCGTTCTAATTAAATAAGATTACGTAAAGCTATAATTCTACTAATTACTTCAAGAGTTGTATGTAAATAGATTTTAACTTTAACGTGTTTTAAAAAAATATTATTAAAAATAATTTATTTTAAGTTATGTCTGTGTAATTACCTGAGAGTAGAACTATTGTCAACAATGAGTTTTCATCTCTGGCCATAAACTAATTATGGAAGTTTACTCTGCCTAGGGAATTTAATTTAATTATCTTATGTAGGTACATTTTATGATGAGCAATTACGGAAAAATGTGTTTACAAGTAAACAAAATTAAGATATTTTAATATATGTATATACATATAATTTAAGGTGGGATGGACGGTAAAGCAAGTTGAGGCCAGTAGTTTTACATTTTTTATAATAAAATTATACTTTGGCACAGTAAATAAAATATTACTTATGTAGTGTGCATGCGTTTAAGTTGATGTTATACATATAGTAATACCAAGAGTTTTTGAATATTTATCATGAGCATCCTGAAGTTTAATGATAAATTCATTTTCATTTAAAATATGTCTGATCATTTTAATTTTATTTATTTGAGGCACTTTCTAAAACAACTGGCTAGATCAGCACAAGACGCATAATCTAACTTAATTACTATAATAAAACAAGCCCCCAGACGTTAATTGATCACTATGAAAGGGGAAACGCAAATTTCACCAATAATGATTTTTTTTGATCATGCTAGGAATCTAAACCAGGACCTTAAGCTCAGTAGGCAGACATTCCATCGACTTAGCTAAGGTATCGGACACATTTTTTTTTATAAAATACCACTATACTCGCTATTAATATTAAAGAACTATTGAGAGTACTATGTGTAGAAAATCAATATAAACGTATCTTCTAAATGATCATTTCATTTATTTTGGCAAAACAGAAGAAAAAGCCATGTGAAAATAAACTCACTTAGTTTCCATTCTACCTAACCGAGATTGACAACACTTTTTATAAAAAATGTATGTACTGTACATTAAAAAAATACTTTTAAATTCTTTGTCACGTCAGAAGCTTATTTTCACGCGGCTAAAAGTGTTGATGGGAATTTTCAGTTAACTAAAATTACCAACTTTACATGAACTGTGATGTTTTCAAGGCACGTTTTCTTCAAAGTTCCAGAGCAAATTGCATCACACCACTTTCCCTACGGCATCACTCCCTCCCCTTATCACTCTTACAGTTACTCCATTGCGTCCTTAATCCCTGGTATTCTCTTGAGCTTCACAAGGAAGTTAAAACACAACGTTTCGCAGCTTACGCGAACTATGTCACGTGTGTAAAACGTTTGAATGAGTGAGAACTTTGAACGGTCGGTGTTTTTTGCTTTTACAAGATGATAAACAATATGTTCTTGTCTTGATTTAAGTGCGTTTAATAAAAATGATTATAAGGTTATTTGGAATGCATCACCAGGCTAAATCATGGACTAAATTTGGAGGGATAGCCAGCACCCTTACCTTAGTGATACTGGAATAGAAATTGTTTGGATACAACTCTAAAATAGAGACAAACACATGTTTGAACACAAGCTTGTTTTAAAAATGTGTTTGTATGTTTTTTAGTGTTTTATCTAAGTCATGTATATTCCAGTAGTACTTAGGTAAGGGTGCTGGCTACCCTTCTTAATTTAAGCCTCAAAACTATTATATTATTATTATTAGCACCGCGTCTTACTACCCATTCGTGTTATACGCACTTACGCTAATGTGTAATGGTAGGGTGATTGTGAGATTAAATGAAGGACCTACAGTTTAACGTGGAATCCGAACCACGGTGGAGGCCTGGCATTCCCCAAAACTATTATAGAAAGTGTCTAAAAATTCATGAGTAAAAAAAAGTTCACACCTGCACCAGTGATCACGTGGAAAAAGGTATCAGTTTCGTTTGGTATAATTTACTGGTTACGGTAAGGCCAGATATTGAATCTTTGGTGAGTAGATAGTTTTTTTTATGTTTTTACTTAAATGGTATTTTTCTCTCCCCATTTAAATATGAATAAATTTTATAAATTATATTTTTATCATCCCTACCTCATTCGTGCAATTCAGGTGTGTATGACCCAGATGGGTTAGAAGAGACTGCGGGGGGGGGGGGGGGGGGGGTTGAACACTTTATTTTTTTGGAGATTCATTTTCAACGGGTTTTTTAACTAATTAAACTAAATAAGATTTGACCTTAGGTGTGTTAAGCATTTTCAAGTATAATTGGATAAACTAAAATAAATATTAAATAATTTACATTAAGTTAAGAATAGGAGTTAATTTTATTTATAATTATTTATTTATTGTCTTACCTATGTTGACTTGGGACTATAAAAATTAGTCTTAGTCAAGTTTAGTTTGAATATGAAAATGACTTTATTAAATATTACCACCCAGTTTATAATATAGTAAGATATTGTGGAAAATATGATTAATTGTATGCTAAAAGTACCATCATTTACCCAGTTGTATTTAATGCTTGGTTTATTTGGGTCTACTATGGTGTAGCTTATATGATATAGTCATAATGTAATCAATCAAAGTAAGACTACTACTTTTCAGAACAAATTGAATTTATATTACGAACACGTTAGGAAAATCGGTAGATGGCAATACCAATAGTTAATAAAACTGTTTTTATATATTCATACGCCCGATAAAGGGATCTAGAGATGTTATTTTTTATAGATAGTATGAACACCCATAAACTAATAATATAGTAAAATAAATATAAATATTGACCATAAATAATCAAGTATTTAGTTTTTCTAACTATTTTCTATAATGTTCTTTACTGTAAATAAGTTTATAAATTTTGTTTTACTCTGATGAGCATCATCATGAAGTGTTAGTGGATTGACATGCACCGCCAACTTGAAAAGTAAATCCTTTTCTTTTACAATTCTTTGAAATGATGAAATATAAAATAAGTAAAATCCAATAGCAACCCAACAATTTTACCGCGAGTATACCGGC
>JBCFYV010003508.1:19439617-19450191 GCA_039000515.1 Timema cristinae | reverse complement strand
CTCAACAATGATAGCCATCAGTTGATTGGTTACTGGGAACAAACCCGGACACATGTTAAGTAAACATACAAACACTGTATGAGTAAGTGCTCAAATAAAGACATGTAAACATAATTAATGTAATTTCAAATGCATATCCATTTCAGTATTGCTGCCTGATTAAAACTACATCTATTTTCGTGCTATTGAATGAGCCAAAAATATACCATTGGTAACATATACAAAAATTTAAAATATTGAAATTAATATTGTCACACAGAGACAAAATTCATTAATATACTAGTTAATTTAAATTTAAAAAAAATGTATATAGGGAAAAATATATTGTTGAGACAAAACAAATATGTCATATTCCAATATGGCTAAAAGGGGAACAATAGGTGTTGAAAAATAAATTATTTCATTATCACTATGATTAAAATACTGATCAAAAAACCGTGATAAATTTCGTTCATTTCTACGAGAAAAGTTTAAAATAGTTTCTGTTCTTGGATGGCTCGAAATAAGAAAGGATAAAACTGGATAAAACTGGATAAAAACAGTTTAATCTAACGGATGAAAATAGAAATGCATTCTGTTTAAATCTTGAAAATTTACTTGCCTTGAAATTGAAAATCTTCATATTAAAGAATACAATGAAGAATTTTTCCTACAAACATTTCCATTGCATTACTGGTCACTGTATTCAGTTCTGAATTTGTTACATTATGCTTAATTAACATTTTAAAATAATAATTAATATTAAGAAAGAAGCGTACTGATTTTGTCCTGGTCGGAAACACACACGAAAATAGAAAGACCTTCTTTCGAAACTTAAAATGTTCAAAATTATCTAATAGCAATGTTTTATCCAGGGAAAAAAAATAATTTAAGAAACAGTCCAAAACAACCACTAGAGTATTAAAAGATGTTCTCAAATCTAAAATTAGAAAATTAGAAAACGCAGAAATAAATAATGTTAAACAAAGAATAACCAAGCCTTTAAAATCTTTTAGGAAGTAAATGATGAGTTATAAAAAGTAATAGTTTTGACACATACTGTTAGAATTCTAATATCGTGCTGTAAACTAAGAAACAAATACTTAATCTCAACCCCCCTCCCGTTCTTTGAAGTGGCTACTTCCGAACCGGTCGCTAGACTGCGTTAGTGACTTATATGTCTATTGATCTTACTTCATTATAAATAAACTGCACTCCTATCGACGAAAAATAAGATTTGGTTTTTAAATTTAGAAGTGAGTAAACTAAACTGTGTATTTACACTTTTAATATATACCTTATAGGTACCATTAAGTCATGAATTGCGACCATGGATAGCAGGAAATAATTAATTAAAACACTTATTTTCTTGAAGAAATTTTTTGCTAAAACCAAACCAAGGCTAACAACTTAAATATAGTTTCGTAGTACAGAAGATAATTAATTTAGACTGAATGTTAGTAACAAATATAAAAGGAGGGGAGGGGGGATTAAAATAATTTTAGAACAGCTCAGTATATCTAACCAAGTTTCAAACCTTGACCACATATTGAACAGTGTATTAGACAAGACTAGACTGACAACTTTGCAACTTTGGTCATGTGCCCATCGGCAGAACTCACTATTGGATCCGTTGTAAAAGGAATAATTTATAACCAAATTATCTGCATATGACGTATATCATGAGCCAGAGAACTGATCAATCTCCAATTGTCTAGGATTAACTAAACTTATATCTTGTTCAAAATCACTCTCTACTTGTCTGAACTGAACTATACCGAGAGTTTGATTACACAATTAGAGTTAGACTGGAAGCTTAGTTACAATCACTCTCTACTTGTCTGAGTTGAACTATATCAGAGCTTGTTCTACTTATATGAACTTAGCTAGACTGGAAGCTTGTTCAAAATCACTCTCTACTTGTCTGAACTGATCTATACCGAGAGTTTTCTTACACAAGTAGAGTTAGACTGGAAGCTTAGTCACAATCACTCTCTACTTGTCTGAGTTGAACTATATCAGGGCTTGTTTACTTATATATAACTTAGCTAGACTGGAAGCTTGTTCACAATCACTCTCTACTTATCTGATCTGAGCTAGACCTGGAACGTGTTCATAATCACTCTCTACTTGTCCGAGCTGAGCTAGGCTGGAAGCTTGTTCACAGTCACTCTCTACTTGTCTGAGCTGCGTTTAGAAGGAGAGCTTGTTCATAATCACTCTCTACTTGTCCGAGCTGAGCTAGGACTGGAAGCTTGTTCACAATCACTCTCTACTTGTTCGAGTTGAGCTAGACTAGAAGCTTGTTCACAGTCACTCTTTACTTGTCTGGGCTGAACTAGAGCACTGTGAAAGGCAAGCTCGCAAGAACTCCAGCTGTGCCTTGCAATCTTGGAACTTAGACTTCCTGCAACATCCAGCTGGGACCAGCCAGACCATAATTTGGACCACTTATTTTCACACATTCTTATATTTCCTTTTTATACCTTTTTATTTTTATGACTCTACCCCTTCTCTCACCCCCCCCCCCCCACTAGCCCCCTCCCTCGCTTCTTTCTTCTTGGTTAACATAAAAACTCTTAATCCGACATCTTTATCCGTTTTATTTCATACCGTGTTCACACAAAAATAGAAAACAGAATAAATATATCATATTTTTACGAGGAAACACCTGGTCCTTGAAATAGGTATACATTTCTGGGAAATAAATATTTTGTGTTGAGCGTCATGAAAACATATAAAAGACTTGAGACACTCGTAGTAAATTACAGTTTCTTTATATTTTATTTATATATGTAATTAATTATAGTTTTTTCATTTTCTGATAGTAACTGTAAAGGTAAGGGTTTTAAACCCAGACGGACCTATTAAGGGTGGGTTTTACCAAATAGTTTTCATATTCTACGTCTACCAATAAAAACTAAAGGATATTTATTCTTAATGTCATATTTCTCATTCTTACCCTATTTCCGCAATTAAAAGCGTGCAGTATTATGCGGATGGAAAAAAAAACCTTTTAAACGATATAACTTGTCAAAATGGCAGCTCAAATTTACATGATGGACGAAAACAAAACAATTTTTAGAAATTTACAACACTCACAGGCTCAAACGATCGTGAATCGACTATATTCAAATCGTTTCTCAATAGTATTTATTTACTTAATCTATGGCATTAAGAACATTAAATTTCATTGCCCCACTTACAAAAGTACGCCACCTATCTCTATCTTAAGCTAGTTCTACCCAGTCCACCTCATTACACCCTATACCTATCTTGAGCTAACTCTAACCAGTCCACCTCATTACTAGTTCTTTGCACGGGAATCTACAAAGTAGCTTTTGGTAAAATTTTAATATATAAAATTGACCACAGTGAATATTAACCAAATCTTAAATTAGGTTAAAATATGAATGGTTTGTTGGTTTATATTGCGACAAAAAACGTGAAAGTAGCCTGACTGATACATAATGTCAAAATAAAGATATAATCTGAACCTGTTTTAAAAGTTGTCATTTCTTTTGAAGATTAAATTAAAACTTCTTTATTAATACATAATACTTTGAACTCTTGCTTGTTGGTGCTATTAAAAAGAAGAAATAAGAATTGTTACAGCATAAACAATTAGTTGTAAAAAGGCTGTTATTAAATTCAATTAAATTATTTTAGCTTTTTTTACCGCATTCATCCCATTTATCCTTTTTATATCTAGTCTACCCTTCTTACGCATTTTAACCATTTTGAACATTTTACACCTTTTTAACCTTTTTTACTTTGGTCCTCTATACTCTTTTTAACTTTTTCCCCTTTTACAGTTTTTTATCACTTTTACCCTTTCAAACCATTTTACCCTCTTTAACCTTTATGTAAATTTTATAAATTTCTAATTTTTTACCATTTTTACCCTTTTTGATCACTATACCCCTTTTACCCCTGTTTACAATTTGGTCCTTTTTGGACTCTTTTGTTTGCAATATTTTCTCGTTTAGTCTTTTTTCCCTATACAATTAGATATACTTTCTACCCTTTTTATCATTTTTGGCCCTTTTTCCCTTTATTGCACTTTTTACACCTTTTTACATTAACTATCGGGCTAATCCCCGGAGAAATATTTTAGGGTAGAAAGGGTAAAAAGTTTTAAAAGATGTAAAAAGTTGTTAAAAGTTAAAAAAAAAACATACGGATAAACAGAGTAAAAATATTATTATTATTATTATTATTATTATTATTAGAACCGCGTCTTACTACAGTAAAAAGTAGAAATCCGATCAATTTTTTTTAAAGGTTAAAAAAAGCGCGAGTAAAAATTGTTAAATAAATCAAGAATGTAAAAAGGATAAAAAGGATAAACAGAGTAAAAAGGATAAATATATTCAAAATTATAAAATTTCGCCCTTTTTTGGGGTGGCCCCTTAACCTTTCTGCTAAGTTTAAGTTTTATACCACCCTTTTAATTAGTTTTATTTTGTTGGTTTCGAAAGTCTTGATACCGCCTCCCCTATTTCACCAACTCAACTTTGAAATCTAAAATTTTAAGATCTGTTTTGTTATTTACCTAAATACCCAATTTCAACTATTTATCTTCCCTAGTAGCCTTTTTATGTATTATTTAGACCCACCAATACCCTCAAACTCCCAGTGTACTATTTTATAACTGTCCATACTTAGATTAGAGGCCATCCCTCTAACATACTGCCCTATTCTGGCTAGTTTTCTGCTGAGCTATTTTTTGTTCTTTATACCACTCTTGTAAGAATGGTCGTAGGGATGATTTAATTTGAGGAGGGGGGGGGTCAAAGTCGTAAATTTATGCTAAGACTTACTATTCAGCCCTAATAAATATGAACATTGTTACTTTATACAGTAGTTGTGGAACTTTATTTGTGTGAGAGGGTTAGAGGGGGGGGATCTAGTAACAAAAAAGTATTTTAGGGTCCTTCTACCCTCCTCTTCCTCAGTTAATGTTAGGAAATTTGATGCTCCTAAAAGCTTTTTGTGGTCATCATCGTTTAGAGAGTTTTTGAAAATTTTACTTTATAAAAAGATATTTAGAATAGTGATATAACTAAAAAAAATTGAAATTTGGATAATGCTAGAGGCTATATGGCAAATTTTTGAAAATCTAATTACTTTAAAAACTATTTTAATAAGTACTCACCATATTTTAAAAAATAGATTCCCTATAAACTATTTAAAGGGGTCTCTAATATGAGTTTTTTTTTGTTTGTTTTTTTCAATTTGGATGCCTCTAGAAGCTATTTAAAAGGCTCCTTATCGGATTTGTTTTTACTTTCTCTCGAGGGAAAGTATTGTGCTCGTAAAAAAAAAACTTGAACTTGAGATTTGGTTAAATGTAGCTTTTCATAACAGCATGAAACAGAAAAAAATGTATTTGCGATGCGGTCTGTCTTTACTTTGGGGAAGAGCCGAAACTATTTTACCAATTGGGTTAAAACTTGGTATCGGCAGTTTTCATAAGGCCCTCTCGACGATTTTTCGAATGGGATATCTAACCCTAAAATTAAGCGTAGTTTACTGAAGGACAAAAAGAGAAAAAAATCGATTTTCTTGAAATTGGCTCTAGCGATTTTGATTAATTTTTGTATCTAGATAATGTTTACTATTATAAACAAGATGGAAATTCTCATATTCTCATGAAAATAACTTTTAGGGCACTTTACGTGGGGGAAATTTCTAATTTTCATCATCTTTCCGCAGTTATTTGAGATAAAAAATAACTAATCATTGTAAAGTTGTTCTATTAGAGATTAAAAAAAATTTAAATCCATTTTTACTAAACCAATAATTTCTGAGCCATAAGCAAATATATATACTTTTTAATTCAGGTCCTTGAAAATGAACTTGATTCTTAATCTCTTTTGGTAAACAAAGATATTTTTCTTTTCTCATTTTTTCTCTAACAGTGTTCCTAGTTCCTAATGTCAAATATTAAGTATGTAACAATGTATGTATATTATTTCATTTATGATCTTTGTTCTAGTGTTTATACAACAATGTATTTCGTTTCACAAATCTTACGAGTTTTTAGTAAATGTCTATTTTAAGATAAAAGTGGGAGAATATCTGTGCTGTGCATTGTACCATTTATTTTTTTCAAAAATCAGATATATTAGAAGATAATTTAAGTGGTCCTCGCTTGGATTAAAAACATATATATATATTATAAGCATATAGAAGCTATTTGGAGTGGCTTTCAGCGGTTTTTTTTAGTCGGATGACTCTAAAAGCCATTTAGAGCGAAATTTTCTTAGAATTTTTTTGCTGAAAAATTAATTAATATACAAGTTATTTGAAGATTGATACAAGGCCATCTTTAAGCTTCATATAAAAAACTTAGGAACATTTCTAGGGGGTGGGGGTGGGGGAAGGGTTAAACCCCATAAACTCGCCTCCCTTCACCCATGCTTGTAATTTATATTTTATGATAGTTTTGAAATTTTTGAACCCTACCCCCTCACCATTTCACCCACTCCAACTAAAAAAATCTCAAATTTTAAGACCTATTTGATTATTTGGAGTGGTACCTCTGGTTATTTGAGGTAATCTCTCCACTATCCTGCCAAATTTCAGTTTTATAACCCATCTAAAAGAGGTTAAGCTTTTTAGGGACACAGACACATGCTGACGTTATGCTATATATATATATATATATATATATATATATATATATATATATACACACACACACATATATTCCAAATAAAAAATTTAATAGTACTACAAATTTACAATGATCAATTATTTCTTACATCAAATAGTTATGGAGATATGATCAAATTTTGATAATTCTGCTTATGTAAAGCATCTTTAAAGTGGGTTTTTTTCGGAAAATAAGAATTGTCATTTTATTTGTAAACAATACCTGGGCATAAAATTTAGTAAATATTGTTTGAGCTTATTTGGATAAAATCTATTATTAATACTTTTATCCTTCATTAGACTACCCTTAATTTTAGGGGTAGACCTCCAATTCCAAAAATCCTTCTGGGCAACCCTTTGAAAACCCTAGATACCAAGTTTCAGCCCAATCGTTAAAAAAAATTTAGGTTACAGGCCAAGGTGCAGACAGACAGACAGACGGCATCTCAAAAACCACATTTAGGTTTCAGGCAGACATTTATCAAAATATCTAGCGCAACTTTTTTTACAATCACAATACTTCTTTCTTCGAAAGTTCAAGATAAATAAAAAGGGATAAACCAATATGTTGAAAGCATAATTCTCGCTAATACACTGCGTCTATTAGTTCTTGATATATTTTAATAATTAAGCATTTGAAAATAGTTTTATTAATAAATGGTTGTTCAAACAGTTAACTAACACATGAATCTACATCGATAATTAACGCGATTGTGAAACGTAACAACATGATAGTAATGCAAGTAATTATTTTAAAAAAATATCAGTTGCGCATCATTAATATTTATAAAACTAATGAGGACAGAGTGTAAATTTTAATATCAATGAGAGGTTTTAAAATTATAATTATGTAATTTAATTAGATAATTACTTTAAATTTAAAATGCATTAATGCGATTTTATCTCTCTCTAACCATCAGGTATAAAAACTAGATACATATTTTATTTTTGACCTTAAAGGGGTATTTTAGTAATCATGAAATGATTAAATAAAATCGTTTCATTCCTATATAGAGAGAGAGTGATAGACGGATAGGTAGATATTCATTACATCTCTTAACGTTAAAATTGAAATACACAAACAAAAATTTTGTTAGAAATAATTTGAATTAAATGCATTTCCAAACAGCATTGTCAAGCTGTTGATGTCATAGAGTAAGTTAGTTGTTAAGTCACTTTGGGGTGTTAAGATATGTTTAAAAGGTTAACTTATGTAACCTCTGAAAATAATACTATTTATAATTTTTGAATGGATGGGATTGTATTAAATAACATTATCTGACTCACTTCATTGAACATTAATGAAAACTTTTCACTAGTGAATTGTAGATCCTAGAAACACGTGTTACCCGCTTCAGTGGCCGAATGTTCTAAGATATAAGACGTCACTTCTACAATAGAACTGTCGCTTATTATGAGACATGGGTTAGAATCCCGGTCGGATGTACTAAGGCTAGTTTTCCCTTTTCAATCTTCCTCCACGTAAATACTGGTACACTTCCCATTCCCAGTATTTTAGCGTTATTTGTACACTACGTTTACTCTGAAATGTAACAGTCTTACCTTAACATATTACACTATGGCCCGACCTTATAAGCTACACCATAGTGGAATAATGCAAGGTATGCTTACTAAGGGTACATAAGCGTACAACCCTAACAAATAGTAAAACGTGATTCCAAAATAATATGATTATATAATTATTCTGTTAATTAATTCACCTTGAACACCAATGAAACAAATAATAACGAGTGACCTAGCGGTCTAAGGGTAAGGTGTCAGACTTCTGTACCAGGGGTCCGGGGTTCAATTCTCGGTCCCGGCACAGATTTATCTGATTACCAAACCCTTCCTTCACCTCTGACAAGACATGTATTAATCACAACTTGTGAATGTGTGGAATGCCAGGCCTCCACCGTGGTTCGGATCCCACGTTAAACTGTAGGTCCTCCATTTCATCTCAAATCACCCTACTATTACACATTATCGTAAGTGCGTATAACCCGAACAGGTAGTAAGACGTGGTGTTAATAATAATAGTAATAATAATAAATACCGGTCCATTGATCAAGTGGTCGGCATGCCTGGCTACTGATCTAGATGTCCCAGGTTTGATTCCAAATAGCACCATAGGTATTTTTCCCGAAGGGAAATTGTTCCAATGGTTAACATAGTCTGGTTAGTTAGGCTTAACTGTGGATTCACACGTTCGCTGAAAAACTAACGCAGAACAGACACAAGGCCAATTAAAGAGCTTTATTAGCCAACCACGTGATTTCCGCTTCATCGGCGCGAGATGGTCCGCTAAAGTTCAACTCGTCCTCTCTGTCTGGGATGTTCGACACAGGAGAACCAATCAAATCTCAGAAGCAAATACCTCAAATCAATGTGCATGCGTATTTGACAAGTCATGCGCTCTACAGACAGAAGCTAGCAGACAGCTTCGTTGTCTTTTGTGAGGAGATTAGAAATAACCCGTTAACGGTGTTTGAACAGAGTTAATGTTGAGAAAATTTTTATAAGATAGCGTTTGTGTCTCTGAGGAAAAGATGAAAGTGGATGCTAACGGTCCGTCCCGTTGAGAACCAAATAACCTATCTTCGTTGGCGGTGGAGTGACTGAAAGGTCTTGGTATGAAGTTTTGGGTAGGGTTAGGGAGGGTGGTGAAGGGGGAAGGTTAGCAGGGAGACACTCCTCTCTGGCTATTATGAATGAAAACTGTAATTCAGGGACCGAACTATTATTATTATTATCATCGCCGCGTCTTATTACCCGTTCGCACTTACGCTAATGTGTAATGGTAGGGTGATTGTGAGATGAAATGAAGGACCTACAGTTTAACGTGGGATCCGAACCACGGTGGAGGCCTGGCATTCCCCACATTCACAAGATGTCTTGTCAGAGGTGAAGGAAGGGTTTGGTAATCAGATAAATCTGTGCCGGGACCGAGGATTGAATCCTGGACCCCCAGTACAAATCTCTTGTCACCTTACCCCTAGACCACCAGGTTACTCCGGGACCGAACTTAACCGTTGGTTCATTTTTGAATGTTAACCTTAACTTGATTTAAACACTAAGCTCATTTAGTTTATTTTAACGATGAATGGTAGTCAGAGTTCAAATCCTGAATGGGTAAACAAAGGGTTCATCTTTCTAAATGGTTTCCCTTTCCCCCTCCACAAAAATGTGTGTATTAATTACACTAAGTGTGCTATATACAGATATGCCGAACTAAAAGAGTGGAGGGAAACGGGGGGGGGGGGGGAGGGAGAGTTAAGTATTTAAAGCATTATTTCTACATGATGTAGAATATGAGTATTTGTTAATTACGGTTATAGCTTCATCTACATATTATTTTAATTATAAAAATTATATCTGGACACGGGAATTGAACTTGTGACCTACAAACTATGATTTGATAGTTGTTATAAAACTAATTCTTAACGTCTGAACAATGGAGAGAAAAAAGGTAGAAAATAAATTGACGAGAAAGAACATAAAAAAGAGTGACTGACAATGTAGGCCTATATGTGTCTAATGATTGTGGAGGTGGAATATTGATGTAGACATTCTGTGCACAAATGTACATATTGTTAGTGTCCATCTGGACATGTCTGTAACCTGAACCTAGATAATACAGTAGTGGCTCTCTAATTATGTTACGTGATGCCATTTTAGGTTGTCGGTGCTATTATTTTTTTTTACTTTTATTTAGCGTCATGTGTCTTACTACCTGTTCGGGTTATACGCCTCTGTACTAATTACTCTAATCTTAAATCTAGGACAGACACAAAATCCATCCCCCGGCCATCAATTCATTACTGTGAAAGGGTAAACCCACATTCCAACAATGATACATTTATCGGGCATGCCAGGAATCGAGTCCGGGACCATTTAGCTCCGTATGTGGACGCACTACCAACGGAGCTAAGCTT
>JBCFYV010003508.1:19349231-19439517 GCA_039000515.1 Timema cristinae | reverse complement strand
TTATTTATAATTATTATTATTATTAGCACCGTGTCTTACTACCCATACGGGTTATACGCATTTTCAGTAATTAATGATATTGTTCTTTTATCTTAGCAATAGTGTTAGATCGACATGAAACTAAAAAAGATGATTTAAGGTGTGTTGGAAGGAAACATTAGCTAAGGTCAGTATATTTGTAGGTTTTTGTAAATATTTTTTTTATTATTGGCCCAAAATAAACAAAACATTTCTTCAATAGATATGTTTAGTTTAATTTTCTACACATGGTAATATCAACAGTAGTTGAATATCTGTCATGAGCATAGTGAAATTTGACAAGGATTTGTTTTTCTTAATTTAAATAGTTTCTAGTCAAATGCCGCACTATGATCGTGACAGATATTCAAGAACTTTTGACATTAATATGTGTATAAAATTAAACTAAACGTAACCACTGGAGAAATATTAGATTTATTTTGGGCAAAAATTATTTTTTTAATAAAAACTAACTAAAAGATAAAAACAAACCTTAACTCTTGAATTTTTCTGCTTCACATAATTGACATATTTAAACATTCCTTTCTAATTACACTACTAAAACATTATCTATCGAATGTGTCAAAAGTTACTGCGCAGTAAAATACCACGTACCTCACAACACTTTTTCTACAAGAGATGTTGGCTATGTCCTCTGTGTACCTGAAGACGTGTCTGAACACGTCTCTTCATATGATATGATATGCACAGGTATGTTCAGACAAGTCTCCAAGCCCAAGGAGGACACTCCCAACATATGTTGTAGAATAACTTCTTTGAGGTATGTGTTACTTTATTGTACGGTAACTTTTGAGACATCCTGTATATTACAAAATATCACCCTTTGTTTTTTTTTTTTTAGTACCGCATCTTACTACCTGATTAAATATCACTTGTTAAACAAACTTATATTACAGATATAGTTTACTGGGGTTAATTTGTGATCTCATGGACCAAAGTAATTTTGGTTTATGTGCCTCATCACAGGAAGGCTACGTTTAGCTTTATATTAATATAAAAGTACCTTTATATATGTTAAAAGTTCAAAGCCTTGCTAAGCTCAAAGCAATTTTTTTTAATGTTTCTTGTGAAGCAGCTATATACATAATAAAACGCTTTCTCGTTGGCGGCTCCGCCCCCAAACCCCAGTGAGTTTTCTTTGCAAGTGGATGTAAACTAATGTAATTCCAGAGTTGTTTTGAACATAACAACTTAAAAGCTACCGGTATTGTATTGTATATACCGCACCGTCTTTTAAAGTTGCTCCACAATTTTGAATTTTTTTCGGGGGTTGAATTTTTTTTTTTTTTTTTTTTTTAATTTCCCGTCAGTTGAGTAAAATTTCTTAGCTCGTCATAAATGGACCATCTTCTCACCGAATGCGACGCGTTTCACGGTGTCATTCAAAACTGGTGATTTGATCTTCGTTTCCAACTCCTCACATGTACTGCAGACGTCAATTTGGAATCCCCAAATCTATATCCATAGTTTTCATTATAATATTTCCGATAAAAATCATATTTGACCCTAAGGGCATATTGTGGATATTTCTCACAGAACAGGCAATGTAAGGTTTTTATGTCCAGCTCAGCACTCAGATATTGAATCTGTTTACTACTGTAGTGATACTGGTGAAGCGGGAACTCTCTTATATGACTATCAATAGCACCAAGTATTTCTGGAGGTAGCGTGTTACCTCGATTCACGTGTTTTCCACGCTTGTCAACTGGAGATTTTCCGGAAGCAACTAAGGTAGTTAAACGGAAAAGCGCTTTAGTTTTGATCGCATACAAAACAGAAAACGCTTTTCTACAAACGAATTCTTTTGTTTGCGATATTTAGGACAAAGAAATAAAAAACGTTGTCTCTTTTTTTAGGGTTTTCACTCACTGAATGACGGCGTTTTGGATCACGACGTACTATCAGGCCCATTAGGAATGCATCCTGTTCATTTTTGCTTCGTCCATCGTATAAGTAATCGATAAAATATTTCTTATCTTCAGGAGAGAAGTTGTCTGTACATTTAAGCTTGCAAGAACACGAAACATTGGTATTTGATTTTGCAGGAATTGTATTACCTGTGGAGGTGCTGACGTATTGTTGACCATGTAAACGCTGCCTTTTCTGTACTTCACGTTTGTAGTTGTGGATATTGCGAACTCCTTTTTTTCGCTTGTTTCCGAATGATGAAGCCACTTCAGAACCTGACGAACTTGACATTATATTTAATAAATTATTTAGTGTAACAGATATAAAAGAACACGTTATCACATTATCAGACTGTTCAAAAACTAAATAAAGACAAGAAAATGGATGGGATTAATCTAGTTTCACATCCTGCTGCCATCTTCCGACCCTGCGGAGATGCAGTTGGAAGTAGATCAAAATTTGTTTCCTTCCCCTCCCCTGTTGCCACCTCATGGCCGTGCGAGGAAGCAGTTGGAAGAAGGAAATATATATACGGATTTGTTTCCTTCTTCCAACTTACGGAAACTTCTCACCTGTTTTACAAGCCTTTACGTATTGGTTTTTGTTGCTTTTATGCACTATATTGATGTGTCTATCCTTAAAAATATCGATTCTGGTGAAAACT
This sequence comes from Timema cristinae, assembly GCA_039000515.1. Classification (NCBI taxonomy): domain Eukaryota; kingdom Metazoa; phylum Arthropoda; class Insecta; order Phasmatodea; family Timematidae; genus Timema; species Timema cristinae. The sequence goes on along the minus strand of JBCFYV010003508.1, from coordinate 19,436,906 downwards.
CGATTTTCGATTTTTGGCGTTTATTTCCTTCTTCCAAATGCCGATTCAATTATAGTTATTCTTGGAGTTGCACTTAATCAAGACATGAAAGTTACTCAAATGGATATCTCGACTGCCTTCCTCAATGGTGAACTTGAAGAAAGAATCCTAGTGAAAAAATTAGACATGTTGGAAACATTTTTATGTGACATAATGATGGAAGAAAGCCACAACAAATACCATTCTACATTTCTCAAAGCTAAGAAGTTGTTAGAAAAGCTTCTGAAATCAGATAAGGAAAAAGTATGTCTACTTAAAAGAGTTGTTTAGAGTATGGCTTAAAACAAGCCGTAGGCAATGGTTTAAAAGGTTGGACTTGAAACTAAAGCAATTGGGTTTCCTTCCCTCAAAAGCTGACCCTTGTATATACACATCTCCTACTACTAAAGGGGTGAAACAAACATATGTAGATGAAATTCTAGTGGCATCAAGAAATCAGCAACATCTGAATGTTTTAAAACAATAACTAACAAAATCCTTTGAAATGTGAAACCTTTGAGAACTACATTATTGTTTAGGAATCAAGTTCTGCCACAAGGATGGTATGATTTCAACACCGCAAACTTGATGTAATGAAGAACTTCTCAAAGAATACAGCATGAGTGATTGTAAACCTGTTGCAACTCCAATGGTACCTGGCATGAAATTACAGAAGAATCCTGGAAATATTGAAAAATATCCCTATCAAAACTTGATTGGTTCACTCATGTATTTGTATATGGCTACTAGGCCAGACACAACACATACAGTCAGCTTCTTAAGTCAATGCAACACCTGTTTTGGGAAAGAGCATTGAGTGGCTGCCAAAAGTTTTGTGCTACTTAAAGAGAACAAAAATCTCGCACAAGTTTTCAAGAAAACTAGTGAACCACTTATTGGGATGGCAGATGTTTATTGGGCACTTGGAGAAGATGGAAGGTCTTATTCAGGATACTGTTTCCCGTTTGCAGGGACTTCCATCAGCTGGGAACACAAAAACCGAAAACCGTGGCTCTGTATCAAGTGGAATCAGAATACATGTTATTGACAGAGGCAGCAAAAGAAGCAATACACTTTTTTTTTTTAATTATTAAATTACATGGGTGGGCCTCAGCAATCAATTGAAATACTTAATGACAATTTGTCTGCACAAAGTTTACTAAGAATAACATCATAGGTTCAAAGTCAAAACATATCATCATTAGGGAACACTTCATTAGAGAAAAGATACAGGTTATGGGCCCAGTATACTCTCACTGTAGTATATAAGTAGATTTAAAATACCAGAATACTATCATTTATTAGTATTTTGGTAGGATAAATGACCATTTAGAATGGAAGTAGGAATTCCCTTTTTGAAGTCTTTTATCCCACCTAAAAACTACTCTAGGGTAGGATTCCGATACTAGATAAAGGCTTCCAAATGAGCTTCCTTCAAAAATCATCGTATCTATTAGCCTACATCAACTTATTTAAAGAAAAAACTCACCATTTTTGAACTTTTTTATGCTCTTCAAAGCTCTTACTAACACATTTATTTCATTTAACTAATTACACATTGATGTATCTCATATAGTCAATCAAAATAATGAACGATTTCAAAATGCCACATTGCCTTGTATGGGTGTAGGAGAGAAAGAGATACCCTAAAGTTTCCTCCTCTTACACAATGGTATGCAGATTACAGCACGGAAATTTCAGCCACAGATGTCCATCAGGTTAATATATTGTGATGTTATTTTCGCCAAAAGAATTACTTCAAATATAAATATAATTGTCGGTTAACTCAGTCTTTCAAATATGTAATAAAGCTGACAACTTTACTTTTTTTAAATTTCTATCACAACTACTAAAATTTAGAATATTAATTATTTATTTACAATTAAAATATATATTATGGATAATCTACTTCCCTTTATTTTACTGTATTAAATTTTCTTTCTTTATTTTTATTCGTTATCTGCCAACCCACCATGTTTTTTTTTTAGGTGATTTTAGCGCTCTCTTCTTTAGAGAGTGGTTTATTTCGGAACTTGTATGATCTTAGTTTACTTTATGTTCTTGGACGCTTACAACATCTGGCTGTAATTTGAAATACTAATTACTCCTAGCGGAAGAAATTATTATTTTCGTTTAAATTTTGATGTGAAATTTAAATTAATTTTAAAGATGGCTTATGTTTATTTGTCAAATTATAAGATTAAGTTATTTTTATAGTAATACTTTCACTGCTTAAAGAGTTAAGATTTTTTTTAAATAAATCTCGGCAACTAGTTTTCTTCTAGGCCGGAGATTATTTATTTAAAAACAAAAAGAACATTTTCGTGGATTGTTGATGTTTTTTGTTTTGTTGACTCTAAAATTGTTTTGGAAAGCGTAAGAAAGGACCCGATCTGTGGATCCTTTAATGATATTTAGTTATGGTCAATTGTTACTTTCATTAGCCAAAACTTTCCTAAAAGTAAGGATTAACCTTTGAGGAAGATCAAGTGCAAGTATACAGGGAAGATTTTGTTGAAATTTAAGGCCTAGAATCTAATTGTTACCGGAGCCTTAGGTCAACTTTCTCAATAGATCGGACATTTTTGGATGAGATCAAATTCATCTATAATCATCCTGCTAAGTGTTACAATTATTATTGAATATAATACCTAAACATATTATAAAAGGGAAAATATCTTACTTTTCCAGGCTTATTTTTCGGTGATTTTATTACCTATTTATGATATGATAAAAACGTTAAATATGATAAGTTCCTTTTGAGACAGTTTTCTTTAAATGTAATTTAGAACGTCCCTCTAGCCTTGCAAGTTTAGAAGTGTTGAACATTTATTTAAAGCAGAGGGAATACTAGAGAATATTTACAAATAACTTCAATTTCCAAATTATTTTTTTTCAACATATCAACAATTCTATTATTTTCTTTACTAAAGAAACGTCAGCTTGCAGGAGTTTAAATTACTTTTTTGAGGAAGGCATAAATTTAACATTCTATACAAATATTCCAAACCTGCTGTTACTTCATCTAAAAGGACTATTTATGTATCTTAATTTTTTTGTTTGTTTGTTTGTTAGGATTTTATTTTGTGTAGCGATAAATGGTAACAACATGTATAGACATAGAATATAAATGACATAAATAATACGAACACCAGCCCCGATGGGGCTCTCGGACGTTAACCAACATAGAAACAAAATAAACGCTAAACATGAAAATCTTTGTCGCCCTGGCGGGTTGATTATAGTTATTCCTAGGGTCGTACAGGCGGGAAAATTGACTAAAAAAACCCACCCAGTCGCCAGTATGTGGTCGACAGGGACCTTATAATATATACATTTATACATTTAGGGAGAACGACAAGGTAGAAAACATTGAAGGATGGGTGACCGGACGTAGATGGGACATGTAGGAAGTGAAGCGGATGATGATTATGGTAAAATGAGAGTGAGATGGAGCACCAGGAGTATAAACAGATCGAGTGACTGGAAAACTAGACAGGGGCACCCCGGCCCTCTGGTAGAGGACCACCTAGGACAACAGAACATTCACGAGGACGACATTATTAAATATATTCATTCAACGAGGAAAATTGCCGGTTGGTATTAGATTGATTTGGGTCCTGAAAAAGTCTGTAGAAATGTTTATAACTGTTTGTATTAATCTGATTTGATTCGGTCTATTGCTATGAGTTGTATGCTGTGGATGATAATGTTGGATATACAGACCGAACCAACACCCACCAGCAGAAGGTGGGGTTGGGAACTGGCACTAAGACACACGCGCACATGGGGAGGGCGGAGCGCCAACCGGGAGAACTCGCGGAGCACCGGAGCCGCATCCTGATGAAGTCGGCCTCAGGCCGTGGACAGGAGCAATCGCTCCTCATCGCCACAGACTACCTCCCGGGTCATCCGTGTCCAACGGGGGGGCCCACCACACCGTCTCTGATGCGTCTGTGGAAGAGGGCGGGGGGGTCGTAATCGCCGATGCCCCTGACGATTGCATTAGGACTGGCCTGCGCTCGTGAGAAGAAAGTCACTGCCAACCCGCGGATGATCACGTCCAGGGGCTGGAGGCCAGACAAGTCTAGCAGGACTCGGGTGTGGGTGCGGCGGGGGGGGGGGGGGGGAAGGGGGGGAGTCCGAGCATCATCAGCCTCAAAAAGAGGTGATAAACCGCTCGGAGCGGGGAGAAGCGGTAGCGGGGGAGGTAAGCCCAGGCAGGCGCGGCGTAGAGTAGGAAGGACATCATAATACAAGCCTGGAATAGTCTAATATTATGGCCGTGGTTCAACGGGCTGGCTGGGTACAGGAGAGGGGCCAGTCCTAGCATGACACCCCTCGCTCTTCCTGCAGACGCTTTAAGGTTCGAGTCCCAGTTGCAGCGACGTACCAGCGACACACCCAGGTATTTCACCGTTTGCGACCACTGGACCGCTTCTCCCACGACGTGGAGGGGCTGCAACGGACCCGGTCTGCGGCGGATCAACAGAATCGCCAACGTCTTGGTACCGTTCACTGCTATGGATTTGGAGCCAAAGTAAGCGATTATCCCCCTCAATGCCATGGTGAGCTTGGCCCAGATCACCGCGGCATCGGGGGAGGTCGCCAGGAAAGCGGTATCGTCGGCATATTGAAAGAGGGAGACTCCCCGTGGGACGGGCACGTCACGCACGAAGAGGGAGAAGAGGAGGGGGGAGAGACAGGAGCCCTGGGGGACTCCAGAGACTATAGGACGAGGGGTCGACAACTGGTGGTCCACGCCCACTCTGAAGGAGTGGTCCTGGAGGAAAGACAGAAGGAGATGGCTTAGTTTCCTCCTAATTTCCAGCAGGTCTGGGCACCACATTTTTATAGATTTGCTGTAGCCTGTGTTTGATTATTTTATTTCTTCTCGATTGATCTCCAACGGGTGTTATTTTATTTATTTTTTCATTTTTAATTATTAATTACATTCTTTGAAACTAACTCTCTTTGTGTGCTGCGCTCTATATTCCTTTTTATAACTAAATTTATATTTTTGATGCCCTCTATGAGATATTTTGAAATAATTTTCGATTCTAGCGTGATTTATTAGAAGTTTAGAAGAACTAAGATATGGTTTAATATCTTTTATTTTTCATAGGTTGGCTTAAACGGTTAGTCTACTGTGGATGTGGCGGACTTCTGGCCGTGTAGGTCTAGGCCTTACGTCAAACTTCAAAGTTTAAAGTCCAATTTAAAGTCTAATCGATATTTGCATAAGGGGAGTGTCTTAAATCTTTAATTAACCATATATTATTATTAATATTGCTGCTTTGAACAAGATAATGGCGGTAAATCTCGATGAATGCTATGAACTGGTTTTAAAACTTACCTTGGAATCTGGAAAAGTAAGATTTTTTTAAATTCGTTTTACTTTTAACATAATAGGTACATAGATAAGTTTAAAACAGCTTTTTCACTATAATTTTACACTTTCATGCTAACTTTATGATAAAAGGGATCTGTAAAGAATGGTTTAAGCTTCTAATTTTAATAGGTTATATTGTCGACACTTTAGAGTAATAGTGCAAACTTTCATCTCGCTAGTCTTGTGATAGTAATAGGACCAACACTGATCGCTAGTAGTAGTCATAGGGCTAACTCAGCTCTAGTGGCAGTCATGGGGCTAACTCAGCTCTAGTGGCAATCATGGGGCTAACTCAGCTCTAGTGGCAGTCATGGGGCTAACTCAGCTCTAGTGGCAATCATGGGGCTAACTCAGCTCTAGTGGCAGTCATGGGGCTAACTCAGCTCTAGTTGCAATCATGGGGCTAACTCAGCTCTAGTGGCAATCATGGGGCTAACTCAGCTCTAGTTGAAGTCATAGGGCTAACTCAGCTCTAGTTGCAGTCATAGGTCTAACTCAGCTCTAGTTGAAGTCATAGGGCTAACTCAGCTCTAGTTGCAGTCATAGGGCTAACTCAGCTCTAGTTGAAGTCATAGGGCTAACTCAGCTCTAGTTGCAGTCATAGGGCTAACTCAGCTCTAGTTGAAGTCATAGGGCTAACTCAGCTCTAGTTGCAGTCATAGGGCTAACTCAGCTCTAGTTGAAGTCATAGGGCTAACTCAGCTCTAGTTGCAGTCATAGGGCTAACTCAGCTCTAGTTGCAATCATGGGGCTAACTCAGCTCTAGTGGCAGTCATAGGGCTAACTCAGCTCTAGTTGAAGTCATAGGGCTAACTCAGCTCTAGTTGAAGTCATAGGGCTAACTCAGCTCTAGTTGAAGTCATAGGGCTAACTCAGCTCTAGTTGAAGTCATAGGGCTAATTCAGCTCTAGTTGAAGTCATAGGGCTAACTCAGCTCTAGTTGCAGTCATAGGCTAACTCAGCTCTAGTTGAAGTCATAGGGCTAACTCAGCTTAGTTGCAGTCATAGGGCTAACTCAGCTCTAGTGGCAGTCATGGGGCTAACTCAACTCTAGTTGAAGTCATAGGGCTAACTCAGCTCTAGTTGCAGTCATGGGGCTAACTCAGCTCTAGTTGAAGTCATAGGGCTAACTCAGCTCTAGTGGCAGTCATGGGGCTACTCAGCTCTAGTTGCAGTCATAGGGCTAACTCAGCTCTAGTTGAAGTCATAGGGCTAACTCGGCTCTAGTGGCAGTCATGGGGCTAACTCAGCTCTAGTGTCAATCATGGGGCTAACTCAGCTCTAGTGTCAATCATGGGGCTAACTCAGCTCTAGTGTCAATCATGGGGCTAACTCAGCTCTAGTGGCAGTCATAGGGCTAACTCAGCTCTAGTGGCAATCATGGGGCTAACTCAGCTCTAGTTGCAGTCATAGGCTAACTCAGCTCTAGTTGCAGTCATAGGGCTAACTCAGCTCTAGTGGCAGTCATGGGGCTAACTCAGCTTTAGTGTCAATCATGGGGCTAACTCAGCTCTAGTGGCAGTCATAGGGCTAACTCAGCTCTAGTGGCAGTCATGGGGCTAACTCAGCTCTAGTGGCAGTCATGGGGCTAACTCAGCTCTAGTTGCAGTCATAGGGCTAACTCAGCTCTAGTTGAAGTCATGGGGCTAACTCAGCTCTAGTGGCAGTCATGGGCTAACTCAGCTCTAGTGGCAGTCATGGGGCTAACTCAGCTCTAGTGTCAATCATGGGGCTAACTCAGCTCTAGTTGCAGTCATGGGGCTAACTCAGCTCTAGTGGCAGTCATGGGGCTAACTCGGCTCTAGTGGCAGTCATGGGGCTAACTCGGCTCTAGTGGCAGTCATAGGGCTAACTCGGCTCTAGTGGCAGTCATGGGGCTAACTCGGCTCTAGTGGCAGTCATAGGGCTAACTCAGCTCTAGTTGAAGTCATAGGGCTAACTCAGCTCTAGTTGCAATCATGGGGCTAACTCAGCTCTAGTGGCAGTCATGGGCTAACTCAGCTCTAGTTGAAGTCATAGGGCTAACTCAGCTCTAGTTGCAATCATGGGGCTAACTCAGCTCTAGTGTCAATCATGGGGCTAACTCAGCTCTAGTGGCAGTCATAGGGCTAACTCAGCTCTAGTGTCAATCATGGGGCTAACTCAGCTCTAGTGGCAGTCATGGGGCTAACTCAGCTCTAGTGTCAATCATGGGGCTAACTCAGCTCTAGTGGCAGTCATAGGGCTAACTCAGCTCTAGTGTCAATCATGGGGCTAACTCAGCTCTAGTGTCAATCATGGGGCTAACTCAGCTCTAGTGGCAGTCATGGGGCTAACTCAGCTCTAGTGTCAATCATGGGGCTAACTCAGCTCTAGTTGCAGTCATAGGGCTAACTCAGCTCTAGTTGAAGTCATAGGGCTAACTCAGCTCTAGTTGCAGTCATAGGGCTAACTCAGCTCTAGTTGAAGTCATAGGGCTAACTCAGCTCTAGTTGAAGTCATAGGGCTAACTCAGCTCTAGTTGCAGTCATAGGTCTAACTCAGCTCTAGTTGAAGTCATAGGGCTAACTCAGCTCTAGTTGCAATCATGGGGCTAACTCAGCTCTAGTGGCAGTCATGGGGCTAACTCAGCTCTAGTTGAAGTCATAGGGCTAACTCAGCTCTAGTGGCAGTCATGGGGCTAACTCAGCTCTAATGTCAATCATGGGGCTAACTCAGCTCTAGTGGCAGTCATAGGGCTAACTCAGCTCTAGTGTCAATCATGGGGCTAACTCAGCTCTAGTGGCAGTCATGGGGCTAACTCAGCTCTAGTGTCAATCATGGGGCTAACTCAGCTCTAGTTGCAGTCATAGGGCTAACTCAGCTCTAGTTGAAGTCATAGGGCTAACTCAGCTCTAGTTGCAGTCATAGGGCTAACTCAGCTCTAGTTGAAGTCATAGGGCTAACTCAGCTCTAGTTGCAGTCATAGGGCTAACTCAGCTCTAGTTGAAGTCATAGGGATAACTCAGCTCTAGTTGCAGTCATAGGTCTAACTCAGCTCTAGTTGAAGTCATAGGGCTAACTCAGCTCTAGTTGCAATCATGGGGCTAACTCAGCTCTAGTGGCAGTCATGGGGCTAACTCAGCTCTAGTTGAAGTCATAGGGCTAACTCAGCTCTAGTTGAAGTCATAGGGCTAACTCAGCTCTAGTGGCAGTCATGGGGCTAACTCAGCTCTAGTTGCAGTCATAGGGCTAACTCAGCTCTAGTTGAAGTCATAGGGCTAACTCAGCTCTAGTTGCAGTCATAGGTCTAACTCAGCTCTAGTTGAAGTCATAGGGCTAACTCAGCTCTAGTGGCAGTCATGGGGCTAACTCAGCTCTAATGTCAATCATGGGGCTAACTCAGCTCTAGTGGCAGTCATAGGGCTAACTCAGCTCTAGTGTCAATCATGGGGCTAACTCAGCTCTAGTGGCAGTCATGGGGCTAACTCAGCTCTAGTGTCAATCATGGGGCTAACTCAGCTCTAGTTGCAGTCATAGGGCTAACTCAGCTCTAGTTGAAGTCATAGGGCTAACTCAGCTCTAGTTGCAGTCATAGGGCTAACTCAGCTCTAGTTGCAGTCATAGGGCTAACTCAGCTCTAGTTGAAGTCATAGGGATAACTCAGCTCTAGTTGCAGTCATAGGTCTAACTCAGCTCTAGTTGAAGTCATAGGGCTAACTCAGCTCTAGTTGCAATCATGGGGCTAACTCAGCTCTAGTGGCAGTCATGGGGCTAACTCAGCTCTAGTTGAAGTCATAGGGCTAACTCAGCTCTAGTTGAAGTCATAGGGCTAACTCAGCTCTAGTGGCAGTCATGGGGCTAACTCAGCTCTAGTTGCAGTCATAGGGCTAACTCAGCTCTAGTTGAAGTCATAGGGCTAACTCAGCTCTAGTTGCAGTCATAGGTCTAACTCAGCTCTAGTTGAAGTCATGGGGTTAACTCAGCTCTAGTTGAAGTCATAGGGCTAACTCAGCTCTAGTTGCAGTCTTAGGGCTAACTCAGCTCTAGTTGCAGTCATAGGGCTAACTCAGCTCTAGTGGCAGTCATGGGGCTAACTCAGCTCTAGTTGCAGTCATAGGTCTAACTCAGCTCTAGTTGAAGTCATAGGGCTAACTCAGCTCTAGTGGCAATCATGGGGCTAACTCATCAATTAGGGTAAATGGGTTAAAAATCCTCTAACAGATATGATAGCCTAGTAAGTGAAGTTGATGGAAAGGTTTTGAAAATGTTTAAAGTGTTTGGTCTAGTTTAATGCTTCATTAAAATCTTAATGGGGTTAAAATAGAATTATCCAACTATTCATTTAAAAAAATTAATTAACAAGCTTCACCCAGATAAATTTAACTCCAGATCTTATTGGACATTAAGACATTCTCAAATTCTATTCTCGTTATTCCTCGAATCTGTAATAACTTTAAGGATTTGAGGATCCCATCCTTACTTAAGATATAACTATTTATTTCCATTACATTACAAGTTAACAGAAATTTGAAAGTATGTTAACCCTGCATCCAAACACACACTTTAAATGGTAACACAGGAGACAGACTTCTTCTCCTGTCTATAATAGCAGTAGTAGAAGTAATATACTCCTGAAGTAGTGGCAAAGGGGAAGGAATATATATATTTTTTAATTGCACCACTTCCAATTGTACGTAAAAATTATGCTAATGTGCAAGGAATGAGTTGAATTTAGAGAAAGTATAGTCTACACATATTTTCATAGAGAGAGAGGGGAAAACCACCCCCAATTCACCCGGTCAAGATTCAAACCTCGATCTCCCTGTCCTCGGCAGTCTAGCTACACAAAAGTGTGTTAGCTAACTACGGCACCGAGGCGGGTTTCAATTATGTTAGTTTTATTGTTTTAGGGGACGTTCTTAACCCTTACAATAAAATGTGCACAGCTAAATTATGGCTCTCTCTCTGTACAGATGGCACAGGGGAGTAAATTGTTACAAAAATGTACAGGAAGAAAGTGTAGCCAGCTGGAGCATTCATTGCTTATTCTTTTGTGGCTGTTTCAGAAGGGCGCTAACTAGTTGGTTGTGATTTTGTAACGTGGCCATGCACTATAGAGGAGCAATGCTCACTTTCCGAGATGTAATACCTAAACAGATTGACTTGTTTTATCAAGCATGGCATTACATTGGGAGGTGTTAATACAACCCATGAAAGATATTTTTAGTGGCAATTCACTCAATGGTGATGTCAGATGAACATAATCAAGACAGTAGGGCCTACTACTAGTCCATATTGATTCAAACTTGTTGATACCATTTTTGCATAAAGGACCTCACCCCTGGAATTTATTGGACCCCTTTAGGTTGGGGAGAGGGGGGGCAAATATATGTATAAAGACCTTTATTTGCTAAAGGCTAAGTAGGCTATAATTTTCTAGCTAAACACCCCCACACCCCTCTCCCCTAGAAATTTAAGCTCTAGGATATCCCTGGATGACTCTGTGGTAGATCATTCCTCCACTAAACCAATGGTCCTTGGTTCGATTCCCATGTCCAGGTATCATTTTTTTAATGTAGCCTATTATAATTGAGATACGGCTAATGTCCGTGATTATAATCATTAATCCCCCAAGCTTCGCATTTCATAGCCTACTTAATAGTATAGATTTGCTTTCTTCCGCATTGTTAAATGTTAAATCAGGTAAAATAATTATGTTAAAATTGTTCATATTACAACTGGTTAATCCAACCATTTTCACAATTTTATAAAGCTGGATATTTACATTTACCCTTAGAAAGAAACAAATGTGTAAAACAATTTAAAGTTGATGATAGTGACCACATTTACCTAAAACTTTTTAACAAATTTTATTGTACAATCATAATATATTTTAAATGAAGTTCTTTGTAGCCTCAATCATCTTTTTAAATTATTTTATTAATTGTATAGTGGTGGGTTTCAAATTTTAATTACTAAACTATTTTCAAACTACTTTATTACACTTGCAAGCAGGTAGAACTTAAAATGTATACCTTACTTTAGTGGCAGAATTAAAAAATATGTATACCATTAATAGATCTCGAGGTGACCTGGTGGTCTAGGGGTAAGGTGTCAGACTTCTGTGGTGGCCGCCGGGGTTCAATCCTCGGTCCCGGCACAGATTTATCTGATTACCAAACCCTTCCTTCACCTCTGACAAGACATCTTGTGAATGTGGGGAATGCCAGGCCTCCACCGTGGTTCGGATTCCACGTTAAACTGTAGGTCCTTCATTTCATCTCACAATCACCCTACCATTACACATTAGCGTAAGTGCGTATAACCCGAATGGGTAGTAAGACGCGGTGCTAATAATAATAATAATAATAATAATAGATCTCGAGTTATAAAATTACCATTTTTAAGGTAGTAAGATACTTAAGTGTGTGGCTGTATTCATATGTAGGCCTATTAATTACGTTAATGATTTAAGTATGAGGAAGGTTGAATTTTTTAGAAAGTGTACCTGCATTTGCATGAGGGATAGAGAGAGTGCAAAACTATTTATAAAAAACTACTCGTTACACCCGACTATGAGTGTAATTTTATCTCCCCATCATCGGCAGTCCAGCTTATTGCTAGAGTGACACCTTAGACTATGGGGCCACCAAAGCGAGTAATATTAAAGTTAGAGTTGATTAAATTTATGTGAAGGGTGTGTGAAATGTAATGAATATATTTTGTTACAGTTGGTCAAAGAAAGAATCTGGGGGCCGAAATTGGTTGTCGAGAAGTCGTGCGAAGTGGACCTCGTCACAGAGACAGACCAGCAGATTGAACAGTTACTTATAAGTAGTCTTCAGAAACAGTTCCCTGACCACAAGTGAGCTTTTTAACTAGGACAACATACTTACAATCTCTTCCAGAGCTAAACTTGTTATTAACTTATTCACTCCTGTAATGTAACATTTATTAGCAGCATATACCTCAAGTTCTCACCCCCAGAGTGAGACGTTATGGCCTCATTTTCTTTCAATTATGACCAAACTAGTTTGACACGAGCGCAGACAACGTAGACAACAAACTGGCCAACAGGAGAGGACCAACTGGTTGACAAACTTCCTAATTAATTCAGTTAAGCGTGGATTAAGCCACCTCAGTCATCGAATGGTCTAAGGTGTCACTCTCCTGTTAAATTGATCTGCTGATTATGGTGAGATTTAGGTTTGAATCCTGATCGGGTCTACTGAGGGTGGTTTTTCCTAAATGGTTTCCCACTCATCCTTTCATGCAAATGTGAATAAATCACCTCTAAAATGATTCCTTTCTCATCCCTATGTAAATATTAAACTAAACATTCATTTGTGTATTTTATATAATCGTATGTTTCTTGATTTTTTCCAATAAATATATTCACTCTTCCTCACTGAAATCATATTTTTCAGCTTTTCTGTTATTTTAACAAAAAGTTGTGTTAACTTGACGAGCAAAATTGTCACCATAGAAGGCAGTAATTTTAGATAATTTTGTTTCACTTGACATCGACTTTTCTTCGACCTAACTTACATTCGACTTGCACTCCACTCTTCCTCATCTTCGTTCTTGTGTCCTGCCCAAAGTATACAGGGTCGACCCTGGCTTGCGTTATAATAGCGGCAAGAGATGGTGTGACAACTACACCAACTCGTTGCTTAGCATAACTATATCTAGGTGATAGTGGTTATTCTTAATAAGGTAATCACACTTATGTATCTCAATAAAACTAAATTTAGATTAATGAATATAGGCCTAGTATTTATTTCATAATTTCACATGTAATATTAATCTCATCATAGATATTGGTAAAATACTTACTTACACGGCATGGCACCCGAATAGAAAACAATAGGATCTATCAGCCACGAATAAGTAACACATGCATATCGAGAATGATCAGAACACACAACTCAGGTGAGAAAATGCACATGTCATTAAACACTTTTTTTTAAGTCATAGTATTGATAAGTTGTTAAGGTCATTCGACCATCAAAATTTTATTGCATTATTTTAATAAGTGTATAAATATAAGCTATAAATAGTGATTCATTTATCTCAAATCATTACAGTTATTGAGTAATAAACAGTCAAACTTGCTATTTTATCCATCTTGCGTACTTATTTTAAGGTAAAGTAGTTAATGCATAGGTATTAAATTTATTCTAGCTAGACATGTATATCAAGTGAATGCAATGAAGTAGTTACAAGATCTTTTTTTAGTCTATAAGATATTTAATAATCGTAAATTTACATGATTTTTAATCTTATAGAAGTACTTTTCGTTTTATACCCTGATACTTCTATTTATATCCTTTTATAGTACATAATGTCGTTATTTCAAATTTGTTTATTTATTAAACTAACTCTACTCTTTTATTTTATTTCTAACACTAAATTGATCAATGTAAATGTAAATTTGTTATGTCTATTTCCTGAAACTTCTTTCTTTGACTGTACCTACCAATAACACACACTAGCTGAACAAGGAAGTATCAGGTCTTGACTAATGACTCATCCTAGAGTGTTTATTTTTAGCACCATGTCTTACCACTTGAGTGCTGAGTTGTGACATTTATTTTGTCTGTTTTTCCTTCCGGCACTTTGATAATATTTTACTGTATTAGTTTTGTTCTTCAACTCAAAAGTGTCAAAGGAACTCATAGCTTGGTGCATCAAAACGCGTCTTGATTTTAAACCTATTGCTTATCTGAATATTACAACTAACTTCATGAATGTATAAAAATATATGTGTTTCACTTTTATTACTGGTTGTAAATTGAACACTAAACAGTATATACAAATCTTAAAAGTGATAAAAAAAAAATCTAATTTCACATGAGTACTGCGTTTCTTTAGGTATTTTCCGATATCCGATATTGTTTGATGTCCCAGGGCCTTTTTACCATTAGTTCAAAATCTGGTATTGTTTGATGTCCCAGGGCCTTTTTACCATTAGTTCAAAATCTGGTATTGTTTGATGTCCAGGGCCTTGTTACCACTGGTTCATAATCTGCTATTGTTTGATCTCCCGGGGCCTACTTACCAGTGGTTGATAATACTCCATTATTTGATGTTCCGGTGCCTTGGGGCCTTGTTTATCAGTGGTTCATAATATTCTATTGTTTTATGTCCCGGGGCCTTGTTACCAGTGGCTCATAATCCAATATTGTTTAATGTCCTCGGGCCTGGCTACCACTGGTTCATAATCTGCTATGGTTTGATCTCCCGGGGCCTAATTACTAGTGGTTGATAATACTCCATTATTTTATGTTCCGGGACCTTGGGGCCAATGGTTCATAATATTCTATTGTTTTATGTCCCGGGGCCTTGTTACCAGTGGTTCATAATATTCTATTGTTTTATGTCCCAGGACCCTGTTACCAGTGGTTCATAATCTGCTATTGTTTTATGTACCAGGACCTTGTTACCAGTGGTTCATAATCTGCTATTGTTTTATGTACCAGGACCTTGTTACCAGTGGCTCATAATCCAATATTGTTTAAGGTCCATGGGCCTGGCTACCAGTGGTTCATAATCTGCTATTGCTTTATGTCCCGGGGCCTTGTTACCACTGGTTTTTAATCTGCAATTGTTTGATGCCCCAGGGCATTGTTACCAGTGGTACATATTCTGCTATTCTTTGATGTCCCAGGGCCTTGTTACCACTGGTTCATAATCTGCTATGGTTTGTCCGAGGGCCTTGTTACCACTTGTTCATGATATTCTATTTTTTGTCCCGAGGTCTTGTTACCACTGGTTCATAATTGTTGTTAAATATACAAATAATATACCACAATAAAGTGATTTCAACTTCAAATAACGTTTAAATTTCCCTATTTGAAAGCGAAATAATATTACGACGCACACGTTTTTACAATATTTATGTAATTTTTTATTACAAATCCGATCTTGTATTTACATTTTTCAGAATTGTTGTGTGTTCCAGAATATTTGTGTTCGTGTCTTGGAGAGATAGCTTAAATTATATTTAAAATTAAGATTTACATATTCTTAATTAGGCCTACTACATAATAATTATATAAGTTGTATACAGTAGATAGAGGAAAATGTATATTTAACAATGAGAAGGTATTTTACACCTTGTATATGATAATAATTATATACAAACTTAAAAAGCATGTATTATATGAAAGTATGGAAGTTTTAAAGACTCTATTAGGAATGGGAAGAAAAACTTATGCTTGCAATTAAAAAGTCACCAACTAACATTGAAAACCTGTCATGTGTGTTATTATCAAATACAATGGCAGTTAAACATTACAGAGAGGACATTCTGTGATTTTGTTATTTATGCTGAAAATGATATCCATATTGAGAGAGCTTTCAAAGATATAAAACTATGGAATGACACGATGCTGCCCAAACTACAAAGATTTTACTTACATTGTATAGCTCCTGAGATTATAGATAGTCGAATAAGACGAAAAATGAGTTGCAAAGATACTGCCTATATCATGGAAGCTCAGACTTCCAGAAAAAATAAAAACTTGAGGATATGAGTTAGTAGTGTTTCAAATTCAATACTTCAGCTGTGCTACTAAGAATTTTTTTAAATATCAAGATGGGTTGTTTATAATTATAGATTTACTGTGTGGAGAGAGTTCAACAAACATTATTATCATCATTGGATTTAAAAAATATAACCTTTTTGAAATTTCTCTCAACTACAAGGATCACGATAAAATAAATTAAGTTAAAACATTTCTTGAGAGAGAAAAACAACATATTTCTTCAAGAGTTTGTTGTGCCACTATTTTGTAAAAACTATTGTCTATTTTATGAATTAAATTTATACTAGACTATTTATTATTATTATTTATTCAGAATCATAAAGTCGAAATATTACAAGTATTTAGAAATAATCCAGCAATTCGCAATTTCTTAAAAGGGTTGTGAAATCATAATAACATTCATGTAGGCCTATTAGGTTGATATTTTAGTTTCTAATAATATTGTTTATAATTTATTACTGTAGTTTTCGGTGTTTGTACTTTACAAATTTAACTTTGTAACATTTTTAAAAATAATAACTTGTTTAATTATGTACGTATTATGATATTTGCATTTTACTTAAAAACCAACTATAAATTTTACAACTAACTGTAAGAAATTAAGCAAGTTACATTTTATAAAAATTTAAGTTTGTAATTCTAAAATAATCTCCTTCGGTAAATTTTAATTTTGACAGAATTCAATAGTGTGTGTGTTTTTAAACTAATGTTATTTATATGTTTGTTAAACTTTTAATAATATACCTTATTCTCATTGGTAAATCTATTATAATAATTACTCTTACCAAATTTAAATTGAATAGAAATATATTTATGTTTCTTAAATGGGTGTATTCTTGATTTTGTATTGCTAGCTACTCTGTTAAATATTTTAAAATTCTAGGACATTTTGAAATTCTCGATAATTCTAGTACCAAGTGTGAGTGTAAGCTAAAACTAACTAGTGTAATGGACAAGTTGAGATGTTTGCATTATTTTTCATCCACTCAAAATATATTTAATTAAGAAGAAAATCATTAACTTTATATCCATGGCAAATCATTCCGACCTACGACAGGTTCAGAATTGACACGTCAAATGAAGGCAATGGATAAGCTACATTTATAATATTACAATAATATTCTGTTTTAGAACAGTTTGTTGATAAAATTGTTTTAAATGCGTGAATTTAGACTTTGCAAACTTAGTAGAGGCCCTTGAGTTTTTTATTTTTTCAAAATAGAGCGAGTTTCATTACTATTTTTAATATTTTGAATTTTGTATAGGTTTTCAAAATCACTCATGTAAAGATAATGAGCATGTAACTATTTTAATCTTTAGTATATAAACCTTGTCCCCTATATCATGCGGTTTATGTAAAATTGTGAATTACTGTGGGATTTCTGAAGCTCTCAATATTTTTACTTTTTTTTACCATAACATAAATAAATACTCCTTCTAAAAGTCACAATGTAATGATATAGTGTAATTTTCTATACCAGTACTTCACATCTTGTCACACGTCCAGTATATCCACCTAACTTAACACCGCGTCTTACTACCTGTTCGGTTTACACGTTTATGTAATAAAAACGCTATGTTCTTAAATCAAGTACAAACACAACACCCCCAACCCCTAACCATTGACTCATCACTATGAAAGGGTAATCCCACATTTCACAAATTATAAATTTTTCGACCATGCCGGGAATCGAATCCGGTACCCTTAACTCAGCAGGCGGACACGGTAATGACTGAGCTAAGGCGTCGGACTCCACCTGACTAATTGTGGAGGGCAAGTTAATGTATATTTTTAGAAAATGTCTCAGCAATTGCGTAGAGGTAGAACCGAACACCAAATTACATCCTGCTAGCGATACTAACCTTGATCTCCCTGTCATGGCAAACCAAATAAGATGAGAATTATGACTCTACCCTCGTTACGGGTGCAGGCAAACTGATCAATCACAAACTGGCCGACATGGGAGGACAAAGGGGAAGAAAGACGAGTGATCTACAGCAGGAGCAATGTGGATCAAGTGGCCGACACAAGTAGGACATGACTTGTAACAACTGGTTGAACAATGCATATGCAAACAAAATGATTGACAGCCAACTGGTTGACCCAAAAAAACCAACTTAGAAAATTGATTCCTTACTAATGATGATTTTTAGTCCACAAAATTAGCGTATAACCCAAACGGTTAGTAAGATGCGGTGCTAAAAAATCCACTAACTTGATATTTTTTACTTAGCTTCTCACTCCCAGTTTGAGCTATACGCCGGATAAGCAATTAGAAAGGTAAAATTTAAGGAAATATGCACTCATTTGAGTGGAGGGATAGTGAATAAGCTTTTAGGGGGTAAATACCTCTACTTGACCGGAATTCTAACCCCAATCTTCTCAACACTAGTAATCCAGTTCAATGTGATATTGACGCATTGGACCATGTGACCACAAATGTGTATTTATTAGAGTTTTAAATTATATTAAAAAAATTAAATTTCACAGACTTTATTTGTTATTTTCCTTTTACAATTTTGTTGTCGAACACGTTGTTTGCAATGTATTAATTTGTCGGTCAATTGGTTCATTGAATCCATCTCGACATATGTATACCATCAGGTCCTCTCATGTCAAACAGTTTTATATCTTATCACATGGTCCTAAACGTGCCGATCAATTGACACACTCAAGCTTTGAAATATTTTTATTTATTTGGTAAACCAGTTGGCTGTCGATCACTTTGCTTTCTTATGCACCTGGCATTCCAACATTTTTACAGCTTGTCGGCCAGTTTTTAAGGGATTCATCATGAGCTCTGTTAACTATTATAATTATAAACGAAAGTAATACTTTTTATACTATGAATAAATAACTCTAAAACTTGTTCTGTTATTAACATGGTCTCTAAGACTTCACTCTCGTCATAGACCAGACCATTGTTAAGACAGAGAGATTGGGGTTCGATTACTATCGGGTGTACTGAGGGTATTTATTATAAATTGATTCCCACTCTACGCAAATGCGAGTGCACTTCCTCTAAATTCAGCTTTCCTAATTCCTAACTAATTAGCGTAATTAGTACATATAGGTATACCACGAATGGATAGTAAGACTCTGTGCTAAAAGAATAATAAAAGAGCCCTTAAACTTTTATCACTCAAATTATTTTATTAAATTGCTTAGTAATACCGGTACTTATTTTCTTCTTCTAAGAACACATTTTATAAATATGGGCTTAGTAGTATTCGGTACAATAAATACTTTGTGACACGTGTAATAGTTCATTATTTTAAATTATTAATATTGTATGAATCTTAGTAGCCAGGATTCAAACTCAAGCCACAACTCCCGGGTGAGCCATGCGGTGACATTTATTTTCTATCAGTGAAGTTTCTTAGCGGAAAAAAAGAGGTAGTTCTATGACAACACTGTTGTGAACAAAGAGCTAGCATTCTTATCTTACTTTCCAACACCGCCTGCCCATCCCTCCCCCTACCCCCTTCACAACACAACACCACACCCCCCTTCAAGCCATGTTAAAAATTCCCTGTCAAAATGTTATAGCCAGTCCATTCTAGGAGAAGCTTGCTGGTCGAATCACCTTAACCTGACAACTTAGATTACATTTATTTTAGTTGAGAACATATCCATTTTCTATATCATTTGACATACAAAGCTTAGAAAATTTGAAGTTGTTTTTTATTTAGCGCCTTGTCATAGTACCTGTTCGGGTTATAGGTCTATGTACTTATTTATTAGGGATTAGGAAGGTTGAATTTAGAGGAAGTGTACCTAAATTTGAATAGAGGAAAAGGGGAATCTTATTTAGGAAAAAACTACCCTCAGTACATCCGACTGGGATTTGAACCCCGAACTCCCTGTCATCAGAAGTCTAGTCTAGTGCAAGGTTGATGCCTTAGACCACATGTCCACAAACTAGGTATGTATAAAAGATAATCCACATTAAATTCTTAGGATTGGCCTCTTCCTCGTCTAATGTATTTTGATCAATTTAGTAAGATATAGAATAGAAGTTCTGCCAAATTCTAAGTTGTTTGTTTTGTAGATTAGTGTTGTCTTATTTGATATTTTCTGTAAAAACTTGTTTGAATATAGATTGTTCTGGTGGCGATAAAGATCCATGTTAGCTAATGGTTATAATGACTAATTAACTTACAGGAGGACAGAAAAAATATCCTTGCTATAACCATTACTCACTATCTATCACTGATGAGTTAAATGTCATTTTTTTTCAATAACTTTAAAAAAAAAAGATAGATTCATAAAACCAGAAAGAAATATTAGAGAGAGAGAAAAAATAATACACTGTAATTACATATCTTCATATTATTGTATTAGGCCCTACTATTATTGTATATACTACAAAACACTTATTAATAAACACAATTTATCCGTCCATGATTTATTTAGACATTTCCTTTTGTTAGTACACATGTTTCTGGGAAGGGTTAGATTTACCTGATTTTACAGTTATGGTGGTGTTTGGGTAAAATGGGGGAGTAAAGCAGAGGATAGACACTGGAGAGGTAGTGAGGGAGGACAGCTCCCATTAAACTCTTTGAATAGAACAAAATGAAAGGAAAGGGTCTCGCTTATTTTCTTAATCTATGACAATCTGCAACAAATTAAGAGCAGACTAATAACCCAATGCAAGTGTTCATAAAAGCTAAGTTACCGCTTTCATTTTTGCTTAATTCAAGAATTGAGCATTTACACCAGAATAATAGAGAATGTTTTCAAATGTTTTTGGTTACCAACATTTGTGTGTTATACTATGTTGTAAACTCATTTTAAAAGCAATCAATTGTATGTAAAACTGTATAAATTAAAATCATCATGGCTGTTCGCTCATCACAACCATGATCTCAAAGTATCCATGCTCGCTATATAACCAAGTTGGACTGTATATAGATCCCATTTTGTTGATAACACAAATACAACTAAATTCATTGAATTCCTCTTGATGTTTCCCTCAGATTCATCGGAGAAGAGTCGGTGGCTGATGGAGCCAAGTGTGAGTTGACCGTGTCTCCCACTTGGATCATTGATCCAGTCGATGGAACCATGAACTTTGTTCATGGCTACCCGAATGTGTGTGTGTCTGTAGCTCTATGGGTCGACAAAGAGTCGCAGCTGGCAATCGTTTACAACCCAGTTTTGGAGCAACTATTCACAGCCCGTCGCGGCAAGGGTGCATTTCTCAATGGTAGCAGGATACACGCTTCCAAGGAGACAGGTACAGTCCTATACAGGAGTTGAGTATCAGCATGCAAGGAGACGGGTATAATTAATTCACAAGCTAAGTTTACCTGGATGACAGCTCGAAATGTTACTAGAAGTAATCCCTAATATATCACTACATCAACAGCTGACATCTATCACTTTGGATCACTGTAATGAAAACAGATGGTAATATATTGTGATAGTTAACCCCAGTAATCTAGTCCAGTATTATTTATATATTTATTTGAGGTCGGACACAAAGTTTATTTATAGTTTTATTCCCCTTAAAAGAATATTAACACCACTTTCACAAAAACTTCTAACGAACATAGCTTCAAAATGGCGGCTGAGAATCTAAACCATATGATTGAACATAACGGTAAACAAGTTTTTTACAATGATGCAGACACGCAGTTGATGAAAAGATTTTATTCAGTTCAATAGTTCAAAATACGATAAAATAATCATAAAATCATTTATTGTATGTACAAAAATGACAACAATTTACTCTTTTCCAAGTAAATACGATGCCTGTAATAAAATATATTGATGTGTGCACTATATTACACTAAATCAGTAACGTTACAAAACGAAAAATAAGTACTTTTAATTATGTTTAAAATATTGTTTCGAGTTGGATAAAAAGAAATTATTTAAAAATATGAAATAGTATGAGAAAACTTAAGTTTACGTTATTTTAAATGTAATATATAACAGGTAATTAAATATCTTTACATTTATAACAAAACTGTGATCTTTTACAAGTGTTGCAACCCAAAATCTAAATAAATGATTTTCTAACTGTCATCCAGGTAAAAACCTATCGTGAATGGAATATACATTCCTATACATTTGCTGAGTATTAGCTTGTAAGGAGTTAGGTACATTCCTATACAGTAGCTGAGTATTAGCTTGTAAGGAGTTAGGTACATTCCTATACAGTAGCTGAGTATTAGCTTGTAAGGAGTTAGGTACATTCCTATACAGTAGCTGAGTATTAGCTTGTAAGGAGTCAGATACATTCCTATACAGTAGCTGAGTATCAGCTTGCAAGGAGACGGGTACAGTTCTATATAGTAGCTGAGTATCAGCCTGCAAGGAGACAGGTACAGTCCTATACAGTAACTAAGTATTAGGAGGGATGCATACTATTACAACGAAGGTACTCACCAGAAATGATGATGGCAATATTTTTTTTAAATATTGGGGAAAACACCCCTGTTTATAAAACTATACACTTAAAGAATACAGTAAAACTGATATGACAGGTTTGGTCTTGAAGAGGATGCAGCTGAATTAAAAACCACAGGTAAGAAATACTATTATTTACAACACAACAATACTTTTATTTACAAAATTCCTAACACTACCATTTTATTTATATCTATAGATAATTGCAGTGTACATTTTGAGTATTAGACTTGTATAAATAATCGTTCACTGCACATCTTCATATTTTCCATTGAATAGGAATGCTCCTCCTGGTTGTAAGAAATAATTTTCCTAGTCTATTTTGCAAGCACACAGCAGGTGACATCATAGTGTTATCCAGTTCATTATCGGCTAATGCAGGCACATCACAATCAGCTGTTTCATAAAGTTTTCCTTCGCGTATACGAATAAAATTATATTGGATGCACGCCGCCTTTCTGATGTTCATTGCACATTCCATGTTAAAAGAGACTTGTATCTCAAATACACAAAATATTGATGTTAATATTCCAAATGTGCGTCTTTCCACACTTTTTCTACCTCTAGAAAGCCGAAAGTTGAAAATTATGTCTGCGTCTGTTAATACTCTTTTCAGAGTTGCATTAAGTATGGGAACAAAGGAAAAGTTTCATCATCGACAAAGTAGTGGGGGAATCGGTCATCAACTTGCAAAGGAGTATGATCTGGTGCGCTAAGTTGACCCTATTATAACGTTTTGTCTATTGATGATTTGCGGAATACAGCATCATCACTGTATCTCTCAAATTCCTCAACATCAATAACAGTAAAAAAAAGAAAAGACTATCTCTCTTTTTCCTAAATTCCTCAACATCTATAACAGTAAAAAAAAGACACTCTATTTATCCTAAGTTCAACATCAATAACAGTAAAAAAAAAGACTATCTCTCTTTCTCCTAAATTCCTCAACATCAATAACAGTAAAAAAACTATCTTTATTTCTCCCAAATTCCTCAGCATCAATAACAGTAAAAAAAATATCTCTATTTCTCCCAAATTCCTCAACATCAATAAAAGGAAAGAGACCATCTCTATTTGCCACAGCCTTAAGAACAATTGAATACTAGCCCTTATAATTGAAATAACTGGATTTTGTATTGTTGAAATATTTCACTCAGATATGTTATGCAGTTTGGCAAATTCTATAACTCAAAATAGCACTTTGCTATATCTTTCAAAGTGTCATGTTTCGATTTAGCCAGAAATAATTGTTGCAAGTGTGACCATATTGCTTCACAATTAGATCAAATAATAATACCAACAGTATAATACCAGCTTCTATGTAGAATCGCAATGATAAATCTTGGAAACTGTTTCCTGTAGCCACATACCCAAAACAAAAATTTTAATTCCACACGAGTCTCTAATTTTTTTTATTTTTTACATTTCAGAACAACCTTGTTGAGAACGATGAAAAAACACGTGTTTTTGTCCGATCATTGAAAGCACCCAAATCTGGATCAAGGAGCAAATCAAAGAAAACACATTACTTGGTTGATCATTTGTCTTTGCTCATTTCTTATATGAAAGGAAATATAGTATCTCTTGCAATTCGACTGCACCCTCAACAGGAGAATTTAGGGTGACCTGGCGGTCTAGGGGTAAGGTGTCAGACTTCTGTGCTGGGGCTCCGGGGTTCAATCCTCGGTCCTGGCACAGATTTATCTGTTTGTAAAACCCTTCCTTCACCTCTGACAAGATATCTTGTGAATGTGGGGAATGTCAGGCCTCCACCGTGGTTTGGATTCTACGTTAAACTGTAGGTCCTCCATTTTGTCTCACAATTATCCCACCATTACACATTAGCGTAAGTGCGTATAATCCAGACGGGTAGTAAGACACAAGGATGATGATGATGATGATAATGATAATAATAATAATAATAATAATAATAATAGGAGAATTTGACAGTAATTATTTTGATTCTGTACATAACGACACACAGGACTCGGATGAAAATGGTGAACTTGATGCATCAAAAGATGTAATTACTCCAGTGCCAGGTACAGCCGATAATGAACCACCTAATGATAAGTCATAGCAATACCACTCCCACAAAATAAAATGAAGTTGGATTCTCAACACCCGAAAACTTCCAACAAAGACACTGTTACTGCTTTCACTGAATGGGTAAATATGAAAAGCCAAAATTAAATCAAACAGGAGGACATGGATTTACGGTTTTTTCAATATTTGTTACCTGACTTCAAAAACTTGATAGTAGACATAAAAGGTTTTTTAAATCAAAATCTTATTACTAAATATGTTGGATGCGGCTGAACAAAATGCATCATCCACTCTCTATTCTACGTCATCTATTGGGAGATCTTCTTTGTGGGTTCCTCCAGCCAATCACACTCACATAACACATGAGGAAAGTGATAACTTATATACAACTCTAGATAAAACAATACATGACTCATTATTTTGGTATTCTCAACTATAGTTCAATTCCCTTGAAAATAACCATATAAATAAAAATGTAGAAAAACTATCTAAAAAAGTGTTTGTCATTTTGAAGTTTTTTTCTTTGATTAAAAATATTCCATATACTTTGAACTGAACCTTATTATGGGTATTTGTTATTGAATTCACTTACCTTAGAGTAATCAGTAATCTTACGTATGGAGAAATAGCCAGTCTGTTGTGAGTATCATGCTTATCAAGGGAAGGTGTCACAAATTGCAATAAGCATTGGAAACTCCCAGGACTCATTCTATAAAGTTCTTTAAATTTCCCTTCGTATTGAGCTAGTTCTCTTGAAACTGCTGCGGAATTGTGTCGCACATTTATTTAATTATACGAATGTACCCAGTAATTCCTTTTATTCCTTCTCATGTTCTTCAAGTACCATTACATCACGAGAACATCATTTCCACTCGAAGAGCTCATGATTACAACTGATCAAATTACTAAAAAATGTATCCTGCCCAAAGATAGTCTCACTTTGGTGTGCACCAAAATTATCTTAAGATTAAAGTCACTCCTCGCAATAATTGTATGATAAAAATAGTAGTGTGCATCCAGCCTTAGTCTGCAAGGACACAGATACATTACTATACATTAGCTCAACGTACCAGTAAAACTAGTCCGAAGGGATAGTAAAATACAGGATACCTACTTGGCTAATATGTAAGACTATTTTCATACTTCGTACCATTGCCGTAAAGTGAATATTGCCTTAAAGCAAATTACAGCCTTTTTTTCACTTTACAGTTCATATATATATATATATATATATAATATATATAATTAATATATATAAAGTTGACAACATAATTGCATTATTATTATTTATTTGGTGTGTAATAGCACTAGGCTAAAAAAAAAAAGATACAAAAGTAAAATTAATTTTTTAAAAATGCTACACTAATTTTTATTGCTAATTTTAAAACCGCGAATAACAATGCAAGTATAAGTACTAACTGAAAAGTGCTCTAAATTAAAGTGTTAAGTTTGGAGTGAAGGAGACATGAGAAAAGGTAATTGTTTTTGAACCAAAACTTATTTTGCCAAAATAAATAAAATATTGCTTCAATACAAACATAGAGCTTAACTTTCTTCACATGGTGACCTCAACAGCTGTTGAATGTCTTTGACAAGAGCATAGCAGCATTAAGGTGCAGATAGATTGGAAAGTAATCTCGCACGATATGCTGTCAGCCAGTACTATCACAAATGTAAACAGCTCTGCAAGTAGATTTCTGATGACTCACGCAAGTTGTTCCGCGAGACCCACGCTTCCCTGTCTAAACACATTCCTCGCCACTTCCGCAAGCTCTTGCGGAATATCCAAACCATTTTGATATTTTCTGTGAGACGTGCGTGAGTTAATTGTCTCTTTCAGTGCTGTCCGCCTTCACAAAGGGGAGTGATAGTGAAATAAAATTGCTAACTACTCTATATCAGCAAAATTAAGTTTTTTGCAAAGTTAACAATACAGAGATAGGTTTAAGTAGAACCAAGATGCCTTACAACTTACAAGCCATAGCAAACAAGCTCTCTACCAACGCGGCGGAAATATCTAGAAGGCTGCATAATATACACAGTCAATTTAATCAAGGATTGAAGAAAATAAGTTTAAAAAAAAATTACTTGATCTACTCCTTTAACCCATCATTACCTTTCCTTCCCTTTTTTTTCTTCTAATATAATACATTTGGTTTAGGATTAATAATGCAGCAACATATTTGAGACTTCTGATGGGAGGCATTTCAAAATGACTAACAACCCTTGTGCAAGCATTATTTTCCTCTCAAGTGTAAACAGTTTTGTGAGAACTCTCATAAGTCACTCGCCAACACCACTCTTCCAACAGATCTTGCAGCAATTTATTGCTACTAGTGTGAACAGGCCTGGACACGCAAGAACTGTTGCAATTAACTTGCCAGTGTAACTGTAGCCTAAGGTGGAGAAACTTTATAAATGAAGAGATAAAATTGTCATTAAATTCTATGACACCCTTCACAGATATGCAACAACTGTTGATATTACCATGTAAAGAAAACTAAACTCTTATGTTTCTACTACAGAATTATTTGTTTTTGTTCTGACCCAAAAATATGTTTTGTAAGATAAACTGCACAAACCCTTATCTTTTCTTGCGTTCCTTACACTCCCACCTTAAAGCAAGTTGAAACTGTACTTTTCTCTCCTGCCTTTTAATAACCAAAAGTAATAGTATTATGTTTATACTTTTCAGAACTGCCCAAGTGTTTGTTAGGTGTGGAGTTTGGGACAAGTAGAGACCAGGAAAAGATGGCGGTTGTCATGCATAATATCAACACACTTGTCCCACTGGTTCATGGGTAAATAAATATAACTGCATATTACTACAAATTATATTTACCTCTATTGGGTTACATGCATGCTAAAACATTGATTTTTATGTATGTCAGGTTGCGGTCATCTGGCTCAGCTGCTCTAAACATGGCACTAACGGCACTCGGCGGTACTGACGCTAACTTCGAGTTTGGTATCCATGCTTGGGATGTCGCTGCAGGTGCGCTTTTAGTTGAAGAGGCAGGCGGTGTTATCTTGGACACAACAGGTAAAAACATTGTTATACTCTGATTTTGATTGGAAGAACAGTTGCAGTCAACATTGGTGACATTTTAATATATCATTTGTGTTATTTTATTGATATTGATCATAGTTATCAAAAGTGATAGCTACAGGTAACATGGCTTGATATATGAATATATTAAATTTGAGTAACTTTAATGAATAACTTGTACTGTTCTTCCTACTAAAATCATACCATACCTTCATTAGCAGTGTTATCCTGTATACAATAATTAATACTTGTAACTCACAGGCTTTATACTCCACAATTTTCATTTTATAATTCTAGGTGGAAAATTTGACGTGCTGAGTCGCCGGTACTTGTGTGCTGGCACGCAAACCGTGGCCGACCAAATTGTTAAGATCATGAAGCAGTTTAGTCCTGACAGAGACTAATTAGACGATTTTATATATCTCCATTGATCTTTTTGATTGCACTTAAGTTAACACCTGTTAATTTATTTTGCAACATATTTCTAGGGCTGATCTGACTAGCTAGTAGGTAATGGTAATTATGCTTTATTGTATGCGCAGTCAATATTATCCAATAGGTTATATTTTGAGCTTGGTACTTAACTTAACTAGAACTGTATCCTACAAATAGATTTGACATATTGTGTTCTCATAATAAGCACTCGGCTGTGCGACATATAATCTCTAGTTCTCAACTGGGTGGCTACAAAACAGAAAATAGGGTACCTGGGAAAAGTTTGTGAATTTTCTTATGTCAGGGAAAACAGAGAATTTTATTACTAGCATGGTGGCTACAACGCAAAACTGGGAAAAGTTTGGAATTCTTATTCAGGAAACACGATAATTTTAAAGTCTGGGCTACAAACACAAAAACCTGGAAAGTTGTGAATTTCTTATGTCAGGAAAACAGAGAATTTTTACTAGTCATGTGGCTACAACGGCAAACCTGGAAATTGTGAATTTTCTTTGTCAGGAAAACAGAGAATTTTATTACTAGTCATGGTGGATACAAACGCAAAAACTGGGAAAAGTTTGCGAATTTTCTTATGTCAGAGAAAACAGATAATTTTATTACTAGTCATGGTGGCTACAAACCAAAAAACCTGGGAAAAGTTTGTGAATTTTCTTATGTCAGGGAAAACAGAGAATTTTATTACTAGTCATGGTGGCTACAAACGCACAAAAACCTGGGAAAAGTTTGTGAATTTTCTTATGTCAGGGAAAACAGAGAATTTTATTACTAGTCATGGTGGTACAAACGGCAAAAACCTGGGAAAAGTTTGTGAATTTTCTTATGTCAGGGAAAACAGATAATTTTATTACTAGTCATGGTGGATACAAACCACAAAAACCTGGGAAAAGTTTGTGAATTTTCTTATGTCAGGGAAAACAGATAATTTTATTACTAGTCATGGTGGCTACAAACACAAAAACCTGGGAAAAGTTTGTGAATTTTCTTTGTCATGGAAAACAGATAATTTTATTACTAGTCATGGTGGCTACAAACCACAAAAACTGGGAAAAGTTTGTGAATTTTCTTATGTCAGGGAAAACAGAGAATTTTATTACTAGTCATGGTGGCTACAAACGTAAAAACCTGGGAAAAGTTTGCGAATTTTCTTTGTCAGGGAAAACAGAGAATTTTATTACTAGTCATAGTGGCTACAAACGGCAAAAACCTGGGAAAAGTTTGGAATTTTCTTATGTCAGGGAAAACAGATAATTTTATTACTAGTCATGGTGGCTACAAACCACAAAAACCTGGGAAAAGTTTGTGAATTTTCTTATGTCAGGGAAAAATTATTACTATCAGGTGTACAACGGCAAACTGGAAAAGTTGTGAATTTCTTGCGAACAAATTATACTATCATGGATACAACGAAACCGGAAGTTGTGTTTATGCAGGGAACAGAGAATTATTACTTATGTGGCTCAACAAAACCTGGAAGTTGTGAATTCTAGTCAGGAAAACGAGATTATCTATGGTGGCACAACGCAAACTGGGAAGTTGTGAATTCTTGTGTCAGGAACAGAAATTATTATTCAATAGTCAGGTGGCTCAAACCAAAAAACCTGAAAAGTTGTGATTTTTAGTCGAAAACGAGAATTTTACTATCGTGTAAACGGCAAACGGAATTGATTTCTGTGTCAGGAACAAGATTATTACTATCATAGTATGTGGTAAAACCACAAAACTGGAAATTGAATTCTTGTGGGATAAGAGAATTATAATAGTCATGGCACAACGGCAAAACCTGAAAGTTGTATTCTGTCAGAAACGAGAATTTTATATCAGTGAAACGCAAAACCTGAAAAGTTGGATTTTCTTATGTCAGGGAAAATTTTATTACAATTAAGAAAATCAGGTAATGTTATTTTAAAACTTTCTCTAAATGAGGGTTGTAACTGAGGATAATGGGAAATATGCTTGAGTTCGCAAACAGTGAAAAATCTGGGAAAAGGTCTCTTGAATGAATTGCCACTGTATGGAATTAAAAATACTAAAGAGGCTTTATTCAAATGTGTAATTGAATTATGGCTAAATTGATTTTCTTGAAATTGATTGATATTGATATTGGATATTAAATAATTGAGGTTTAGGATAATTAATTTTTTAAGACTACAATAATTTATTAGATCAGGCATTGTGTATAAATAGACATAAATAGTACTTGCTCAGGTACTAAACCTTTGGAATCATCTGTTCAAAGTCTCGCAACTGGAAATAAACCCTTTTAAAAAAATTGGATTCCCCCATTATAATTGGGATTTGGAATTTTATTTTCTAGTGTGAGCCGCTTCCTTGAAAACTATTAACTTCACAACCAAGCACTAAATCAAGTGAAAGATTTTGTTTCTCAAATCTTAACAAAATGCATTGCCTAGATAATATATTGTGTTCGTCCTTTTTATATGTTTCTATCCACCTTTCCTATATCTTCTTCCAAATATAATACACTTGCCTAGATATAGTAGTCTGCTAACTTGGGATGGTTGTAAAGTGCTTTATT
Organism: Timema cristinae; assembly: GCA_039000515.1. Classification (NCBI taxonomy): domain Eukaryota; kingdom Metazoa; phylum Arthropoda; class Insecta; order Phasmatodea; family Timematidae; genus Timema; species Timema cristinae. The sequence goes on along the minus strand of JBCFYV010003508.1, from coordinate 19,406,477 downwards.
ATGCCAAATTTACAAAGTGCCACAAACAATACCAAGAACATTTAGTATTTTTAAAGTAACTTAAAAAAGCTACTAGTATTTTTTTAAATATGTAATACATTTAGTAAATTTAAAAATTGTCATTTTCCTAGGGAAAGCGGGATTTAAGATATTCCTAGTTTCATCAACTTCCAATTTGCTGTTTGTGGTGAGGAAAGATCTTTTTTTGTATTAAAACTAGTCCTGGGCTGTGCTTGGTTCAAAATCATAGCTTTTGCGAACAATTGACTGTGACAACATTACAATTATTGTCGCTAAAGAAAAAGATAGACTTAACTTATTGCTTTAAGCTTCCACCTATGATACTCTTCTCAGTAGATAATGTAAAACTTGAGGCTACGGCCAGATGAGCAGTAAACTTTGCTCGAGCTGGATCTACAAATGTCGCAGAACATGGCTAGGTTGAAGTGTAAAATGTCTCTTGAATCAGGCCCAGAATAATGCAACTTCTAGCAATCAGTTCATTTCAGTCCTGTCCTGAATCTTGTGGCAAAATCTAATTTATCTGTATTATCTGTGCAATGTTGGTGCCATCGAGAGCAAACAGTGGCTGTAGAAAAAGAAGCCACCGTTTTCCTGAAAATAGTTTTCTCCCTCTAGCTTTATTTCACTCCCCTGTGATACTCTTGAATATAAAATATGGACTTTCATCAAAATCAAAGTACCTTCTGCAGACATCTTTCCAATTTTCAAATATTTGCCAGTAGAGGACCACTCCAAATACGTTTTAGAGGCATCTGGCCTGGCCTCTCAAAAAAAAAAAACCTTTTTGGCTAATCTTACAAATAAAGTTCCACCCCCAATGAGGTCAAAGTAGTGGATTCATCTTGTTAGTGAAAGGTAAACAAAGATAAAATTGGTTCTTATTCATGAAACACTTTAGCCTTTACAATTTACCCAAACAAGATTTAAATATTGTATAAACAAGGACTTTTTACAACTCTAGATTGTCATGTTCATGGTCAATGCACTCCATATCTTTTATAATAAAGTAAAATCTATCAAAACAATAAAAAAAACTCACTCCACAGAAAATATTGTTACGTCTAGCCAATTTACAGCAGTATTTTTTCGCTCTTAGAATGGGCCCAAGCCTATTTTAGCAGACACCTGACCTTTATTTACGGCCCTGTTTGGCCCATCACACTTGATTACACCGGTTGCATTATTTCTGTGTCATTTGAAGCGTGCTTCAAACCTTATTTATTGCTTGTCTTGTCGTAGCCTAAAGCTTTTTACTGCAAATGAGCTATCTTTGTGATAGAGACATATGTCACAATGAGAATGTATTATGAAAGTTGTTCATTAGATTTATTTTAGACATGAATTATAAGAGGGCCTTTGATAAATAAAAAGTATTTTAATTTTTAAGTTGGTACAACTGTGATGGATTATTGAAATAAATTATATATATGATTTAAATGTGAATTTGAAGAGAATAAATTTGTGTTTTATTTGAGCATTCCTGTTTCTTGGGTTTTAGGCCTAATTCATTATTTCACTAATATTGACCTATTTAAATGCTAGTCCTTTTAATTTACTGAATTTTTCTAATTGATAAGATTATTATATATTATATAATAAAAGCTACATGGTGTTGGTCTAGTTTTTTTTCTTAAACTTCCCGATAAAGTACAAAATTGAAACTTCGCGCACTGCTCACTTGAGTATTGTAGCTACGACCAAAATTCTTAAGAATTGAATTTATTTTGCAGGGAATAGCCCACAGGATATTCAGCAAACTGTAATCAAGTGGCTAGAGCTATAATATAATTGTGGCTATTGAAAGTGCCCATCTGTATGAGTATAATAAACTTGTAAACTTGGAAGAACTAAAGACGCAAATTATGCCACCTTTCGTTTTGAAAAATCTAATATTTTAAAACAAAAAATAATTCACACTAAATCAGTAACTGGGTATGTTGAGAGGTTACTGAATAAGTCTCAACTCTGCAGATAATTTTTTTTAAAAACAAAGTATTAAGTTTGGTCCATCTTACATCGAAATTCAGACCATATTTTTACAGTTATATTGGGTTCCATTTTTCTCTAGTGCTTTTCGATTTTAATTCTTTCTTTCACACTAAGCGAATGTTCGACTGTTAAGCTTTAAAAATTACCTTCATGCTGTTTCATAGGGCTTGCACTCAAAAGACACTCGGCCGGTCCTAGCAAAACACTCCCATGGCGTGCATGTGCGGGTGTCAAGAGGATGGGATTGAGGTGAAAATGAACCCCTCCCCGATGTTAGCCCATGTAGTACGAATTGATCATATAAAAAAACTTTTTTAATCAAACGACGTGTATCTACTGCATGAAGTTTGAATTAATTTCTCTTTTCAGGTTTTATCTAAACTGCCTTAGGATAAGTTAACGAAAGTCCAAATTTTGAAGTAAGTTTTACATAATGAAAGACAAATAAAGGAGGAAAGTTACATTACACACATTTTCCAAGATTACTTTTAGATCTTAGTCCCCATAAGACTTCACTATATACTTCTTTTTTTTATGAATTCGTTACAGAAACCTCGTTTAAGGTGAAGTGCTAGTGAAAGCAAAAAGGCCAGTGATTTTGCGGTTTTAATAGCAAAAAAAGTATGTGTCCAAAATAAATAAAATATTGACCCAGTAGTGACATTAATTTTAATTTTCTTCACATGGTGATATCAACATTAGTTGTTTATTATTATTAGCACCGCGTCTTACTAACTGTTCGGGTTATACCACTTAGGCTAATGTGTAATGGTAGGGTGATTGTGAGATGAAATGGAGGACTTACAGTTTAACGTGGAATCCAAACCACGGTGGAGGCTGGCATTCCCAACAGTAGTTGTTGAATATATCTCAAGGGTGTCTTGAAATTTATTGAAAACATTTTCTCTTCATTTAAAAAATAATCATCTAATGCTGCTATGTTCATGACATATTCAACAACTGCTGATATCACCGTGGGAAGAAAACTAAACGTTTCTACTGGTACAATATTTTATTTAGTCTTCCTATAAAAACTGCAAACAAGTAAACACACTGAGCTTATTATATCTTTTAATCCCTGCATACCTATTATTAAGAGGTTGTTATGGCCCAAAATTAATTAATATATTCAAATTATATATATATTATAATATTAGTAATCTTCTTAATCCAAACTTGAATTTGTGTATTAAATATAATTAAATGTATATTTTAAGACAGATTTACTCAAAGTTTAAATTTTGGCATTTAAATGCAAAAAAAATTAGAAAACAAATGATGCAAGATTTCAAATTTGAATTTAGAAGTACTTGAGAAGTTTGAAATAAATATTAATGAACCTTCAATTAATTGCATAAAATTGCCAAATAAATGCAATATTCAATTAATTACTTTGTATACTTAACGTGTGTAATAAATAGGATAAGTAAATCTATTAATGCACTTCTTTTAACTTTATATTGGTATTCATTCATATTAATATTCAATCTGAAACTCATGAAAACTGATACGAGCTGAGGTGCTTCATATTTTGCCCCCTCCCCCATTCCATTGGGAATAATTGTATGTCACACAGTTTGGAACTGCTGCTGTAAATTTTTTAATAAGTCTTCTATATCTTAGGCTTATTGCAATAAGCCTGGAATCAACTAGACTGATTGAGTGAACAAAGGTGCATTTCCTTAATAGCCTAAGCCTGTATGGGTTCATTGCAATAAGCCTAAAAGTTATCAGACTGATAAGCAAATATAATATTATTTTACAATTAGTCTGGCCCATTGTAAATTGAGGGCGCCTTTTGCAATAAACCGGATTTTTCAATTCGCCTATGATATATGTATATATATATAGCATATAAATACACAATATACTACAGAAGTATTTAAATTAGGAAATTGATCTAATGCTCAGTTGGTGTGGTGTTCCTCTTTTCTCTAACAGTCTATATTATTTCGTTTATGTTCTTTGGAAGAATGTGCATCAATGTCTATTATTTCCTTTCAAATATCATACAAGTTTTAAGTAAACATCTCTTTTTTTATTTACACTAGCGAGAAAGTCTATACTGTGCACCCTCCCTATCTTTTTTTAAAAACAAATTAGCCCTTTTGTAAAAAAAAAAACTATAAATTTTATTGTGGATATAACTTAGAAATAAAAATCATGCTAGAAAATTACGAACTTAGCTCTGTTATTAGTGTGTCCACCTACAGAGAGCTAAGGGTCCCGGACTTAATTCCTGCCATGGCCGAGAAATTTACCCTTTCACAGTGATGAATTGACGGCCGGGGGATGGATTTTGTGTCTGTCCTAGATTTAAGATTAGAGTAATTAGTACAGAGGGTATAACCCGAACAGGTAGTAAGAAACATGGCGCTAAATAAAAGTAAAAAAATAATAGCATCAACAACCTAAAATGGCATCAGTAACATAATTAGAGAGCCACTACTGTATTAGCTAGGTTAAGGTTACAGACATGTCCAGATGGACACTAACAATATGTACATTTGTGCACAGAATGTCTACATTAATACCACCTTCACAATCATTAGACACATATAGGGCCTTACATTGTCAATCACTCTTTTCTATGTTCTTTCTCGTCAAATTTTTTTTTATGTCTTTCTCCCTTTGTTCAGAGTTAAGAATTAGTTTTATAACAACTATCAAAACATAGTTTGTAGGTCCAAGTTCAATTCCCGTGTCCAGGTGCCATTTTTTAATTGAAATAATATGTAGATGTAATATGTAATTAACAAATACTAATATTCGACATTAGAAATAATGCTTTAAATACTTAACATACCCCCCCATTTCCGTCTACTCTATTAGCTCAGATATCTGTATATAGCACCCTTGGTGTAATTAATATTCATATTAATTGAAGTGGTCATTGTAAAAAGGGGGGATATGTGTCACTTTGGTCGCAAATGAGTTTTCATGTTTTCCCATATATAGATACGTAGATGGTTCGTTGAGTATCAAAACAGACGTGTTTCCTACATAATGTACCTTGTGCCATTGGGCCTTGAAATTCTGGTTAGTTTTTTTTTAATATGTCACCTGTCCTGTTTTAACACTGAGCAGTTGGCTACACTGTGCTATGTTGTTTATCATTGTTTACCTTATTTCTTTGATGGCACTGTTTTGTTTATTTATTTGTGAATATTGCTTTCTCTGACATCTTTGACGTTAATTTTATTAATAGTGGTTTAAAAGCTAAAAACTGTAATAGTTTGGTTAAATTTATTGATTGTAAGCCTGCAATCATATAGAATGTCAAATAGTGAAAGTGGACCAGGCTTTTCCCCACAACCGAAAAGGAAGAAAGGAGTATAAATTCAGACGATTATAAGTGAAATATCATTAAGAATAGCAGAGTGAGAGGCAAGGAATATGTTTGTCACTCAGGTAAAACTGCATTTCTGTAAATGCAGGTTTGGTTGTTTTAAGCTTTTGATGATTTCAAACAAGGCATCTTTCTTTCTGTCACTGAATACTAAAAATAATCAAGATACTTATCTGCATAGTCAACAAAGATCTGCAAAACGACGCCATATATTGACAGTTGCTACCCAAAACCAGCAGCTATTAGCATCTGATGAAGCTGAAAACGAAGCCCCTCCTCAGCCTAAGGAGCTCCGGAAATCCTGTTTCTTTGATTACCACGTAAAATGTAAAGGAAAATCTTTTCCCGTCTGCAAGAAAGCTTCTATTGTCCTACATGGTGTTACAAAGAAAAGAGTCAATAAAAGTTTGATGTTAAGCCACACACTATAGTGTGATAAAGAAACAGTATCTTGATGCTCGCTTAGATGTTAAAATAATGCATCAGATGTTCATCGATGAAAACCCAGATTTAAAGAACAAGTTACAAGTACTACATACAATTTTCAACCATAACTTTGGGTATTCATTTGAGTATCCTCAGGTGAACGTGTTTTCAACATGTGAAAGTCTTTCGGTGAAGTTGAAAGAACCCTCTTTGAGTGATAGCAGTAAGAGGGCAAATGCCGCTGAGAAAATTGTTCACAAGCGTAGAGCTATAAAGTTTTATTCCACCTTGAAAGAAGCACAAGAAAGCGCTGACAACAACACTAGTAGTAGTAATTCTTGATTACATGCAAAACCTACCCCTTCCAGCAATTCCTGTGCAAGAAATATTTTATTTGCGACAATCCTGGTGCTTTGTATTTGGTGTGCATGACTTGAAAACAAACAAAGCCAAACTATACTGCTATCATGAAGGGCAAGGAAACAAGACTCCAAATAAAGTATGCTGGTTTCTGTTATATTACTTTAACAATGAGATACCTCCTACAGTGCAAAATTTGATTTTGTTTAGTGATGGTTGTAGAGCCCAAAACAAAAACTATACCTTGGTTTGATTCTTATCAAGCCTTTCCGACAGCGGTAAGTTCAAGAGCATAAAGCATTTATTTCTCCCATGTAATAGGGACTTTGGCTGCATCAAGAGACTGATTTACAAAAGTGATAGAATATATACTATTCAACATAATATTAACCTTATTCTTAGATCAAGCAGAAATAGGTGCTTTTCTGTTAAAAAAAAGTCCAGGCCGAAGACATTATGTCATTTAAATATTAGGGCAGAAGAAGACAAGCATGAGTGAGGAAGCCATCACTCAACCTGGCTCCACCAGATCCAAGCGATCTCCATTCAAAATTTCTAGTTACCGACACTTCGAATATAGGAGCAGCCTTCCAGGAAAGGTGGTCGTTGGGCATTTTGTGAATGGTATTGTGTTTCATACCTTCTGTTTGTCAGCAGATAACAGTCCTGTACCTTCATTGCCATCCATCAGAGCAAACCTAGCAGGACGAGTCCCCATCAACGTCAAGAAGCTGAAAGATCTAGCAACCCTTTCGAACTACCTCATCGGCTACGGCTTTTACACCATGTTGCAGGGATGGCCAAGATCAAAGGCGGAAGCAAGAACGAGAGTACAACTGCAGAACGAGGACAGTGATGATGGGACCGAATGATCAGTGATAACGTTGTCTGTGTGACATATTATTTAATGTTGTATTTTGTGTAATCTATACATTTTTAATTTCTTTAAATTAATAATTTTGTTCTTTTTTTTTAACACTATACATTTGATCAAAGAAATTTTCCTGAAATATTTAATTTATAAAAATTATTTGCAATATTTTGTCTGAGTGATAGCACAAAAAATTTAGTTCACTGTAAAAACGAGATATGTGGAAAATTTTAAATGATTGCCATTGTTAAAAAAAATACTTCCTCAAAATGATAAACAACATTAAACTAGCAGATTGAAAACGATTAATAAGCGTGAAGGAGAAAAAAAAAATCTTTCCAATTTGCACTTTTTTTTTCTCGTAATATTTATTTTGTAACATCCCCTCATTAAAATGACCACTTCAATTACACTAGTGTGTTAAAAATTAGAAATATCTAAAACAGAAGTAATATACCCATATTTTTGGGGAGAGACAAAGGGAAACCATTTAGAAAGATCCACCCTTTGTTTATCCATTCGGGATTTGAACCCTGACCAGCATTCATTGTTAAAATAAACTAAATGAGCTTAGTGTTTAAATCAAGTTATAGTTAACTTTAAAAAGGATCCGACGGTTTAGTTTGGTCCCTGACTTAACAGTTTTCATTCATAATAGCCAGAGAAGACGGTCTCCCTGCTAACCCAGTCACTCCATCACTGACGAAGATAGCTCTTTTGGTTCTCAACGGAACAGAATTGTAGCATCCACTTTCACCTTATCCTCAGCGACACAAACGCTATATTACGTATTTTTCTCAACATTAGCTCTGTTGTAAACAACTCAGTGGAGGTCCAACTAGATTAGGAAAACATTATTATTTCTTGAAAAAAGTCTAGGTTTTTACACTTTTTAAAAATGAATAACATGTAAAAAACATGTTAGCCATCATATTATGTCCAAGTACGAAGAGGACTGTGAAACGTAAGTGTTGGGTGAAGGAATGGCTAAAAAAACGAGATCAATACTCACATTTAAATTTTTTAAGTGAGATACAAATTACCCGCGTCAGTGATTACCAGAATTACTTTAGGATGAATTCGGAAACTTTCAATATTTTAGCAGACAAGGTGAAGCCTTTTTAGAGAGAAATAATACGAATATGAGAAATTGTATTTCTGTCGAAGAGAGCTTAGGGTTGACCCTAAGATACCTAGCAATAGGAATACATTTTGAAGATATCTCTCACAATACAATCAGTTGATCTGTTGAAATGAAGGAGTCACTAGCGGTTCAACATTGTTTTCTGTAATAGTTTAAATAGTTAACGATCGATTGTGTTGCTTAACAGAGGAGAAACGATGGTATTCCGTATTGCCCGACTATTCCATAATACCCGCATCTCCTCTATTATAAGAGATCATGAACAGAGTTTATGTGGAGCTTTGTATGTGATGGTGAAAAAATACAACATGTCATCAAAATCCAAGCCCTGTTATCACTATATCACATAATCAAAACATAATCTAGGATTACCCAATTAATACTCGTCTTAAACAAAATATTATGTTTATTTGGACCTTATTCTAAATTCAAGATTTTCATTTACACTCCAGATTCAAATAGGGTCAACATTCTACTCGATAATTTTTTCAATACTAGAAACAAAAAAAAAGTAATAGGTCTCACACATTAGTATAGCTAGTACATACAATATGTTGATCCGACACCTTAGCTTAGTCGATAGTGTGTCTCTCTAGTGAACTAAGGGACCCGGGTTCGATTCCTGGCATGGCTGAAAAATGTATCATTGGTGAAATGTGGGTTTACCTTTTCACAGTGATGAATTAATGACCGGGGACTGGATGTTGTGCGTGTCCACTGCCCTAGTCTTCTGGGACATCGGATTAGAACCCGGATTATCGCTGCAAGAAACGTTCCCTGAGAAACATGGAGTAGTCGCATTCGCAGACGACCTTCTGATAATTGTGCAAAGTGGCTCTAGGACGAACATAGAAGAAAAGAGCAGCCAGGTGCTAGAGGGTTTAGATAGACACCTGGTGTAAAAGTGTCAGACTGAAGATGGCACCACTGAAGATGACGCTCTTGTTGTTTGGGGGAAAGCTAATTCAGAATCCTAGCATTAAAATCGACGGCAAGGTAATCAGGAGAAGCCATACTGTCAGATACCTGGGAGTCACACTGGACGAGAACAGGAACTTCACGGCTCATATGGAGGAGGTGGTGGGCAAAGCCCAAAAGGGTATGAACAAGATCATAAGCATAGGTCAGTGGAGATTCCACTTACCTATGCGGATAATCAAGATGTACCCCCAAACAATATTACTCTCCATTGTCGTCTATGGAGCTTGTATATGGGTCCACAGACTGAACAACGTAGTACTGGCTAGATCCATCCGGGGATTCAGAACAACATTTCTTATGAGGCTGTCGGGGGCCTACCGGAGTGTGGTGACAGATGCCCTGATCGTCACCCTAGGTGTGTGGCCGCTGAATCTCCCGATAAGGTAAAAAGGAGTCGGATACTGGTTGAAGAAAAATAATCTGGAAAAAGTGATTATGCTAGCCTTGCCAGAAGTCCTACACACACAAACAGCCATTCTGAACAGCAACAAAATTTTAATAGAACAGCAAAACACAAGGGTAAGTAACTCTGAATCACAGAAGATTACCCAACTACCTGCTTGCTCACACCAACTGTCCTGCCGCATTAGCAGTAAAACACATTTGAATATAAAGACTTATGATTATATTACTCGAGCTTGTTATTCAAAGTTTCGAATCAAATACGCAGCCATCAAGTATTCGAAAATATTATAGATTTCGATGCTTCGCACATTCCTAAATATTATTTTATTCATACAATTTTACAAATGTATAAAAACACGTCGTAACAATAATACGAGCCATCTGCTATGTAAGTATGGTCAACCATTTATGGGCTGCCAAAGGTGTATGTGGGCCTCATGTGGCCCACTGGCTTGCTGACCCCTGGTCTAGACGAAGATGTTGGTAATTTCGTGTCTTTTACCCTTTAAATAGCATTAATGGATATATAACTGGTTGTAGAGTAATATATTGGCTGTTTTAATCTTTGTTAATTTCGTAATTCGTACAAATTGTGTATAATGTAAGCTATTGTAAGGATGGCGCCAGATAGGAGACAATTTATACAAAAACACTCTCAATACACCCGTCCGGGCTACTAGCTCGAAACGACCCATCAAACCAATCTAAATGATCTTAACGTCTATTCTGCGTGACCACTGATACGTGCTACAATAATAATACACTCTATTTTATCGTTTCGATTAAATAAAAGATAAATATACGATTATAATGCCGAGATCGAGACCTTGAATTAAAAAATAATGTTAGTTTTAATATTACTATTGAAGTATATCTATATAAATTTAGGTCTTGTGTCAAAATATTATATTTTGTATCATTTAGAATTAAGTACCTACTTGCTGGACTATATCTTGTAAATAAAATAAAATCAACTTTACTATGTTTATAATAATAATGAGTGTAATGTATTTTATAGGAAAGAAGGGTGAATATATATTTAAAAAAAGGCACCTATACTATTTATTAACATTAAGTCCAGTGACGTCATTAAATAAAAAGTACATAAAATAGATGATAAAATAATGGTGGGCTAGCTCAGATTTAAAATGAATACAATACTTTGGGTTCAAAACCAACATTTGCAACAAGGAAACTTACTATCTCAGGGTAAAACTTAAAATAATAATAATACATAAAATCGAACACGAGACTCTCTCAGAACCTCTGGGTCATGTTGGGGAAAAAATATACCTTTGCTGTACCTAGTCAACAATGGACTCACCTTGCGTACAACAATACCGGCTTCCGAGGTCCACATTCCCAGGAACAGCTTGCAGGTGAGACAGATAAATAAGTAGTCTCTCTTTGAAAGATAACAATACAAAATACGAAAGATGAAAGTTAAAAATGAAGGTAAGATATAAATGTACAACACAATGAAGGTGAAATGGAGAATGAATATGTGTGTGTGTATGTATATATATATATAGGTAAAATTTAAGATTCATATAGCTCTGCTTAGTAGACTTCTCTTAAAATACAAATTTAAAATTACATTCTATATAATGTGATCAATGTCAATATTATTCAGAGCGAAAACGCATGATTTTATTTGGTTTGCATGGATGTGCCTGGTAGAGGGGACGGGGGGGACACGTCCCCCCCAAAAGTTTACCCTTAAATTCAATAGAGAAATTATTGATTTATTTGAATTGTTTTTTAATTCTTGGAGTTAGTTATTTTAAATTTAAATGACCTTATTAAATAGGCAGATCTTTCTTCATTTGTATAGACACTAGCGCTGCTAAAATAGTTTTTAAGCTGGTGACACTGTTATTGTAAATTATTTTATTTTATTTGCAAGTTCTTAACTTTTCCGAATAGTTGCAGCAATCTTGTGAATGTTAAGAATAAACAGTGTGGCGTGTGGTGTTGTTAAATGTTTTGTAAATAAATGAGTTTATGTCGTATTTGCTAATGTGTTTTGTGTGTAAAAGTGAACTTAATATAAATCAGCGTGATTTGAGAAATATTTTGATCATGGATCGTTTCTTAATCAAAAGAGAACAGGATTCAACAACTGAACTACAATCTCCTAAAAAAACACTGCTTTGGCGAGTCTGAAGAAAAATCCATTCAAGCCAACTTAAATTTTACCGAAGTTCAAAGCCTTCGTTTTGGGTACCCCAAAAAAAGATTTCAATGGAAGTGTAAAAAAATTTTAACAAGCTTACTATAATCCCCCAAAAACCCAAAAAATGGATCCATTCTGAAGAATACTTAAAAAACTAAAAACTCAAAAAAGGAAGAAGTATCAGTCAAAATTTTTAAAAAAATAAAATAAAATTTAGATAAAATTTAAAAGCCGAAACAGAAGAAAACAATAAATGATTGAAGATACTTTGGGGAAAGAAGAAGTTGAGAAAAGGGAAAGATTTTAAAAGAAAAAGAAATAAATTTTGACTACCCTTGGGGGGATGAATATGACATGTCAGCTTATGTGAATTGGGGAACTTAAAGGGCCGTTTTGGGAAAAAGGAATAAACCCCATAAAAAATAAAATAAACCCCCATATAAAGAATGATACTTGGAATTTAAAAGTGACAAAACCCAAAATGGAGAAATGTATAATTCCAAAATGGGCAAAAAATAAGTATAAAAAAAAGGGGCATTTGGGAAAAAAGCACGTCTTGTAGCTCGGGGTTCTCAAAAAAAAGGATTGACATGGAGGCGTAGCCCCAATCCGAAAAGCCTATCAAACCCTTTTTTGCTAGCTCAAGAAAATTAAAAAAAAAACCCCAATTGATTCTAAAGTTTCCCTTAAAGGGGGGATATAACAAAAATTTTTTAAAAAACCAAATTTTAGAAAAACCCTATGAACACGGTTGAAAAAAGGCAAAAAAAGCTCCCCCATGTTAAAAAAGGTAAAGAAAATCTTAAGAGTACGAAAACAAAATGGTGAAAAGTATGCGTTTAAAAGGGTTTGGGACTAAAAAAAGCGGACGCCAAGGTTCTGAAATTAGATTCCAAATTTTTAAAAAATTAGGATTCACCCTTAAGGGGCTGACCTTGCATTACTTTTGTCAAGGGGAAAAAAAAATTCTTTGAAATTTTGAAATGATGTATATGGCTTTAAAAAATAAGAAAAATTAAAAATTTAAAGAAGAGTATTAAGTTTTTGAAATCAATTGGGGGAAATCTTAAATTTCGGGTAAGAATTTGATTTAAAAAAAGGAACTATTTCACCCTCACAAAAAAAACTTGAGAACCTTTTCATAATTTTTTAATGAGCCTGTAATCCTGTGAAGACCCCAGGTTCCGGGGACAAAAGTTCCCAAAAGGGGTCAACAAAAAAACCTCCCAAAATTTTTCCCTTTAAAAATCGATTGGACCCTTGAAACCCCGCAACAGTAAAGACCGGATATTTCCTTTTGGTAAATTTTAGCCAATTTAAAAATTTTTTTCTATGGAGCTTGGGGACAGCAAAAGGGTCCTCCTTACCTCAAAGGGACCAAGGGAATGTCTTAATCTTCCCAAAAGCGGGAAAAACCTTGAGGGGAAAGCTGATGCAATTTGGGGGCATGTCCCGTGATAGAAAATGAAAGGTACTTTTTTAAGTATGCGGGTTAATGTCAGGGGGAACCCCGAAAACAAAGCCCCTTTCCATCCATCAAGAAAATTACGGCCTTAACAAAGATGCAAAGGACAATTTTTGGGGGGAACTGCTGAAAGACAGGATCTTCCAAAAGCCCTCCAAATCTTAATGACAACATTTAAACGTTCTTAATACGGGCCCCCCCGTTGTGCGCCTTAAGATGTTGGTATTTTATGCACCGCTGGACGCCAAAAAGTGTTCGGGTTCGGCCGTTGAGCTTCGATTGAAGTTAAAACCGTTTAAATTAGCTGGTAATTTCCCCGTGGTCGAGACCAAATAAAATCGGTCCGGTTTTTTGGTTGTTGAGTTAATTGGTATTTATAGCCCCGTGATCGAGCGCCAATTAAAGAATTATAATTAAAAACACTTATTTATTTTAACATGTTTTTTATTTCAAATCTCGTTTTTTAATGAGAAAAAGATATGCAGAAAATATACGCGCCTATTGTATGAGCGCGGACAGGTTTGCTGAACGCCAAGTAGTTTGTCAGTATTGGACACCAATGCCGTTAGTTGCAATTCTTCGTATATTCCCTTGCTCTGGAACTTCGAGAAGGTTTATTTTAAAGAAAAAAAAATACAAGACAAAAAAATTTGTTTTATGGGGAGGTTCTAGAGGGGAAAAGACTCAAGTTCTTTAAAACTCTCTTCGAACCTTCGAGAAGAGGAAGTTTTATTTGAAATTATTATTGTCCAACCTGCTGACTAAGTCACGTTCGTGACGTCACTTTCAGGGCTTTGCCTTTTAGAAGAAGAAGTGCTTTAAGCCCCATTTAATATACTAATAATTTAAATAAAAATAAGTTATTTATAAAATTGGACGTTTTTTATTGCCAATGCTTCAATACTTTTTCAGGGCAAATCAATTACATTACAATACCCCCAAAAGTGTATCTGAAAGTAGGGGACCATCAAAATACTTTTTGATACGCTTTGCTAAAAAAATAAAAGACGAGAAAAGACGACATGATATTTTTGCACACCTGTATAAGGTTCACAAAATTACAATTTTACAAAATTTAAATATTTTGTATAAATTTCCAAAATTTTGGAAATCTTGTATAAAATTTCACAATTTGGGAAAAAATTTCAAAAAATTGGCCACATGATAGTGTTTTTTGGAATGATGATAAATTTGAAGTTTTAATTCTTTCTGTAAGATTAAAGGAGTTTATTTAGTAGTTGAAGTTATTAAATTCAAAATTAAAATATAAAATTTTAAATCAAAAATAAAAATTAGATAAATCAAATTAAGAAAAAAAATTGTTAAGTTTTAAATTACAATAATTGAAATAAAATAATCTAAGTTTTTTATTTAAATGAAAAAATAATTAATTTTTTTTCAAATGATTTAATCAAAAAAACATTTTTTATTTTTATTTAAAAACCCAAAATCTTTTAAACGTTTAAATTGATTAAAATAAATTTTTTTTTTAAAAATTTTTTTTAATGAAAAAATGAATTTATTGTCATTAATCAAAAGTGATTTAATAAAGTATTGGTTTAAACACTTCGTTGCACCCTATTTATTCATTTTTTATTGATCCTTCACGGATCCACTTTTAATTATAGTTTTATATGACATACTTAACACTCTTAATTACACATATCTTAAACCCACGGCCAATTCGCTAAAAGAGCCATTATTTAGAATACATTTATAAAATACTTAGCTTAAAACAAAAAAAAGAATTTACAAAATAAAACTCAATTATTTAAAAATAATATAATTACATTGTTTCGTACAGAGAAAGGATAATAACAGAAATCTGAATATCTTACCAAAATTTTATTTATTCATGAGGAAAACCTAACCTTAAAAAAATTTTAAAATACTTGAAATTATAGTGATAATCTTGGAATCATAAAATATTTAAAATTATTTTTTTCCCTTCTTATTGAATAATGAATTTCTCATTAGTGAAAAATCTTCAACGTCCTCTCTCTTATATTACAAAACTTTTGAATGTTGCCTATTTGGTAGCTCCCATGTTTGTGAATATGTACCTGAAATTTTGTGATCCTTTGACTCCCACTTAAAAAAAAATGAAATTATTATCAAAGGCTTATTATCTAAGTCCATGCTTAATACACCTTACTCAATAAACCCAACTTCCTCATCAATAAACCTAATCTCCTCAACGCTGCTAGATGCATAACGACGATTAATTAAACTAGATATGGCTTGCCCTAGCAAGACCATATCTGATAAAAAAAACTTAACTCCACTTCCTTAACCTCAATGAACCTTATCCCTTAACCAATACCCTCAAACCAAAAGATCAACTTCACTATCTAAAAAAAAAGCTTTTAAACAAGACTACTCCGCCTCTTTTTTTCCATACCTTAACTACTTAATAAGCACTCAAGTGCAATCTAAATTAAATTTCTCTAAATTTTTAGATCTTACTCTTCACTTATCCCGCCACTCTGTGTTTGTTATATTTAATCAATATCTTCTTAAACTCAATAAAATTTAATCAATTAAATTTAAAATGCCCTCACCTAAATATTAAAATCCTTACTTGATCATAAAAAAATGCATCATTTATGAAATAATATATTTATAGATTTCAAGTTGTCTATTAATTAATCAAACCTCCTAACTTTCTCATAAACTAAAATTATATAACTTTTGTTAAAATTAAAAATTTTTATTTTTATCTCTAATTATTATTAAACAATAGTTTAAACTAACAAAAAAAAATTACCTATTTAGAATTACTTACACCCTAACTTCCTGCGTGTTTACAGGTTTCACGCACCTCCAGCGACAAACTTTTCCAAGCCCTCACCAAACCTTCTACCCGATGTTATCCCTTGCATGCTTTAAGGGTCCATGCCCCCCCTTATCTGTTCTCCATTTTGATTTATACAACTTTCTAAAATTTGAAGCCAAATTTATTAATCTAAATTTAAGAATTTTATTTTTTTATACTTTAGATTTTATACTTAATTACCGGTTTGACTCTAACAAAGAATATTATTATTTTCTCTTCAAGTCTGTCATTGTCTACTTCCCCCTTTTCTTTTGAAAATTAGTTATCTTTATCTTTTTAGGAGGTATGAAAATAACAAAAGATTTCGAAAACTTTTTTTAAAGGGTACATTTTAAACAATAAAAACCTTTACTTTTTTAAAAAAAAAACGAGGGTCGTTTCTCCGTAGTTTTTGGTCAATAATGGTTTCCTTAAATTTTCTATTTATGTGTAAAATTTTGCTTTTAAACATTTACTACATTTAAATAATTATAGTTATCCTTGTCTGTGTGTGTCTTCTAGCTTTGCGATGTGGAATGAAAATAGATGCCCGCCACCTGTATTAAGTGCGAGTAGGAATGAAATGAATGTTTAAAATGTTTTACAACCCTCTAATTTTTACAAAAGAAATTAACTTCCTTTTCAGAAACTAAAAGATTAGTCTCACTTTTGTTGCTGTCGTTCTGGCATGTTTACAATTTCATTTTGAGGTGTGTCACCCTCCTTACTACGTCAAAATAACGCGCAGTTGAGAGTTGTGTTTACAGTTTCTTGTTTTGTGGCACAATATAAAAGTATTTTAACCTGGTATTTCCTAGGAAAGAAAAAGCCCTTTTAGTAATTCTTCTTGTTAGTTATTGGTACGGGTTCCAGGTTTGAATCTTGATATATTTTACTATTTAATTATTTTAAAAAAACCCTTTCTTTCCTTTAAAATTAATTGTAGCGGAAAAATTTTTTAATATCTGTTTGCTATAATAGGGTTTTAATTCTTGACTTTAAAAAAAACCCCCTCAATTTAGAGTCCCAGGGTCTTGAATTAAGTATACATTTTGATATTTTAATATTTTCCTGATATGGCCTTATATAGTAAAAAGAACCTTTTTATTCCTATTCCAAAGGATGATATTGATGTTTTTTACAAGAAAAACTGGCCATTTAGTATTCAATAGGTTAAAATTTTTTTAAATCTGGTACCGGGCCTTTATCTGCTGTATTTTTAATCTTTTTACTGAAAGAGTATTAGTTTGGTGATCTATTTTAACCTGTTGTTGCCACTTATAATTGTTTACTTTACAATTTTTAACAAATCGCACAACCTTTTCCTTTCACAGGAAATATTACTTTATTTCGTGAATTTGTACCTTTTAAATTTACTTAAATTTCTATTTTATCTTTTCTTACTACACGAAATGATTAAGTTACCCTATTTACTTATTTAAAAATTTAAAATTTCTTTAGTTAAATGCTAATTTTTTACATTTATATAATCCGAAATTTAAAGTTTTTTTAAATTTCCTCCTGGATCAAATACTTTTTGTGAGTGTCTTTTTTAAATTTGATGTCCTGAAAATGGTGGTACAAAATTTAAAAAATTTTGGAGGGTGATGTACTTGATTGGTTGTTAATCGGGGGTTACCTGCATTGATATTTCTATTGTTTGTCTATCACTAGAATTTATTTCCCTCGAAGGTCCTTGGTTCCTATCCTGTCGATACTCGGGTTAGGATGGATATTTTCCTTTTTGCTTATATTGAATAATTTTTTTGATATCTCTGCTTCTTGCCATTATTAATTTCTCTAATTTGAGGGTTTTGTTGATTGCCTATGCCTATAATATTATATCTGTTTTTGATCATTGATATCTTTGTTTCTTGATATTAACGTCAAATGCCATTAATACCTCTCCCCTTTTTTTGATGTTTGTTTTTTAGCTAATGAGAACGTATGACTGGAGTTGGAATTGATTCATTTTGAAACCATCAATCTATCCTCTACTAAAGGGTATCGCAAATATTTCGCTTGTGTCACAAATTTATTGAAATATTCATCTGTCATCCTTGTCGTTATATTTTCCATTAAAAAATTAATTGTAGAAAATATCCTGATATTTTGGACCAAAATTTTTCCAAAAATATTTCCCTACTCTCGTATGTCTCCCATTTCAAATCTTATACTACTGTCCAGGGGTTCGCCTCACTTTGAGGCCTGTAAAAAAAAATCTATTTGACTTTTCCCTTTATTCTTTTCCTTTAAAACTCTTTTACTTATTTTATATATTGTACTGCGAAATGTTTCCTCTCTTTCTTAAATTTTGGAATAAGTGTATGACGTTTTTCTTAGTCCCCTTAGCAAATTGTTGGTAGTATCGTGTAAGTTAAAGATTCCCTAGATTTGTTTGATTTTCAACCACAAAATCGATTAGTTTTTTATCTATTTTTTTCTGCCTTATTACGATCCCATCTATCTGTTCTTTAATTAAAATTTTATTTGTGTCTTGCTGAGAATCAAGTACTGATTTTCCTCTTTTTTCCTTTTATTTGTTTACCGAAGGTCCAGATTTCCCAACTTTAATTTCTACTTCCTTTAACCCTTTAATGATTCTTGTTTATTTTTTCTATTTTATTTTTATTAGCTGAAATTGTTCCATTAACTTAACGTCCTTTTCCTTAATTTTCATGCTTTTCAATCAAAATCTGTTTACTTTTCTTGTTTACACTTTTGTGTTACCTATTTAACTGTATGCAAGTTTTTGAGAAACCGTCTTAATTTGGTCTATTTTTTGCTCTAAATAACCAAATCTTGATCACAAAACCTCTTATTAACTCATTTTAGCATTATTCTTTATTGATTTGTTCAAGTTTTTCTGATTTTATCTATTTTCTGATTAAATTTTCCCCTGGGTATTTGCATAATTTTTTGATTAATTTGGTCTACTTTTCTATTTCCTGTTTAATGCATTTATTTCCTTCTATTTTGATCTATTTTCTGATTGTTTTTGGTGCTTTTTTTTAATTTCCTGTTAGTTTCCTCACTATCGCAAAACCATTTTGCTGTAACATTTTCATAATTTGAGTTAAATCTACTAAAATTTGCTCCTTTATTTTGTTCCCATTCTTTTCTCTTTCCTCATCTATAAATATTTCTTTTTTTCTGTCCACTCTTCTCTCCTCCTCTGAAAAATGACTCGTCATTGTCCTTTCACTTCCTTATTTCCTAATCGATTTTTCTGACCTAACTGTTCTAGGTCTGTTTCATTTTCTCCCCTTTTTCGAATAGCTACTAGTCACTATTTTCATTTGAATCTGCCATTTTTTATTATTGTTTCCCTTAATTTAATAAATAAAAAAATTAAAATGCTCCCCCCCCCCAAAATGAACAAATGACATAAAATAATTCTTCACTAATTAATTTAAGTTTCTGTTGATGACTTATCTGTGAATCTTCTTTATACTCGTCTCCACCCTCAGTCTTTTTTTGGTGATGGTTGAGGGTACGCTGCTTCCGCTTATCTCGGTCCTCGGCGTGTTCCGCTTATCTCGTTTTCGGCGCTGTTTCCCTTTCTTATCTCGGCCTCGACGCTGTTTTCCTTTTTTATCTTATCCCCGGTTTGGCGTTGTCCCTCTGCGTTACCTCGGGGAGGTATCTTGTTTGCTCCATCGTCCTCGGTTGCTCTGTGCTATTGTGGGTGTTACCTCAATTCCTCGGGAGGTATTTCTGTTCTCTTGGGGAGGTAATTCGTGCCCTAATTTGGGGGAAGCCAAATTGAAACGTTCTTAAATAGGGGTCCCTAGTTGTGCGCCAATTAAATGTTCGGTATTTTACCGCACCGCGAGGACGCCAATTAAAGTGTTCTGGTTGGCGCGTTGAGCGTCCGATTGAAGTTACACCGTTTAATTAGCTGGTAATTGCCCCTGGTCGAGCACTAATAAAATCGGTCCGGTTTTTTAAATTTGTGAGTTAATTGGTATTTTTTACCCGTGATCGAGCCCCAATTAAAGAATTATAATTAATAAAACTTTATTTTTAACATTTTTTTTATTTCAGAATTCTGTTTATTTAATGAGAAAATAGATAATGTAAAATATATACGCCCTTTTGTATAGCGGGAAGGTTTGCTGGACGCCAAGTGATTTTGTCGTATTGGACACCAATGCCTTTACGTTGCACCATTTTTGTATATATCCCTTGTCATGGAAGCTTCGAGAAGGTTTAGTTTAGAAAAACAAAATACAAGACAAAAACTTCTGTGTTACTGGGGGGTTCTAGAGCCGGAAAATGACAAGTTACATTTTAAATCTTTTCTTCGAACCTTCGAGAAGGGAAGTTATTTTTGAAAAAAATATTAGGTCAATGATTACAAATGTCACTGCGTGACGTCACTGACAGTGGCTTTTGCCTTCTTAAAGAAGAAGTGTTTGAGCGCCTTTTAATAACATATAATTTAAAAAATAAGATACTTTATAAAATTAAGACATATTATTGTCAATGCTTTCACTACTTTTTCGGGGCAAATCAATTACATTAAACAACATGTCGCTCAAAATTGAAAAAGAATTCTTTAAAGTTCCGATCAAAGCATATAAGTATAAAAGAAACTTTATTCGGAAGGTTCAAAAGGGGGACATTGGTGAACATACAACCTTTGAATCCATGGAAGCAATATTTTCACAAAGGGTTTGGCAATCCCACAACACCACTGATAACTGTTGGGACACATCCTCGGCTCTAACGATGAGGGGAGTTGGGGACTTGATAATTCCACCATCACTAGAACATTTTATGGTGAACCTTGATTTCAAGAAAATAGGCAAGTTCTAAATGTTTTTTAATGTTTTCTTTTCGTTGTTGATTTCTTGTTCTGTGACTTAATATGATTGTACTATTAATTATAAAAATGTACAATTAATAATCATGAACAATTTTGCTTTGTTTTTAAATATGTAAAGATATGGAAACATTAATTGATGTCTAATACCATTTCCAACAAATTGAACAAAACATGTTTTTTTTTCGTTTAAGTGCACCTCTTTGTTGAAGATGCCCTAACCGCATTTCGAAGGCTATCTCCTGAAGTGAGAGAAGTCAGTATGTTGAGGTTCTGTTGCGTTATACTGTGGTTGTTCCAAGCTCGTCATTGAGGCGGGAAAGTCATTTATTCGTTACATCGCCTTAAAAAAATACTTGAGGAACAATACACGAGGCGCATTAACATGTGGCTGTGTGAACACAATAAAGATATGTTGGACAAGATAAAGCATTCATAATTTATGAACAATTTATTGTAGTTAATGAACGAAAAAGAAGGTTGGTGAAGCCTATGCTAATTTAAAATAAGTATTTGTATGGCATATAATTTTTATTTAAAGTTGTTTGTCAGTTTTGGGGGACCTAAATATAGTTTATTATTTATTTAATAAAAAAAATTACTATCTCTTACATATAGGGCTATAGTTATTTAAATTTTTTAACAAATAAAAAAAAAGATTGTTATTTTAATCTGAGTTAAAGAAAATTTTTTAATTGGTATTAATGTTCATCTGATATATTTATATTGAAAATGAAACTGAATTTAAAGTATTTAGTTTACGCGTTGTTTTTACTAAGTAATAAACAAATTTTTTTTAGAGATGTTAAAACACTTTAAATTTTGTGTCTTTGTCCCCCCAAAAGTCTGAAAGCCAGGCACGTTCCTGGGTTTGGGGTTTCGTTATAACTTATTTAAAAAACGAAAAATAAAATAAAATTTTTAGAGTCAATTTAAACGAACTTATTAAACATACCAAATTTAATAAAAAATTTTGAAATCCTTAAATTATATAATATTACAGTTTAGTCAATTCCTTCAAGAGTTGGTCGTGAACGCTAAAAAAATAAATTCAAAAAAAAGGGCATTGATTTTTTCGAAAAACATTTACTTGGAAAAAGTTTCATTTCCTGGTCAATTGTTGAAAAAGAATATTAATGTTTAAAAAAATTTAACTGTTGGTGTACTAAGTTGAAATTAATTTTATTATTTGATTTTGGAGCAATAAAAATTTTTAAAAAGGGTTTAATGAAAATTAGTCGAAAACGAAGCAGAAATCAAAGGATGAAACCGACTAAAATTTAAGTTGATATCACCTTCATGGTAATTTGGTTTTGTAGTGTCTTATACTTTAAAAAGTTAGTGGATCAGACAAACTACTTTGTAAGTCTAGCGTGGTTGGAGGTAATTATTAACTGTCCAAGAGTTGTACCATTTTTACGGTCGTTTTTTAACCCTTTTTTTGTAAATTTGGCCCTAATAAAAATTGTCATTATCCTTTTTTACTCCAAAGAATTTGACAAGTCTGTATAGTTTTTTGGGATTACAGATGCAAGGCCTTTTATTGAAAAAAATAAATTTAAAATTAATAACGAGAATTAATTAAATGTAGTAAGACATCTCCCGCGGGCCTCAAAAAAAATAAACATTAAGAATCCATTAAACTTAACTAAAAATAAATCGACAAAATTAATTTTCTTAAATAAATAAAATTGTTTTTTTATCAACATATATGTGTATTATTTAGAGTTAAAATAAATCTAGCATTTGTTTACAAAACTCCAACAATAAAATTACTCTTACAATCGACCCAATAATGCTCCTTCGTTTCCCTGAAAAAGTCCTACCTTCATTGAATAATTTCATTGACGTTTGTTCTACGATTGTGTTTTAAAAAAAACATTATTTTCAAGATGAAAATTAGTGCTTATTGATTTTCTTACCCTGGTATTATTAATTCAGGTTGTTAAAAGGGATTACTACGAGGCCGGGAACTACATTTCGGCAACAAAAAAGTCGGAGTTGGGAACCCACAAGGTGAGAGTTCTTACTCATATGTAGTTAAAATGCAATTTGGTTAATCAATTTGGGAAAACCTTTTAAAATTCTAATAAACCACAAAGCTGAAAATCATTTAAAATTAAATTCTTGTATGCATACTTGCTACATAACAGCCCTTTCCAAGTGGCAGTTGATTCAAAGTAGATCGCTTGCAAGTATTGGTCGCCCCTATGTACTGACGATTTCAAGCCTCACAAGATCAGTCTTCAAATATATTTTGAAAATGAGGAAACGTGGGATTAATCTGATAGCTCGTGGTAGAGCATCCAGCCCTAAACCAAAGTTCGGGCTCAATTCCTTTTCAGGTGTATTTTTTCAACTAATTTAAATTAAATATAATGGAGTATCATGGTTTGGGTAGAGCTTTTTGGGAAACACAATGGGTACAAAAATTTCGAAACTTGCCGTGAATATTATTGTCAGTAATTTTATATTGGAATATTTATATTTGTTTCAGCACATAATAACCGACCAGCTGCGTGCCTCATTGAAAACACTCTGACATTGAGAGTTGAAGCGCCGAGGAGCCAACAACGAGCCCAGAATGTGACTCCACTCCGGCCAGAGGACCCACAAAATCGCAACCCCTGTGTCCGGCTGAAGCACCGGCGAGATGCCGTTTTTTCGCAGGTGGATCCCAGAAGGGTTTTCAAGTAGAAGCCGGCGACCCTATGTGCCGGCATATATAAATCTTCTTCCCGAAAGTTCCGGCTGGAGCACCGGCGGAGAAGCCTTTTTTCTGAAGGTGGCTCCAAGAAGGGTTTTTGAGACAGAGGCCGGTGACCCCTATGTGCCAGCATATTAAACTCTTCTTCCCGAGTTCCGGCTGGGCCCGGCGGAGAAGCCTTTTTCCGGAAGGTGGCTCCAAGAAGGTTTTTGAGACAGAGGCCGGCGACCCCTATGTGCCGGCATATAAACTTTTCTTCGAGAAAAGCGAGCCCTAAGTGCATGATATTTAATAATTGTATATTATATATTTATGTGTTATTATTTCGATTGTTGATGTACCTCCCGCAAATTTTCGTCTTTACAGAACTCAAGCGCTTCACAGTTATTACCAAAGTGTTATTATTCTCTAACTCTTACATATTATTATTTCGATTCATTGAGTACCAGCCGCAAATTCTCGTCGTACATAACTCACACAACCAACACAGTTATTACTAAAGTGTTATTGTTCTCTAACTTAACATACTATTATTTCGATTGTTGATGTACCAGCCGCAAAATTCTCGCCATTAACTGTAGTACCACTTTTGAATTTAGAACTTTTTGATGCCAAAGTTTGTACTAGTTTTGTACCGTTTTGGTACCACTATGAAAAAGTTTTGTACCCGTAACCGTTTTGAGTAATTAGCATATCAACGTGGTGACTCCAGGTTAATGCTCTTGTACCACTTTTGAATTTGTTTTATGCCAAAGTTTTGCACCATTTTGTACACAAATAAAAGTTTTGTACCATTACTCATTTTGAGTAATTAGCATATCAAAGTGGTGACTCAGGTTAATGTGTTATACCACTTTTGAATTTTTTTTAATGCCAAAGTTTTGTACTAGTTTTGTACCGTTTTGTACCACAAAGAAAAAGTTTTGTACCCGTACTGGTTTTGAGTAAATCAGCATATCAAAGTGGTGACTCCATGTTAATGCTGTTGTACCACTTTTGAATTAGAACTTTTTTTTGATGCCAAAGTTTTGTACTAGTTTTGTACAGTTTTGTACCACAAATAAAAAAGTGTTGTACCCGTACCCATTTTGATTAATTAGCGTATCAAAGTGGTGACTTCAGGTTAATGCTGTTTTACCGCTTTTGAATTTTGAACTTTTTTTATGCAAAAGTTTTGTACTATTTTTGTACCGTTTTGTACCACAATGAAAAAGTTTTGTACCCGTACCGTTTTTTGAGTAATTAGCTTATTAAAGTGACTACTCCAGGTAAAATGCGGTTGTACCCTTTTGAATTTGAACTTTTTTGATACCAAAGTTTTGTACTAGTTTTGTACCGTTTGTACCACAAAGAGAAAAGTTTTTGTACCGTACCCATGTTGAGTAATTTAGCATATCAATTGTCACGTGACTCCAGGTTAATGCTGTTGTACCACTTTTGAATTTTTTTCAAATAAATATCTGTTGAGGGTAGTGATAAATAATAATGTATACTTATTTATCGAGAAAAAATTATTTAAGGTAAAATTAGAGATAGCTTATTTTTGAAGATTTTGTCACTAACTATAATAACCTATACGAGAGAGTTTGTATCTTACGATTTTGTCGTACCATTTATTTGAGTTTTATTAGTAAGCAGGTAAAATAAAAAATAGCTAAAATTTAATGTGCTAAATTTGGCACTGTGCTTTGGTAATTTTTAAAATTCAAAGGCTAAAGCGGCAATAAAATATTTTAAAAACAGTTTCATTTCAAAGACTAGAACAATTTTGACTATAAAGATATCTTATTTTTATTACAGATATACCACGTCATACTACCTGTTCATGTTATACGCCTATATGATAAACTAATTGGGTAGTAATGAGGAAAGAAGCATTTGACTGGTTATACACCAGTATTTTTTTGTAAGGAGATGGAGAAAATAATTTAGGAAAAAACTAACCCTCAGTACACCCGACCAGGATTTGCACCCCAAGTGTACCCGCTATCAGCAGGCCAATTTAACACTGTAGTTACATCTTAGACCACTCAGCACTGAAGTGGGTATCTGTTATTTAATACGGTGTTTCAGTTTTTAAACATCTATATTATTTACACAATTATCCAGAAATAAATGTTTTTGGGAATTATTCATTATCCTATTGGTAGGTTTAACTTGAGTAATATCTACATGTGTCAGCCTGCAAGCAGGTTATACCAATCTAGAGGCTGATGTATGTTGGCGAAGATAGTGCTAACATTTTCAAGTGAGGGTGCCATGTGGTTAGCACAAACGAGCCCTCCAGACTTCTATCTCAGTTTTCTAGACTGAAGCGCTACTTATTCATTCAATTATCTCCTCATTTGTCCTCACGAGGTTGATTTTGGTTTCGTTTCAGACACATGCTTTACAGACATTAGGGGCATGTGGATCGTACCGGGACTTCAGGATCTGAAGCCAGTAAATCTAACACTATACCACAGAAGCGGTTGGGTATCAACTACTTACTTACTTACTTTATGGCATAGGGAACACAAAGTTCATTAACTTAATGGTTTTAAAATATATTTTTCTTATCATCGGCTCATGTCGTGGTCGATATTGCTAAAGTGCTATGACTGATCACTGAGTGCGTAAATTAATCAGCTCAAGTAACTTGACTAGTTTGATTCCCTGTTAGGTTGAAATTACTTAGTACTAGCGTGATACGAACTCGGCCAAGGCACAAGAGATTTTGAACAAACAATAAGTGCGTTACAGAGTGTTAGTATTATTATTAGCACCGCGTCTTATACCCATTCGGGTTATACGCACTTACGCTAATGTGTAATGGTAGGGTGATTGTGAGATGAAATGAAGGACCTACAGTTTAACTTGGAATCCGAACCACGCTGGAGGCCTGGCCAGAGTGTTAGTAACATTACTTCAGCTAAGAGCTTTTTTTTTTAAAAAAAAGAAAGTATCTTGAAATATCAAATAATTGCTACATTGTTATATATAAATATTTATTTGTATCTTAATTTTGATATTATTTCTACAGTAAATGAAATGCTTGCAGGCTGACACCATGGAGATATAAATAAGTTAAAATCTACCAATAGGATAAAAAAATTATTCCCAAAAACATTATTTCTGGATAATTGTGTTAATCTTATAGATGTTTGAAAACTGTAAAACCGTATTAAATAACAGATAACCTACTTCAGTGGCTGAGTGGTCTAAGGTGTCACTAAAGTGTTAAATTGGCCTGCTGATAGCGGAGCACTTGGGGTGCAATCCTGGTCGGGTCTATTGAGGGTAGTTTTTCCTAAATTGTTCCCCATCTTCCAAAATAAAAATGTTGGTAGATAACCTTCAAATGCTTCTTTCCTCATTACTACCAATAGATTATCATATATGCGTATAACATGAACAGGTAGTATGACGTGGTGATATCAGTAATAAAATAAAGATATATTTATAGTCATAATTGTTTATAGTCTTCGAAATGAAACTGCTTTTAAAATATTTTATTGCCTCCTTAGCCTTTAAATTTTAAAATTAACCAAAGCACAGTGGCCAAATTTAGCACATTAAATTTTAGTTATTTTTTATTTTACCTGCTTACTAATAAACTCAAAAATGGTACGACAAAATCGTAAGCTTCATACTTCTCGTATACGTTATTATGTTAGTGACAAAATCTTCAAAAATAAGTTATCTCTAATTTTACCTCAAATAAATTTTTCTCTGATAAATAAGTATACATTATTATTTTATCACTACTCTCACAGATATTTATTTTAAAAAAATTCAAAAGTGGTAAACAGCATTAACCTGGAGTCACGTGACACTTTGATATGCTAATTACTCAAAACTGGTACGGGTACAAAAAATTTTCTTTGTGGTACAAAAACGGTACAAAACTAGTACAAAACTTGGCATCAAAAAGGTTCTAAATTCAAAAGTGGTACTACAGTTTAATGGACGTCTAGCTGACTGGAATGGATAGGCTAATTTTTCTGCTCGAGAGTGTGATTGTATCTTGCGTTATATCTCCCCACGTTTAGTCCAACTTGGTCGCCTACACACTTTACGGTCCGGCACTACACTTCTTATCTCTCTCAGTTCTTGAAAAAAGTTTGCTTCTGCCTTTACTGATTACGGGTCGTGGTCGCCATTCTCCCAATTGTTTAAACAAACCAGTAATTCTGCAACCTGATGGCTGGAACTCACCAATTTGTATAACTTTAGCAACGTCATCTATTTTGATAGCTGAAAGCTCAACTCACCGCCAGAGAGGGTAGGCAGGGCCTTAAATCTAATAATAAAATAACAATTTCCTACAAACTTTATCTCTGGGTGACCTGGTGGTCTAGGGGTAAGGTGTCAGACTTCTGTGCTGGCGGCCGGGGTTCAAATCCTCGGTCCCGGCACAAATTTATCTGATTACCAAAACCCTTCCTTCACCTCTGACAAGACATCTTGTGAATGTGGGGAATGCCAGCCTCCACCGTGGTTCGGATTCCACGTTAAACTGTAGGTCCTTCATTGCATCTCATAATCCCTTACCATTACACATTAGCGTAAGTGCGTATAACCCGAACGGGTGTAAGACGCGGTGCTAATAATAATAATTTAATCTCTGGAAAATTTAGAAAATCCTATACACTTCTGGAAGCTATAATTAGCTATTTATAACGAACAGATGTCATCAACATGGTTCTACAGTTTAAAGCATATACATTTTCCTCCTCCTTTATTCATAAATAAAAAAAACAGTGTATAAATTTAACAGATGAGTGCATTTTATTTAACACCTCATAAACTAAAAAATAGTCATTTACAGAAACTACGTTATTTAATAGTTTCCATTAGTTTTAATGAAAAAAACTAACTTATAGGTAATTAATACTAATACATCTTCCAGAGGTTTGAAGGTGAGTTTGACGCCAAAACCCCTTTTTCCCCCTAAATTTTATTCGGGCTATGGCCTTGATTGTATGCCCTACCTAAAGTAAATTTCTGAGTGCGTCACTGGTGGATACAAAATATATATAATTTTTTCAAACATTATAGATATCATCTTTAGATTAGAAATAAAATCAAAATATAGTGAAAGTTTCTTCGCGCGATTAAGATATATTTAAAAAGAAAAATTTAAGTTTTTATTGTTGTATATTTAGTGAGCATTATCAGAAGCGACAGGTTATATAGCGTGAATTACAAGCTAACTTAATATTAGAACAGACACAATACGCATTCCGCAAATTTAAATTTCACCATTGGTAAATGTTTTAGCAATGCCGGGATTCGATTCTCAGAACTTCAGTTCTGTGGTAAGAGCTGCTTATAATTAATGTAAGGTGTCAAAACTTGGATTTAAATTTGTTTAAGATATACGTAGCTAGGCGCCTCTTTACAATAATAAAGTAAATTAGAAAGGTGTATTTAAAAGGAAAATGTACACGAATTTGAGTGGAGAAAAAGAGAGGGAAATCATTGGAAAATATCCCTCAGTACACAGAACAGGAATTCAGCCCTGACCTCCGCGTCACCAAAACCAAGCTATATTTTGAGTGTTATGACTTATGAGACCAGATAGCTTACAGCGTTAATACAAGGTACCCGTTTTATTTTGTACAGAGGTATCATTTTTTTATCACGTATCTAGAAATTGTTTTGTTAACAACACATAAACCGTACTAAATGTTGATTTAATACACGTCTGACACTTTAGATCAGTCGGTAGCGTTTTTTCATGCTGAGATAAAGGTCCTGGTTTCGATTCCCGCTGGCCTAAAAATTATCATTGGTGAACTGTGCGTTTCCCCTTTCACAGGGTTGAATTAACTGTCGGGGGCTGGATGTTATATCTGTTCTAGATTTAAGCTAGTTTATAAGTCGGTTTAGAAAGTGCATGTTAAATGCCCCAAATAAATGAAAAAATGAAATGATTTGAATACATGATGTCAAATAAAGTAATGAGGAGGTTATAAGGGAGGACTAAACTATGTGTGCACCAACTCTGATAATAAAAAAAAAAGATTTTTTTTAATACTTTGAATTAAGTGTAAACCCTTATAAAAGACTTTAACTCAATGAAGTCTATAGTTAAAACTATTTCAAATAGTACAAATGTGTGTTTTTTAGAATTTATGTTTATCTTATAAGTGTAACTTATAATTTGTTATGCATACCTTCTTCTATCTTGTCAGTGTACAAAATTTAGTAAGGGCCTCACTTGAATGGATGAGATAGACCACCAGTGATAAACGTATATCACTTTAAAAACTCTTGTACTGTTCTCTTAAAGGCACTATATTTTTAAATCTATATGTAAACCTTAAACACTCATTTAATATTTTACAAAATATTATTCTTAAGACATTTCTTGTAAATTGGTACGTATATAAAAAGCATTTTGTGATAATATCTAAACTGGTTTTATTTTTTTTTTACTGTGCATCAAACATGCCCAAAATATTCAAATTTATCTGTCTTAATTTATATTATTAATTTATTCTTAAGTTTGATATTCTGTCTCCAAATGGTGCTCAAGTCGCACCAACCACATAAACCTGAAAGGTTTTAGTTAGGGCCTATAATCAGATCACTTCAAGTTGGCTTCCATCCCTCCCTCAAATTAAATATGTAAAATACCACCATTTGGCGCTTATTTTGTTTTCTAGTCTCAGACCATTGTATAAGGAAGGAGGTGTGTGGGAAAGCAGGTTAAGTGTAGTTCCAATCCTCAATTATTTTTTATTTTGTTATAATGTAAATATTAAAATTCTGTTTTGCATCAAGTATGGCCCCATAATAGTTTGCAAGGGAAAAAAATACATAAAAGTGGTTGGGTGGTGGGAAGGTTGAGCGTAAGCCCCTTCCCTTAAAATACACATCTACAATTTGTCTCCTTTTAATGTCAATGTAAATGTCTTGTATGGAAACTACTTATGGCGTTTTGCACCGTAATAGCTTTGAATAACAATATTAAATATTAAAAATGTTGGGGAGGCAAAGTTAGCGTATCTCCCCCCCACTACATAATTTTTGATTTTCCTATGCAAATATATATGCGAGATTTTAAAACTTTTTCACCCAATAATGGCGTTTTGCATTATTAGTTTAGTCATAAAAAAAATGTAATAATGTCTGTGATATGCATGAACATAAAATTAGAAACATTATATTATTTTCAATTTTTTACTGTTGAAATGTTTTCGTGTAAGTACGACGTATTCTACGACTAACAGTTTTGCAAGAAAAAATATGTATCATGAAAAAAATAATTGAAGAGCCAAAGCATAAAAAAATTGTTTTTCTCAAATATGTATTATACAGACAAGCTTTTCCAACAACAAAACCTAGCTAGTCCACCAAACGTCTAACCAATAATTTTAAAGAAAAGGTTGGTTTGGTGGTAAATATTGATGTACAGAAAATTTTCGCATTTCTTCATGACACAGAAATCTGAAATTGGAGCAATTATAGGGGATCATTCAAAGTGTGTGAGAATCAGTAAACTAAAAATTTATTTCCTTCGTCATTGTTTCTCAAACTCAAAATAGCCGAAGGTTCAGATTCACAAACTCGAGGCGTGTTGAGAGCCACGGAATATACAAACATATTTGCTTGATATATTTTATCGTACTTTGTTTTGTAGCCATCTTACTAGCCGTCCTGACTAAAATATTTTAATAACGCTAGTAAGTAAGGGATGAGGAAACTATAAGTGGAGAAATGTTACTGTATTTGAGAAACGGGAAATAGGAAACCTAAATAGGAAAAATCCACCCTCTGTACATCCAGATGTAATTCGAGCCCCATCTTCCCGACACCAGCTAACTATATCATAATAATCTGGCGTTTAGTCCGTGTGCCCACTGTGTAATTCTTTAATAGCTATTTGATGCTATGTAATTGAAATATTAAATAACTTGTTTTTACAGATGTTAATGTGGGTTAGAGAATCACTCAAAGCAGTATTTATTAAAATATTTTAACAAAAAAACCCCATAATCCACTATTAAAAAAGTGATAAAAAATAGCGCATTTGAAATGGTTTAAGTGTTTATATCAATATTATATTCACACTAAAATTAAACTATTTTTGTGGTGTGTGTGTGTGTGTGTGTGTGTGTGTGTGAGAGAAGAGAGAGAGAGAGAGAGAGTGAGAGAGAGAGAGAAAGAAAGGGAGTATTGGTGTAACTGTAGGCCATATACTTATTTAAGACTTTTGCAGACAACGGGTCATTTAGATAGCCCTTTCACATGGCGGCCTAGCTTGGCGCCAGAGTCAAGGTAGAAATGCCTGCGTCGGGCTACAAAAACCACACACCCGTAGTATTCGCAGGCTCATTTATCTGTTCCATTCATCAGGTAAACAAGTTCATTCGCGAGGTAAGAGTCATGACAATGATCGGTACTCAAAAACAATCAGCCCTTTCATAGACAACCTGGCGTGGCATAACTGTCAAGTCAGATGTTCTATGTCGGGCAACAGCCGAACGGCGGGTCATTTAGATATGATATGCGCGCCGTGAATTTGAGAACCCCTACCTACGTATACCGCGCGTGGCCAATTTGTGAACTCAAAAAGCACCTAGCTTAAGATAGAAAAGACTTTGTATTAATATAATTGTGATAGTTATATTAATAAATGATCTTTGTATTTAAACTAAATGAAAGTAAATTTGTCATTTATATAATATTAGAGATTTATTTTCCTCAGAGACTAACAAACTAAGAAAATAAACATCGTTAGGTTTGAATGCAAATGTTAATGAATGACAGGTAAACGCCGCTAAAAACCGATTACGGTTAGTTTAGACCTTGAGAAAAACCTATCTTGTCAGTTTTCTTACAACTTTCAACCCCCCCTCCCTCAAAAAAAATAATTCTTACTATCCCTTTTTACAAGAGAAGTATTCCTCCTTCTTTAGACAAAGAGGGAGAGTAATATTCAAACAGTACCGTAACTGGCCGTAGGATGCGCCACTAGCGTATAGCGCTTTCTAACGGCGGATATGTAACTAGTGAAATAATTTTGATTTGCGGCGTGGTTTTTTTCCCTATCCTTCGTTCCTTCTATTAGTATATATACATCAACGACGATACTAGCTTATAAATGGGTAATGATCATACTAACGGCACCTATTATCAGCTAAGACAACTAGTTTTGCAGAAGGAAAAGTTGTATTTAAACCATGTATTTGACTATAGTGTCGACTTGGGAGTCGTGAGCTCAATATTGTCGTGATTATTGAAGCTAACTCAAATTAAAAAATATATAAAAAAAAAAAGAAATTATTCATTAAATAATATGTTATAAACAAACACACTAGCTTAATGTACAAAGAAAATAAATAAATCGATTAATAATTTTTGTTTCCCATTTAAAATGCATTGAAATGGAACCATTTTAATGAAAATATTTCAATAACTATTTTTAGCATGGTTTGAAAATTCATAAAAATTATGAAAGATGCCAGATTATGTTACTAAAATAATTTTAAAAAAATGTTGAATTATTAAATCTTTTGTTTTAATTTTGCTTTGTTTAGAACCGTGCATTTATGGGTAGGCACAGCCTTAATCATAGTTTAAAAGAACACTTTAAAGGTATCATGAATTCTAAGGATGGCAGTACCAACTCAATTTTGAGCTAACAAGTCTTTTTTCACCTATATCCTTCAATTCACTATTGAATTCTGATACAAGTAACTTTAATAAACTTTGATAAAAACTCACACTTGCATTCAAGGAAACTCTAATTTGATTTATTGATGAAGACTTTATTATAGTTTTGTATTTAGTTAAATAATTAATACTGTAGGCATACAAATGATACACCTGAGATTTTAATCATTTAAGAATAAAAAAAAAATCGGTAATGAATTGTAAATTTGGAGAAGGGAAATAACATGGTTCCGTTGATAAGGAGAGTCCCCATTGGTTCTATTTTAATGCCTTCTTTATTTTATATATAATATATATAATAACTACAATTATGCTTTGACAACAATGTGCCCTAGTTTTATATTCAGAAAAAAAAAAACCTGTGTCAACCAGCAGAATTCAAACACTAATCACGTTGTGTTGAAGTCATAAATAGCTGGTTTCTTGAAATTTGATAACTACAATAATTATTTGTTTTAATTTATTTTATATTTTCAAACTTTACCATATCATTTAAATCTTGTTTACGATATTCTGCAGCACTAGCGCTTATTGAGTTCAAAGTCACCACATTAACTTCAGATTGATTAGATCGTATATCTGTGACCGTGACATACTGGGTAAGTTTTAATCAGTGATTTATATACTATACCGAATGAACATAAAGACACCCTCGCAATGGACTAAATCGTGATGCTAAAGTTTATCGTCTGCTTGTTAGCGAGGGGACAAATTTAACGGTTTATTTCAATGTTCTTGTGCAAAAAAGGTGTTTTTATGGCGGTAAAAAATTATTTCAAAATAGTGTAATATTATACGCCACTTGGCTGAAGACATATTTAAATCTAAGGGATATACAATTCGAATTTAAAGGTAATATCATAAAAATAACGTAAAACTTTAATTCGGTATATTAAAAATGTAGCTGTCACCCATTGTTTTTTTTTAACATTTTTCCAAGACTACATTAGGCCTATGTTTAAAATTGTTATAAGCTATTATATATTGGTTTCGGAAATAAGAATATATTTAAAGTTTGATAGCTAAAATTAAAAACAGGTAGCTTAAAACTTAATTACTTTGTTTGACCGACACATGAAGTGTTCAGTTGGCAACACTGGGAAAAGACCTTGAAGAGATGGATGATCTATGATAATGAGTATCCACTTGTCTCTGCGAGTATCGTCAGCAGTGTCAAATTTGAGACGTACTAATACATTGAACTACAGTTAACAAGTGTTATTAATTTATAATTAGATTAAACAAAGTGTGCACTATTATATGCAGTACAAGTATGATTCAGAATATTTACACACACTTGGTGTCGTAATTTTACATTCAAATTATCATTTAGGCAAAGGCTTATAGGAAGTATTAATATATTAAACAATATTTAAAGTTGGCTCTCAGCGACTTATAGGAAGTTTATATATTATCCTACATTGATTATTAAAAGATACAAGTCGTGAGTATTGAAATTAGTTATATTTTGTAAACCTTTCCGTTTAACTAGTCATACTTTGATATTATACATCATATATCATAAAAAATAACCGATGCTGAAATGCCACTCTTTCTTGTATATGTGTAAGAGAGAAAGAGATACCTGAAACTTTTCTTCTCTCCTACATAATGGTGTGTAGACAACAGTTCGAAAATCTTAGGTGCAATGTCCATCCAGTTATATTTTAGAGATCATAAAGTACAAATGACCAAAGCGTGACGCTCAAGTTTGTCGTCTGCTTTATTGTGGGGGACATATTTAATGTTTCTTTAAATTTTTCTTGCTCGAAAACATGTATTTGATGAATAAAAGTGTTATTGTTGAAAATAGTGAAAAATTAAAGAACGCTTTGGCTGAAGAAATAATTTCATTAAAGGGTATACAATTCAGTTTTACAGGTACTAATTTTCAAATAGGAAACATATCATCCATGTTGTTTTATATTCTGACAGATTACAATATATTTAAAGTTGGTATTAGCGTATATATTGGTTTCAAAAACCTTGTTATATTGAAATTCTGATAAATATAATGAAATAATATATATTAAAACTTGATTACATTTGTTTTAATGATAAACTTTGTGTAGTTGTTTTATGTTCAAATAATCATTTACATTATAGGCGTGTAGGAAGTATTATTATGCCTATATTACCATATTTTTTATAAGTTGGCTCATATCTTGTATATAATTGCTTTCAGAAACAATATATATTGAAATTTCGATAACTAGAATGAAACAAGTTAGCTAAAAAAAAATTATTACATTTATCTGAATAATATAAGTTACTCTTTACTTTCAAACGATCATTTAGTTTATAGGCTTGTAGGAAATACGATATTATTATACCCTGATTTTTGTTAGAATCCCACTCTGGAATGCTTTATTTGTACCAAGCCTACTATTAATATAGTATTTTGGAGGATGAACGGCCAGCAGAACATAAGCAGAAATTCCCTTCTGGGTGGCCTTTAATCCTACCTAAACACATACTATACGGTAGGATTCTGGTACAAGATAAAGCCTTCCAAAACGAGATTCGTGTCAAATATCATAGTATAAAATTAGCTTACATAAACTCATTTAAAGAAAAAAACTCACGAATTTCAAACTTTGTTATGCTCTTCAAACCTTTTATTAACATTTTTTTAAATTTACCTAATCACACGTTAATGTATCTCACATATTCAATCAAGTTAACGAACGATTTCAAAATGCACATTGCCTTTTATGTGTGTAGGAGGATAAAGAGATGCTTGGAAGTTTCCTTTCTTTTACAAAATGCAATGCAGTTGACAGCTCGAAAATTTCTGCCATAGAATCTCAATCCAGTTTATATTATAGAGATCAATGGATGGTTTCAAAACTCTAGAAACATTTTTCAACCCGAAAAAGTGGCAATGCATCTTGATGGAAGGTAGCAAAATAGATATTTTGTCAATTCCCGTCACGTCATATTAACAAAGAGTAAGCAGTGGTATCTAGATTTATTTAAATCTAAAATACCTAAAAGAAAGTTTAAACAACATATTTTTTGGGTTCAATTAATTGTTTTTAGTTTAAAAAAAATGAATAATTGAAATAAATACTACAATCCCAAAGTATCTTTCAGTTAGTGTTTACTCCTAAAAGCAGAAGTCTTTCGTTTGACTGATTACACTATTGCCTACTATTGCCTGATTACCTTGGACTGCAAATCTTAAAATAGGCCCACGCTTAATTATTTTATTAATTCTATACCATCCTGGAATATTATTTGACACATATTAATTTAAATTTTTATTTTTTGCTTCAAGCTAAAATATATAAATTTAAGCTGATTTGTTTTGGGACGGGCTAATTGCTATTAGCCCATCACATACCAAAGTCCACTATTCGAGCTAACTCTGGGAATTACACATGTTATAAAACACCTTGTGAATTTGTTACTGGCCTACCAGCCACGTGTGGAATGCTCTCCCTGTTGACTAAAGAAAAAACATCCCTCCTCGAGCCACTAACAAGTGCGTTTGACCCGGCACAAACTACAACACTATCAACTGACTGATCTCTCCATCCTTGGGGCAACGCATGCGCTGTCACTCACCAGTGGTTAAGTACTCCTTCTGGAAGGTCCTAGCGCTGTCGAGGCACCCCCCCCCCCCCCTTCCACTAAATCCACTTCTTATTCCTTGGACTGGATCTCCAGGGTTACCCCAGCTATTTCAAACATATCTACTACTATTCGCTCCGCGTGCTACGTCATGATTCCATTACTACTCAGTGATCTGCAACCTAGAAGTGGTGAACTCAACAGTCTCTCTGCTCGCCTCAGATGTGCAAATTAAAACAAGAAGAATGGATTTCATGTTTAAATGAATAGATCAAGCTTGAACTGTAACAATTTAAGTTAAAGTAAGTAAAAAATGTGAGGTAAACCACGGGGTCAGAACAATCGAGGTTAATAATATGATACCGTTTTAAAACTAATAAAGTCTATAAATTGGTCTGGGAGAGGTGTATTAAGTAACAAGAGAAACCACGCTCTACGATGGAATATATATTTCTCAGACTGAAACCTGAGTATGTTCATTTTAAGGGTAAATGGGAACTTTTTATATTTATTTTTCTTATTAATAGACTTCAACAGTTGCATCTAATTTGAGACTTCAACCATATTATCAAGATTTTTAAAAATACCACTAGAGCTTCAATATTGATATTAAATAACATTCTGGCCATTTTTCCAATCAGTAGATTCTTTACCAGATAAATAGAGTATTCGTACCCTTTGCAAATATTTGTATTCGAAACAACTTAAATTGAGAGAAAAGTCATTTATGCACACTAGAACCAAGGATTTACCTTTATAATTTTGTTTATCACAATATAATATAACGTTTATTTGTTGTATGTATTGTAGAAGTAATTGAAATAGTTAGTCTTCTTGATCTTGAGCACTTTAATATATCCAATAATTTAAGCTTATAGTAAAATCAGTCAAATACTTTTAGAAGGTCAATAAAAATACTACACTTTGCTTTTTTGGTTTTAAGCAAAAATGGGTAACGAAGTGAAGTACATACAGCAATTGAAAACTAAATTCCGTATTGTTGTAGCATAAAGGTATTAAAAACCATTCATTTATAATACACGCTAGTAATAATAATAATAATAATAATAATAATAATAATAATAATAATAGATATTTAAATTCATTAATTTTTGCTCTACCTTTTTAATAAATTGATATAATTACTATTTTGATATGTAATAGACGGGAAATATTTTCTTTTTCTTTTATTAAACACTTTTGTTGTGGAAATAACCTGAGATCGTAGCCAGGATTAAATTTTGGTGTGATGGCGGGTAAGAAGGTTGAGAGGAGGCCGGATGGGGATTTGGATTAACTTATAGTCTATTGGAATCATTTCATTTTAACTAAGGACAGTGTTTAAATAATGTAAATGCTAAATTATATTTTTTAAGGTGTGTAACCTTATAGTAAATTACTTAAATAAATATCCACTCAAATGTTAAATTTAATACTACTTTTATTTGGGGGGAAAAAAGCTTTAAACAGCATATTAAATTGTTTAAAGAGCAGTTTTTACTGTTGAAAACTAGATCTAATTATTTGATAGGTTTAGCTATTTATAATTTTGAAATGTATTTGGGTATAGACCTACTAAATTTCATATAAATCTATGTTAAAATGAATTTTTATCTAAAAGTAGATTTACATTATGATTGCTTAAAATATTATTTATTTCTCCTTTGTCTTCATGCCGAGGTCATGACCAGCTCTGTTAGCTTTGCCAGCTCGAATCCCGGCAAAGTCAAAACTACTTAACCTTAACGAGGTAAATATCAGATGAAGTAAGGTAGATTAGTAATTTTTAATAAGGGTGGTCCCAGTTGTTAAAAACATTTAGCTAGAATCTTTTTTTTTTTTAAAAAAAGCTATAATTATGTTCAGTACATCAGAATGTTGGGGTACTAGTTTTATATCTTGTTTTGTACTTTAATTATTCTGGTATTGGTTAAGCCACAAATACTTTAGTATTGATTAAATATGTTGTTAATTCTCTAGATGGTTAAACCCACCCTGAATTCGGCTAAACAATAAATGCCATAATTTATTATATTTAATCATGAGCAATAAAAGTTTAAATGCGCGCGTTTTCATATCGACTTAGTACCCAATGAGCCGATAGGTCACAGGTATCCAACCGGGCCTCGTTTAGCTGGGGGTTTGCAAGACATTCAATATGGCATCTACGACTACGTTGAAATAAGTAAACGCCGAACATGTTTTGAAATTCCTAGAAATATATGATAGCGCATCATTCACGAAGATTGAGGTTTGTAAATGTGAATATATGTGTGTTTTTAATACTTTTTGGAATTCAACTTGCTCATTTATTTATTTATTTTACATTAGACCTTTGTTATTTAATGCAATTTAATGGGAGAAAAATTAGTTTTTAAGAAAAATTAACATTCATTTTAATTTTCCTTAAATTACATAATTCCTCGAAATGTTTAGATATTTTCAAAAGTTCTGTACAATTGCTCAGCTTTCGATAGCTCTATTATTATTGTCATCACTTGTAAATTTTTGGGTTAAGAAAGAAATGTATTTATTGTCCCCATATAATAAAATTGTTGTGTGTGAGTGAATGTCAGTATAAAATGTTGCTTGTATGTATGAAATATTGCCAACCAATTATTGTCGAAACATGATAAGTTTGGAAAAAACCAACCCAAAGTGACAGTGCGCGTGTGATATTGTCGAAATTAATCGTGTGTCGCGTGTGCTACAAACATGCCCCTGTCGTCAGCAGCCTCGGCCACACTCCTGCTCAATAGGAACTAGGAGAGTTACTATAATAAATAATACGTCTAAATATTTGATTAAGTAACCAACTTTTAATCAAATGATAAGGACCTAACCTCAAACAATGTTAGTTATGGCCCGTCTAGAATCAAACGCACCCGCTTGTCGGACTCGTAACTACGCATTAACATAATTTTATCTGTTTACAATAGCTTACGCAAACACAATTGTATGTCGGAACTGTTGGACCAGCTGGTCGGGAGGAGATGAACATTGTCCATCTCTTGCGTTTATGTAGTTGCATTGTCTTTCATTCAGCCAACAAAAAAACCAATATGTATGGACTACTAAAATCAAATAATATGAAGTTATTTGGTCTATGACAACAACTCTTGGAAATGTATAGTTAAGAATACAAGATTTTCAATTAAAATCATATGTATCTATTTAAATATTTTTTAAATATTTCTTATTTGAAAACATTAATATGAATTTGACTTGTATAGTCTTGCGACTTTTCATTGTAGACATTCTATTTTGTATTTAAGAGAAGCATAGTTACAAACGCGTTTGCGATTGCATAGTTGCGAGTTTGACAAGCTGGTATGTTGGTTGTAGACGGACCATTAAGGGTACGCAATACTATATATCACACATTTAAGACATTATTTATTACCAAACATAATAATTATATTTTATCATATATTTTACTTGTGAACAAAGATAGGAAAGTTAGGAAGTTAGGAAAGAAACAAATGAAACAAAAAGTTAGGCACCTACTCACTTATTCACAGGATACCTGCAAGGCATGTGTCTCATTCACAAATACACAATACAGCTAAAACAGTATTCTGAAGAATAATTGAGCTGGATATACACACAACATAAGCAAATTTCTGATTGCAACAAAACAATGTTGTGTAAAAATTCTTTAAAAAACTCACCTAGGCCTAGTTGTTATTTTTATGCACGGTCTATAGATAGGTAACCATAATATTTATTTGATTCCACATGAACAAATTAGGTTAGGCTTGGAAATGTTTATTTATTCACACTTTAAAGGTAATCAAATATCCAAAACTATTATTTATGCTTTTAGGGAGGATTACTCCATCTAGATATCATATTTTGAAAATTGAAAGTCCCGGGTTCAATTCCCTTATCAGGTGTCATTTTTCAATTTTCAGAATTTATTTTTAACGTCCTTAAAATTGATTAAAATACATTAAACTTTTTAATGAAAAAAATGGAATTTAATTGTCACTAATCAAAGTGTATTTTAATCATGTATTGGTTTAAACACTTTGTTGCACTATTTATTCCCTTTTTATTGATCCTTCACGGATCCACTTTTAATTATTAGTATTATGATGACATACTTAACACTCTTAATGCTACACATACTCTTAAATGCCTGACGGCCAAATTCGCTATATGAGCCATTACTTAGAATACATTTACTGAATACTTAGCTTAAAGACACAAAAAAGAATTTACAAAATAAACTCAATTACTTAAAAGATAATATAATTACATTGTTTCGTACAGAGAAAGGATAATAACAGAACATCTGAATCATCTTACCAAAATTTTATTTATTCATGAGGATACCTAACCTTAAAACAAATTTAAAATACTTGAAATATATAGATGATAATCTTGGAATCATAAAATATTTAAAATTATTTTTTTCCCTTCTTAATTGAATAATGAATTTCTCATTAGTGAAAAATCTTCAACTGTCTCTCTCTATATATATTACAACCTTTTGAATGTTGCCTATTTGCTAGCTCTATGTTTGTGAATACCTGCTACCTGAAATTTGGTGATCCCTTTGACTCACCACTTATAAAAATGAAATTATTCATCATGGCTTACTATATCTAAGTCCATGGCTTAATACACCTTACTCAATAAACCTCAACTTCCTCACTCAATAAACCTAATCTCCTCAACGCTGCTAGATGCATAACGACGATTAATTAATCTAGATCATGGCTTGCCCATAGCTAAGACCATATCTGATAAAAAAAACTTAACTCCACTTCCTTAACCTCAATGAACCTTATCTCCTTAACCAATACACCTCAAACCAAAAGACCTCAACTTCACTATCTAAAAAAAATGCTTTTAAACAAGACTACTCGCCTCTTATTTCCACTCACCTTAACATACTGTAATAAGCACTCAAGTGCATATCTAAATTAATTTCTCTAGATATCTTAGATCTTACTCTTCAGCTTATCAGCCTACTCTGTGATTTCGTTACTATCTTAATCAATATCTTCTTAAACTCAATAAAATTTAATCAATTAAATTTAAAATGACCCCTCACCTAAATATTAAAATCCTTACTTGATCATAAAAAAATGCATCATTTATGAAATAATATATTTATTCAGATTTCCAAGATTGTCTATTAATTAATCAAACCTCCTAACTTTCTCATAAACTAAAATTATATAACTTCTTGTTAAAATTAAAATTTATATTTTTATCTCTAATTATTACTTAAACAATAGTTTATCACTAACAAAAAAATATTACCTACTCTTAGAATCTACTTACACCCTAATCTCTCCTCGCGTGTTTACAGGCTTTCACGCACCTCCAGCTGACAAACTTATCCAAGCCCTCACCTAACCTTCTATCCGATGTTATCCCTTGCATGCTTCTAAGGGTCCATGCCCCCTCCTTATCTGTTCTCCTATTTTGATTTATACAACTTTCTAAAATTATGCTAAGTCCAAATGTTATTAATCTAAATTGATAAGAATTTATATTTTTATACTTATAGATTTTATACTTAATGTACCGGGTTTGACTCTAAGTCAAAGAAATATTATTATTTTCTCTTCAAGTCTGTCATTGTACTACTTCCTCTCTTCTTTTGAACAATATATGTTTATCTTTATCTTGTTTTGGAGGTATAAAAATAACAAAAGATTTCGACAACTTGTTTTAAGGCGTACATTTTAACAATAAAAACCTTTTACCTTTTTCAAAAAAAAAGACGAGGGTCGTTTCTCCGTAGTTATGGTCAATAATGGTTTCTTTAAATTTCTATTTATGTGTAAAATTTATGCTTTTAACATCTTACTACATTTAAATAATTATAGTTATCCTTGTCTGTGTGTGTCGTCTTAGCTTTGCGATGTAGGAATGACAATAGATGACCGACCACCTGTATTAAGTGCGACGTAGGAATGACAATGAATGTTTAGAATGTTTTACAACCCTCTCAATTTTTACAAAAGAAGGATTAACTTCCTTTTCAGAAACTAAAAGATTAGTCTCACTTTTGTAGTTGCTGTCGTTACTGGCATGTTTACAATTTCATTTTGAGGTGTGTCACCCTCCTTACTCACTTCAAAATAACGCGCAGTTGCAGAGTTGGTGTTTACAGTTTCTTGTTTTGTGGCACAATATATAAGTATATTTTAACCACTGCGTATTTCCTAGGAAAGAAAAAGCCCTTTTAGTATTTCTTCTTGTTAGTTATTGAGCTACAGGTCCAGGTTCGAACTCTTGCATAGTCATTTTACTATTTAATTATGTAAATAAAATCCTGTTCTTATCCTTTATAATTAATGTATCTGAAAAAATGTTTAGATATCTGTCTTGCTATAATAGGGTTTTAATTCTGTGACATTAAAAACACCTCTAATCTTAAGAGTCTCAGGTCTTGAATTAAGTATACATTTTGACCTATTTGATATTTTACCTGATATGGTCCTTCATATAGTAAAAAGAACTTTTTTACTTCCTTATTCAAAGCTGATGATAATTGATGATTTTTTACAAGAACTAACTGGCCATTTACGTATTCAATAGGTTTAAGAATCTTTTTATCATGGTACCGGGTTCGTTTCTCTGCTGTATCTTTTAATCTTTTTACTGCAAGATGTAATTTAGTTTGGTGATCTATTTCTAATCTTGCTTGTTGCTACTTATAATTGTTTACTTTACAATTTTTACAAATACGCACAACCTTCTCTTTCACAGGAAATATTACTTTTATTTCGCTGAATTTGTACCTTTTAAATTTACTTAAATTTCTATTTTAAACTTTTCTTACTACGACGAAATGATTATAGTTACCCTTATTTTACTTATTTAAAATTTAAATATTTAGTTAAACTGCTAATTTTTTACATTTATATAATCCGAAATTTAAAGTTTATTTAATTTCCTCCTGGATCAAATACTTTTTGTGGGTCGTACTTATTTAAATTTGATGTCCCTGAAAATGGTGGTACATAATTAAAATTTGGAGGGTGATGTACTTGATTGGTTGTTAATCTGGGGTTACCTGCATTGTTATTTCTATTAGTTTGTGTATCACTAGAATTTATTTGCCTCGAAGGTCCTTGGTTCCTATCCTGTCGATACTCTGTACTAGGATGTGGATATTTTCCTTTTTGCTCTGGTATTGAATAATTATTTTGATATCTCTGCCTATCTTGTCCATTATTAATTTCTCTAATTTGAGGGTTTGATGATTGCCTATGCCTATCAATATTATATCTGTTTGTTTGATCA
The DNA here is from genome assembly GCA_039000515.1 of Timema cristinae. NCBI lineage: Eukaryota > Metazoa > Arthropoda > Insecta > Phasmatodea > Timematidae > Timema > Timema cristinae. The sequence continues at coordinate 19,362,426 of JBCFYV010003508.1, read as the reverse complement.
TTGATATCTTTGTTTCTTTGATATCTATCGTCAAATGCCATTAATACTCTCTCTACTTCTTTGATGTTCTGTTTATTTATGCTAATGAGAACGTCTTGTACTGGAGTTGGAAAATGATTCATTAGAAGACCTATCAATCTATCCTCTACTACTGGGTATCGCAAATATTTCGCTTGTGTCACAAATTTATTGAAATATTCACTCATAGTACCATCCTTGTCGTTATATTTTCCATTAAAAATTAATTGTAGAAAATCATCCTGCATATTTTGAGACCAATATTTTTCCAAAAATATTTCCCTAGCCTGCTCGTATGTCTCCCATTCACTCTCTATACTATCTGTCCAGGATTTCGCCTCATCTTCTAGGCCTGATAAAAATATCTCTATTTTGACTTTTTCATTTATTCTTTCTCCTTTAAATACTCTTTCTACTTTATTTATATATTGTACTGCTGAAATGTTTCCTCTCTTTCCTTTAAATTTTGGAATAAGTGCTAATGACGTTTCTCTTAGTCCCTTAGCAAATAAGTTGGTAGTATCGTGTAAGTTACTAGATTCCCCTAGATTTGTTTGATTTTCAACCACAAAATCGATTAGTTTTTTATCTAGTTTTTCTTCTGCCTTATTTACGATCCCATCTATCTGTTCTTTAATTAAAATTTTATTTGTGTCTTGCTGAGAATCAAGTACTGATTTTACCTCATTTATTTCCTTTTCATTGTGTTCTACCTGAAGGTCCAAATTCCCAACTTTAATTTCTACTTCCTTTAACCCTTTAACTGATTCTTGTTCTATTGTTTCTATTTTATTTTTATTAGCTGAAATCTGTTCCATTAACTTGAACTGTCCTTTCCTTAAGTTTTCATGCTTTTCAATCAAAATCTGTTTTACTTTTTCCTGTTCTATCACTTTTGTGTCTACCTCATTTAACTGTACTGCTAAGTTTTGATGAACCGTCTCTAATTGGTCTATTTTTTGCTCTACATAACCAAATCTCTGATCACAAACCTCCTTACTTAACTCTATTTTAGCACTTAGTTCTTTATTGATTTGTTCAAGTTTAGTCTGATTTGTATCTATTTTCTGATTAATTGCCTGGGTATTTGCATATATTATTTGATTAATTTCGTGTCTACTTGTATCTATTTCCTGTTTAACTGCATTTATTTCCTGTCTACTTTGATCTATTTTCTGATTAGTTTCTTGGCTGCTTTTCTTTATTTCCTGTTTAGTTTCCTCACTACTCGCTACCATTTGCTGTAACATTTTCATAATTTGATTTAAATCTACTACAATTTGCTCCATATTTTGTTCCCCATTCTTTTCTCTTTCTTCCTCATCTACTATAATATTTCTTTCTTTTTCTGTCCTATCTCCTTCTCTCTCTCCCTCTGCAAATGACTCGTCATTGTCCTGTTCACTTTCCCTTATTTCCTAATCTGATTGTTCTAGACCTAACTGATTCCTAGGTCTAGTTTCATTTCTACCTTTTCAGAATAGCTACTAGCGTCACTATTATCATTTGAATCTGTCCATTTTTTAATTATTGTTCCCTTAATTTAAATAATAAAAAAAAATTATACTGCTCCACCTCCAAAATGCACAAATGACATAAAATAATTCTTCACTAATTAATTTAAGTTTCTGTTGATGACTTATCTGTGATATCTTCTTTATACTCGTCTCCACCCTCAGTCTTCTCTTTGGTGATGGTTGATGGTACGCTGCTTCCTGCTTATCTCGGTCCTCGGCGCTGCTTCCTGCTTATCTCGGTTCTCGGCGCTGCTTCCTGCTTATCTCGGTCCTCGACGCTGCTTCCTGCTTTATCTTATCTCGGTCTTCGGCGTTGTCCTCTGCTGCTTACCTCGGGGAGGTATCTTGTGCTGCCTCCATCGGTCCTCGGCGTTGCTCTGCTGCTATTGTCGGTGATTCACCTCTAATTACCTCGGGGAGGTATTTCGTGCTTCTCTCGGGGAGGTAATTCGTGCCCCTAAGTTGGGAAGCCAATTGAAACGTTCTTGAATACGGGTCCCTACGTTGTGCGCCAATTAAGATGTTCTGGTATTTTACTGCACCGCGATGGACGCCAATTGAAGTGTTCTGGTTCGGCGCGTTGAGCGTCGATTGAAGTTACACCGTTTAATTAGCTGGTAATTGCCCCGTGGTCGAGCACTAATTAAATGGTCCGGTTTTTTGATGTTGTGAGTTAATTGGTATTTATAGCCCCGTGATCGAGCGCCAATTAAAGAATTATAATTAATAAACACTTATTATTTTAACATGTTTTTTATTTCAGAATCTCTGTTTATTTAATGAGAAAATAGATCATGTAGAAATATATACGCGGCCTATTGTATGAGCCGGACAGTGTAATGATATGAAATTATACATATCAAGTTGTTATTATTCAAATCTATATTCAAAATTACTATATTTAATGTTCGAGCGGGCTGTAAGATTTATTTGTGTAGAACTGTCGAGTTGTAAGGTGTGGTGAAATCCTTCTACGTCTCTATTTAAAAATACAACGCACTTTCCGTGGAAAGAGACGCACCTGGATGACCTCACCCCTTTTCTTCTAGGAAGCTTCGAGAAGGAAATGTCGCTTGATATACCCCTTGAAATGCGCACATCTCCTCACTGTTGGTGATCCTTCCTTCTTGACAAGAACACGTATAGCTAAGATTAGTTTAACGCAATAGTCGGGCTTTTATCAAAATATAAAATGCGTGTGATATCTAGCTAAAAGTAAACAGTTAATTCATTTAAAATTAAAATAAAAGACTATAAAAAAACACCAGAACTTTTAATTTATAAAATAATATAATTAATTATTAAAATAATATCACACTTACGATGACGTATAGACATTTCTTATCAGGCTAGCGTTTTAAATATTACAATAATGGCTTCCCAACGTGGAGGGCCTGATAAGCTGAGTTAAAAAATATATATACATAAATTCAGTTCACAACCCGAGAAAGTGAAAGTGAGTGCTCAGAGAACAGTGAAAGTGCCACAAACAGCTTAAGTACTTTAAAAACAAAAAACAACAAACCAGGTGAATTAAGAAGAAGAAGTTCAAAAGCAGGCGACGTCGGAAGAAGAAGATCCAAACCAGGTGACTTCAAAGGGAGAACTTCCAAATCAGGTAGCTTCACAAGAAGGTCAGAGCTTCAAGACTACAGGTGAGGTACGCAGGGAGAATCTTACGTAAGTCATCAACAACAAAAAATTGTATTAAATATGGAAGAGACAGACAGTAGTAGCAGTGAAGATAACCTTCCCCTAGCACAATATTCCCAACCAATAGTAAAAGAACATTCTTGTTTAGAACTATCTGATCAGGAACACGTGAACAACAAATTAAGAAGGTAGTTGAACCAATAGCTCATAAAGAAGAAGACTTAAGGGGGGTGGAGAATGTTTCAAAGGTAGAAGGTATAGCTCAACAAACCACCTCAGCAAATGACCTCAATGTAGTATTAATGCAGTTAATGCAGCAAATGAAAGAGAGTAGTGAAAAGAGTGAAATGTCAAATCAGCAAATGAAAGAGAGTAGTGAAAAGCTGAGTCAGAAAATAGACGAAAGGTTCGACGAAAATAGTCAGAAAATAGATGAAAGGTTCGACAAAAATAGTCAGGAGCTACAAGAAATAAAAATAAAGGTTGATGAAAAATTTAAGGGCATAAATGAACAATTCAACAGGTTAGAACAGGAATTACAAAATAAATTTCAAGAAGCACAAAACGACTTTGACAAAAAATTACAGAAAGTACAAGAACAGACTAAAAGTGACCAAATGCAGGTAAGGGATGAACTACAGACGCTTAGGGAAGACTGTAGTAAGTCAGAAAAGCAGACGAATGAGCAGATAAAAGAGCTCAAAGATGCAAAGGAAAACTTGAAGTTTAGACAGGACTCTTTAAATTCTAAGGTAAAAACTACTCAGGAAAGTTGTGAAAAAAAAAAAATGAAATTCTAGAACAGGTACAAAATTTAAAAGAACGGTTTGCGACTGTTGAAAAAGAGCAACAAATATATAGTGATAACCTTAAATTCCAAAATGACCTCTTTGATGGACACACTGTACCAGATGTGTACATAAAGGAAATAGTTGACCACCAATTGGACAAATTTAAGGACAACCTGACTGAGACTGTGGACAAGACGTCACAAACAGTCAAACAAATGCGACAACAATTAGAACAGGCTAAGTCAAAATATGACGAGGTAGTAGAAAAAGGGACGCTAATTACCACTGGTGCCTTAGTATTACCCAGTACGGGGCATACAGAATCAACTAATGGAATCTGTACCCACCTTCAGTGAAATAATGATAGGGTGCATGCTGTACAATTTTTGAAAAAGATGGATAGACTTTTTGAAAATAGTAAACTCACCGAAGCACAAAAAATAGCATTTTTTAATTCAAAGTTAGTAGGTGACGCTGAAGCGTGGCTGAATAATCACGAGGCTGAATATACATCATATGAAGCAATAAAGATAACCTTTTCGTAAAAGATTTTTGGTCCGTGTATAAGCAGGACAAATTAGTAAATGATATTTTTACAGGCCGGTATGATCCACATCGAGGGCCTATGTGTGACTATTACAATAGATATGCCATGCAGGCAGGAATTTGGACATCCCTATTGACGAGGAAAGATTAGTAAATCAGTTATTGCATCACTTCCCACGTGAAATACAAGATGCTCTTATAGCTGCTAGAGTAAAAACTAGCGTTGAAATGAGAGAAATTCTTGAAATATTTGATGAGCGCTCTAGGAGAGAAAGGTCAAAACCACACATGCAAGATAGCTCATTTCAAAATGGAGGAAACCATTTAAATAGGGAGAGTAGACATAACCAGGCACGACCTATCCAGAGATCGAACCAGGAGTCGAGAAATCGAACTTGGGAAAATTCCAATAATCAGGGAAACAATTTTAATCCTAAGTACACTAATCCTAATCAAAAGGGAAATTATTCTAATCCTAATTACAAGGGAGATTTTTCTAGACCACCAGGGGATAGAATAAACTTAATCCAAAGAAAAGAACACAAGGGTAACGTTAGTCAACAAAGAAATCAGCTGATGAACACAGACCTTGAAAAAATAGAACCACACCCACTAAAAACCCATGTCATTGTTCATGAAGAACCGGGACAAAACTTACAAAAAAATGGTCAGACAAGTCATTGAGTTGCCCGACAATGACATCCACTCAAGTTAGAGAAAGGGCTGATACTTTAGAAAACTGTCAAAAAAATATTTGTGGAAAAAAAAGATGGGGGGTTAGGCTATGTTTAGACGCTAGGCGAGCAAATCAATATTAATATATTTATATTAATGTTGTCAATTGATTCCACAATCGCCTGGCAAATTTCATTGTTATGTCAAAAAAAAAGAAGAGTTTCATATCATATAATTTTAATATGTAATAGGTGTTCAGAATTGAACCCTAGGTCTGTACACAAAGAAGAAATACATTTACCTTGTAACTAAATGCGACTTAGGTTTGTAGTTACTAGAAATCCTACGCAGGTTTGTAGCGTTGAATGTATATCAACGTTAGTTAGTAGTTACTAAAAATACGACGAATATTTTCCAAGAAAATATATTTTAAAAAAAAAAAAAGATGGAGAATAACCCTTGTCCATCATATTCAATTCTCAGAGAAAAGGATTTCTTTGACAAAGAAATGTTTAAAAAGTAAACAACTATAATGGCCAGTAAGGCAGGTAGCTTTCTTCTACATGAAAGCATAGAGAAAGGAATATCACTAGAGGGAACCAAGGATAGGGCCAAAACTCAGTCCATTTTAGAACAATGAAAACTGTAGTTCTGTCGAGTCGCCGCAGAGGAGCGCTAACAAACGTACTTTCAATTTTGGACTCGCGTTTTCGCGCCACAAAACCATTCATTGTAAGACTTAGTTTCCGATGTAGTGCGTGGGTTTTCTTAGAGGAACTGGCAGTTGTAAATGACCCCTCATATTGTAAAAGTAGTAAACCTCCCCCCAAAAAGGGACTTTCAAGGGCGAGGAAGAAGTGTTTTCAAGCACTCAGTGTGTCCTCCCCCCTTCCGACCAGGACATGACCCCCACCCAAACAGCAAAATTACAATAATTACTAGAGAGAAAAAGAAACTACCCTTATTCGTAGGTACTGTGTCTTAGGAGAGGATGGATTCTAGTTTAAGAACCAAATACTGTAAGGGAAAAGGGCAAAGGGGGTTCTTTTAAAGGCTGTGAAAAAAAACACGTTCTAACATGGAAAAAAATTATCAATGTTTAATTTTCCAGTTGTGATGAAGATAGGAAAAGGTTTTGTTTTTTTTTATTGTTTTTTAAACAAAATAAATACGTATTTGTCTTCCGACGTCGCCTGCTTTGGAACTTCTTCTTCTTAAGTCACCTGGTTTGTTGTTGTTGTTTTTTGTTTTTAAAGTACTTAAGCTGTTTGTGGCACTTTCACTGTTCTTTGAGCACTCACTTTCACTTTCTCGGGTTGTGAACTGAATTTATGTATATATATATTTTTTAACTCAGCTTATCGGGCCCTCCACGTTGGGAAGCCATTATTGTAATAATTTAAACGCTAGCTGATAAGAAATGTCTATACTCCATCGTAAGGGTGATATTATTTTAATAATTAATTATATTATTTTATAAATTAAAAGTTCTGGTGTTTTTTTATAGTCTTTTATTTTAATTTTAAATGAATAAACTGTTTACTTTTAGCTAGATATCACACGCATTTTTATATTTTGATAAAAGCCCGACTATTGCGTTAAATGACTCTTAGCTATACGTGTTCTTGTCGAGAAGGAAGGATCACCAGCAGTGAGGCGATGTGCGCATTTGAAGGGGTATATCAAGCGACATTTCCTTCTCGAAGCTTCCTAGAAGAAAAGGGGTGAGGTCATCCAGGTGCGTCTCTTTCCACGGAAAGTGCGTTGTCTTTTTAAATAGAGACGTAGAAGGATTTCACCACACCTTACAACTCGACAGTTCTACACAAATAAATCTTACAGCCCGCTCGAATATTAAATATAGTAATTTTGAATATAGATTTGAATAATAACATATTGAAATGTATAATTTAATATCATTACAAGCCTAATGTGCCTACCTCAATATTTTGCGAAGATTACTACATATACAAATGTATCTTAACAATGAATATATAAACATACACTGAGTTTCTTATACAACTTAAAAAGGAAATTATTACAATGAGCCATCATTCGTCACCCAGACAATTTGAAGCTAAGGGTTTCCCAACCTGGTACACAGCAATGGAAATACTTGTTGAGATTAATTATAAACGAACCGCTAAGAATAATAACGGCCTACATCTTTCAAAATTGGAGAATACTTGCATAATTAATTACATATAACCAGATATTATCACATCCTTTCTTACAAGAACATACACAGTTTATTCTTGTCATAGTAGACGAACACTTGCCTTAATTTTTGATATCTGACTCAGACGGACTAAGAGAACATAATGTGAAGGACAACCACAATACCTCCTCGTCCCAGCAGTCATCGTGGTGAGCAGGATTTGGAAGTGTTTGATGACATTGATGTTTAAGGCTGGAGAGCTTTGCGTAGGACCCCTCACAAATGCCGCATTTAAGTGACAAAATGGCGCCTGGAGTTGAAGCTAAAGAAGAAACACACTCAAGCGCTAGCGCTCTCGACTCTCCGCTAGCTCCGATTATGTCAGCAGAGTGCTACGCCGACAATTGGTATGACGCGTTGGTCAAAGAAAATTTTGTCTTTGATTTTAACCGCGAGCTGTAACTGTATTGCGGACGTGCAAATGCGGGTACACATCACGCCGTAAGGATGTAGGGCAATAACGCTAATTACTTCACCGGGGCAGCTGCGGGTACACATTTCGTGCTGTAAGGGTTTCAAATCCCTGGCACACTAAATGTAGGGAAGGCGTATCCAGGATTTCAACCGTAGCCTTCCCATCACCATCAGACAAACTCATCCTTTATTCCACGTATGCACTGATGGTTTTATTTTAATTTAGTATGGGAAGGAGGAACGAGATTAATTATATTTGAAGAACTTTTAGCGGGGTTGGCAGTACTGATAGTGTACCACACTTTAAAAGCGGAGTGAGTATTTAATCCTTGTTGGGGTTCACTGGTGTTTTCTGCTGTTCGTACAAGCTTAGAGGCATTTTCTTAAATTCACCTACATCATCCTGTTCAATTCTGTAGTATAGTCACTGGTAACCAGTGTTATCACAATGAGATACTACTACTACTACTTCCTTTTATTTTCTTTAGCGCTTGGCAACAGATGCAAGCACTATAAATATACAAAACAATGCTAAGATAAATGCAATACCATTGAAACAATAAAGGAATGAATCATAGAGCTACTGTGAATTCTCTTAACAAAAAAAACCATTATAAAATATATTTCTAAACAATCTAAAGTAAACTCTTTTTTGTTCTAAATAATAAATGAATAAAGTAATGAATGTAGATATATTCCAAGCAAGTCATAAATTTAGTCTTTCTTGTATGTTAAAAATCCAATTCAGAAAAAACTATATATTATAAATAATAATGACTGTTAAAGATGACTATTAGCTTTTTAAAGACATTTTATTGAGTTGTAGATATAATTTATTTGGCTTGAATGTTAGTAAAGCACTTATAAATAATTGCGCAACGATCTTTAAAAAACTTGTAGGATGTTATAAAGGATTTGCAACAAAAGATATAATTATCAACCCATCATGGAAGAGTGGTCAGGTACCTTCCCTTTTATAATGATCCCTTAATAAATAAAAGGGTGTGTGTTGTGTGTTAAGATCTCCAGCACCCTAGTGCTACGTTGTGACAGAATCTGTCAGCACAGAACAAATGTATCTCGAGTGCTCATCTAGACAAGTATTTAATCTCAATTGGGCTCTTTTATATTCCAAATATACCCGGGTAGAACGCGAAAAATTTAGCTCCCTTCACATTCTTCAAGCCCTTTCATCGTTTACCATCTTAAAAATGGATAAAGTTCTTGAGCTGAATAATTAAAATCTGTAATTTTTAACCCTTTTCCAATTAAAGAGGGAAAAAAGGGAAACTATGGATATACCTGTTTAAATCATTATAAAAATATCATTTTGAAAGAACCAAAATATAAAATGTTTACAAGTCCCGCTGATAACGGGACCTACATATACTCGCTGTGTATTTTGTGCTCGTACGTACGCGCGCTCAAAACAGACATAAGTGCAGTTTGTGAGTCGGAGATAATTCACATCAAGTGTCCTGGAGCTAGTGGCTGTTTGACGTAAGGAGTTTGAGAGGAGATTCCTTTAACACCTATTATTGACACTAAATACTACAGTCTTATTTATCATAGGAAGCCTCTTATTTTAAAACAGGAAACTCATATTGCCACAATGGTCGCAACAAATTATTACAATTGTATTTAACTTTTTAATTAATTTAATTAGTAATTTAGTATAGTTATACACTAATCAATAATTATAATAGCAAGATTTTAGATAACTTTTTATAAGGGCCTGATTTAGAACTGTGGAGGCGCCCGGGTTATAAGTTGAAAGGCCCAACATTTAACAAATAATTTCCTTTTCAAAGTTTTAATATTATAATTTTTATTTACGAAACTTACTGTTAAAACCTCGATGTTAAACATATTATTCAAAGAAGTAGCTACTGTCATTATGCTAAATTATATTGGTTTGAAACAAAACCAAAGTTTATATTAACCATAGTTTTTAGTTGATCTTGTTGACGACAGAAGATAATGTCAAAACTTTGAAAATAAAATATTTTTATTGTATTCATAAACAAGTTTGTGGATTTGTGAAGACCCTGAGGCTTTAGCCCCTGTCACCCTCTCTTAAATCTGGACCTACTTTTAATATTAACTTTATAATTAATAAATATAATAAGACATATTTCTAGAGTGCGAAATTTTAGTACTTGCTTTCAATCAAAGTTGTGAAGTAATTAGTGTTATTGCCCTAAATCCTTACGGCGGGATGTGTACCCCGGTGACTTCCCGCAGCCGGAAGGGCCGTTGATGATGGCCGAAAATGGATGTTTCAACTTGTCCATAATGTTTGAGACTGAGCTTATAAGCTATATGAACTTGTATTTATTGGACAGGAGGGAGCGGGGGTGTAGACGTTAAAACACAAACATAACAATTTTTACAATATTTATTTGGTCATGAAAAAGTATATACACAGTGTAAAGTATACTGCGAATATTTACAATATATAATTATAGTATAAACATAACTGGTTTTGTTTACACACAGTGAATATTTACAATATGGGGAAATAGTGGCCTCGGTACTAAATAAAAATTTATACAATCAGTTTATCATATTTGACTAGAAAGAAAATAAATATATATACAAACAATTTATTATAATTAAAATATATACAAATAAATAATTGACTAGAAAAAAAATCAGGTAGGCGGAGGATTGCACTGGCAAATAAAAAAAGTAACCCGGGTGCATAAAAAAATATGCTTGTTTTCATGCAGAAAAAATATGAAAAAAAAATCTTTGAAAAATGGTATGTCGGTGGAACTGTCTAGAGTGAAAGAAAGTAAAAGGTGATTATTGGGCCCGTCTAAATAATCACCTTTTAATCGTGGCGAGCGCGTTTGCAAGGACTCTGATACCCAAACGGCAACGTATTATAATCATCGATTATCCGGCGTTTGGTGTACACCGGCCGGTAAACCTTATTCTGAGAAACGGTACATACAGTCGCAAGACCTTTTCTTATAATTTTGTGCGGTATCTGTATGTACCGTTCCGCGGCCTGTTCGGTGACCATCGCTTTCAGAACGTCAAAATTAACGTCGTTCCGGTTGCCGTAGTTTATGGTGATCCCGCGAACCTTGCACACCGTTTTTGTTTTGGCGGGATCGCCACCGACACAAATCCGGTACGCGTAATTCTTGGGACCGCCAGATACAAAGGCGTCGATGTAGCTTCCCGGCCCGTAATCCTGAAGTTCGTCAGTGAGGTCACCTAAAAAGTCTCCGGTCGGTGGACTCTGATCGCCGGGGCGTTCCGTGAACAGAACGCTATCCGTGTCGTGATACAAAACTCGGTCCCCCAATTGTTGAAGGATGCTGTATAAGTGCAACCTAGCTATAGCAGTCGTGTAGCACGCCACCGCCACATTCGTGTTAGGGTTAGGGCGCAACGCGTCACGCGCATCCTTGTAATTGAGGAACATAACCCGTCATTAACATCTAAGACGCTGTCCACGGTGATGTACGGATCCATCAGGTACTTGTGGACGCCCTGATAGTCGTTGACAACGGCTACGTGTGGTAAATCGGGTCTTTGCCCAAACTTTCCCCATAGTGAATTTAAAATAAGTTTAGCCAGTGTGCGGAGACCGGGTTTTTACACACAGAATCGAAATCGAGTTTTACCCCTTCCCTTTCCTCATAATTTTGAATGCAAGCTAACTTTTCCTCTCGTGAGGTGCACCACTCTGGCCATCCGCTGGCTTCTTGTTTAATTTTCAAAAAAGTATCGATGTAGCCGTGAAACAGGCCGCCAGAACGTGTCTGACGGTCGTAAACAGATACATCGTACTCCCACACTTCATGCACTGCTTCAACGGTGTAGCCTTTCTCAACGGCTTTCCGGATCTCGTCAATCACCCAGACGCCTGTCAACCAGCGATCTTTTTTGTCGTTGTGCCGACACGCGTCTTGGTTTTTCTCCTCCCCACATTTCCTGCACAAGATGAACATCAACTTGTCGTGCATCCGTGTAGGCAATACGGGCAGGAATAAATCCCGCGGAGGCGTCACTGTAACTTTGGCTATGCCTTCTACTCGATCTATAGCGGGACAATTTGGCTCCAAGTGAATTTTGGGGTGGCCGACGGGGTATTTTTTGTACTTGCAAACGTACGGATACAACGAACACACGTCCAAGTACCTGATCTTCTCTCCACAAGAAAGGTCAGCTTCGTGGAAGAGTTTGATACAATTTGTACGCCCGCCAAAGAATGCATCCCTGGGGCTGAGAGGTTCCTTGGTATACACCTCGTGTCGGAGTACAAATCGTTGCAAGTCCTTGTCTGTGCGTTTCATCGCGTTAAAAGTACACTCCAACATCTCTACGACCGTGTAGCTGGCGTTCTTAAACTTTTCCACGCAGGCCATGGTCGCTTCATAGCGCGTCTCCATGGTCTCGTGGCAGCTGTTTTTGACGGGGGTGGTCCTGTCCGGATAACAGAGCGGACACCCGTGCCAATAACAGCCCCAGAACTGGAAGACGGTGGTGGTATCTCCAGCTTTAACAACGCCGTCTACACGTCGTCCTAACACGTATTCCTCGCGGCCGTTACCCGCATGAAGGATAGAGACACCGCGTTGATGGGCCTCCCAGCAGAGCCATTGTACAGCGACGTGCGACTGTTGGTCCGCGCACCGGTAGCCACCGTTAGGGACAATACCGACGGTATTCTCCTTAAGATGGCTTCGGCGGTAAACCAACATGGCCGCTCCAGCGATAGTACACTCCTTTCTGAAAGGATCCACCTTTGCTTTCTCTACAAGCATGTCTCTAAACTTTAGGCAGGCCTTCCGCAACTTCTCTACGTCTTTCACGCAATATAGTTCCAGCTCGCGGTTAAAATCAAAGACGTAATTTTCTTTGACCAACGCGTCATACCACTTTTCAAAGCGCTCCTTTCCTCGACCGACATCTCGCCGACGCCGTAGTCCTCCTTTGGCGGCAAGGGACCCCTATACCCCGCGTTTTCTTTTTGTTGAAAAAATGGGGGAAATATCCCTTGGCCAAAGACTCGTCCAAGCCGAACGTTTTGGGCATCTTGGACAACGACATGGGGAGAAAGTTCAGCGGGTCAATAAAGTGGAGCGGGCCGTAACGCATGGACATGATTTTCCCACCGTTCATGATGAGCTCTGGAGTCCATTTTTTCACCTCCATCATGTATTTTAAAATGAAATTTCCGTCATAGCCCTTGGTATTATGGGCTAGGAGGGTGATGTCTTTAAATTTTGATGCTTTAATTTGCTCTATAAAACCGAAAAATTGGGCCATTGTTGCATCACCCTTGAATATACGAGTCCTATGCATACATACATGCATACATACATACATGCATGCATACATAC
>JBCFYV010003508.1:19314541-19344131 GCA_039000515.1 Timema cristinae | reverse complement strand
CCCACTTTAAAATTGTCTAAAGTGACGCCCGATTTTCGTTTAGAGTTACTGAGATATATATGAACATATTTTTTTATCTATTGTATTAATAATTAGTATATATAATAGTGACGCATTAAATAAATTTCACCAGTAAATATTACAATGGTCATATATATATTTATATATAAACTTAAATTATGGTTTTGACTAGATCCTTAACTCTATTATTATTGTTAGAATTATAATAACTATTATTATATAAAATTAGTACAGTTATTTTATTCAAACAGTGAAACTATTTTTATTACGGTGATATTATTAACAACATGGGCTATATGCTAACACAATAAGTCCCTTGTTTAAAAATTATATACTAATTTCCCTCCTAGTAATTAGCAAAGCATTCTCTCAGGATTTATTTCAACTAATAATCTATAATATATATATATATATATATTATATATATATATATATATATATAAAGAGCAATCAAACCCGTTGTGCAAAATATACAAAAGATTTTATGGAATTGTCGTTGGTCTTTTTTAAGTCTTCATAAAACGTAAAAATACAAAATGTGGAAGCGTTTACAGGATGATAACTTCCCAGGGCAAGAAAAACGTACGATGTAAGCAAGTGGACCTCCGAAAAGCCAATGGCTGCAGCAGAGGCCAGAGGGATATATCTGACGAGCTTTGGTTAAGCCCGTATCACACGACACTTGCTTATACTAGAAATCAAGTGTGCTAGCTAGCACCTAGATATCTGTATACTAGCAAGTACAATGGAAATGGGACTATAGTATTCACACGCTGCTAGTTTGGTACTAGGTCCTAGTGCAAATATTTATCGAACGTCAGAGATTAATTTTGAGTGCAGCAGCTGCATTAATTACTAATAAATATATCAAAAATTATGAGAGGGAGCGTAGGAAAAAAAATATAGACACGGGAATGGTTGGGAAAGCCGAAATAATGGTCGCAGGATGCTAAATATAATACATTCGGAGGTTAGGTAATATACATTCGGGGTGATACAAACGTTTAGTATCTCCCTAAATTTGTATTCATTTATTTACATTGTGGTCAGAGGTCCCTAAGCCCATGGGTGTCCATGTACAGTATCCTTGATAAAGAAATGTTCTTTTTTAGGCCTACGCACACTTTATATTCTAAAAAAACAAACAAAAAAACGCCCAAGGTTGGCATGCTATCAAGTTTATTTAGATTAAAATTGGGTCTGGAACATAGTTTATCGTTTTTAGATAACATGTTTTAAATTAAATTTATATATATTAAATATATTGTCATACTGTGCCAATTTGGTATTATATAAACAAGGATGTTTAGAATAATTTTCTGCCAACAACAAAATCACATCCGATGACCATGTTGGCGTCATTTATACCATTTATCTACCAAACAGTCTCAGCGCACATGATTGGTTGAATTACACAGACTAGTGTCGAAACTAGTACGAAAATAGCACGTGTTCTATCCTCACAACTAGTATGGTAGCCAGTACCAAGTGGCAGAACCAGTATACTTTTTCTGATTCACATGACACTAGATGATGACGTGCTAGCTAGTGCTAGCTAGCACACTGGATTTCAAGTACGAGCTAGTGTCGTGTGATACGGACTTTAATCATAGTTTAAAGAACACTTTACAGGTATCATGAATTTCTAAGTGATGGCAGTACCAACTCAATTTTGAGCTAACAAGTCTTTTTTCACCTATATCCTTCAATTCACTATTGAATTCTGATACGAGTAACTTTAATATCACTTTGATAAAACTCACAAATAGCATTCAAGTAAACTCTAATTTGATTTATTGATGAAGACTTTATTATAGTTTTGTATTTAGTTAAATAATTAATACTGTAGGCATACAAATGATACACCTGAGATTTTAATCATTTAGGAATAAAAAATAAAATCGGTAATGAATTGTAAATTTGGAGAAGGGAAATAAACATGGTTCCGTTGATAAGGAGAGTCCCATTGTGTTCATATTTTAATGCCTTCTTTATTTTATATATAAATATATATAGTAACTACAATTATGCTTTTGACAAGAATGTGCCCTAGTCTTTATATTCAGAAAAAAAAAAAAATCCTGTGTCAACCAGCAGAATTCAAACACTAATCACGTTGATGTTGAAGTCATAAAATAACTGGTTTCTTGAAATTTGATACCTACAATAATTATTTTGTTTTGATATATTTTATATTTTCAAACTTTACCATATCATTTAAATCTTGTTTACGATATTCTGCAGCACTAGCGCTTATTGAGTTCAAAGTCACCACATTAACTTCAGATTGACTAGATCGTATATCTGTGACCGTGACATACTGGGTAAGTTTAATCAGTGATTTATATACTATACTGAATGAACATAAAGACACCCCTCGCAATGGACTAAATCGTGATGCTAAAGTTTATCGTCTGCTTGTTAGCGAGGGGACAGATTTAACGGTTTTTTTCAATGTTCTTGTGCAATAAAGGTGTTTTTATGGCGGTAAAATATTATTTCAAAATAGCGTAATATTATACGCCACTTGGCTGAAGACATATTTAAATCTAAGGATATACAATTCGAATTTAAAGGTAATATCATAAAAATAAGCGTAAAATCTTTAATTCCGGTATATTAAAAATGTAGCTGTCACCCATGTTTTTTTTTTAACATTTTTCCAAGACTACATTAGGCCTATGTTTAAAATTGTTATAAGCTAATTATATATTGGTTTCGGAAATAAGAATATATTTAAAGTTTGATAGCTAAAATTAAAACAGGTAGCTTAAAACTTAATTACATTTGTTTGACCGACACACTGAAGTGTTCAGTTGGCAACACTGGGAAAGACCTTGAAGAGATGGATGATCTATGATGAATGAGTATCCACTTGTCTCTGCGAGTATCGTCAGCAGTGTCAAACTTTGAGACGTACTAATACATTGAACTACAGTTAACAAGTGTTATATTAATTTAATAATTAGATTAAACAAAGTGTGCACTATTATATGCAGTACAAGTATGATTCAGAATATTACACACACTTGGTGTCGTAATTTTACATTCAAATTATCATTTAGGCCAAAGGCTTATAGGAAGTATTAATATATTAAAACATATTTAAAGTTGGCTCTCAGCGACTTATAGGAAGTTTTAGTATATTATCCTACATTGACTTATTAAAAGATACAAGTCGTGAGTATTGAAATTAGTTATATTTTGTAAACCTTTCCGTTTAACTAGTCATACTTTGATATTATACATCATATATTCATAAAAAAATACCGATGCTGAAATGCCACTCTTTCTTGTATATGTGTAAGAGAGAAAGAGATACCTGAAACTTTTCTTCTCTCCTACATAATGGTGTGTAGACAACAGTTCGAAAATCTTCGGTGCAAATGTCCATCCAGTTATATTATAGAGATCAATAAGTACAAATGACCAAAGCGTGACGCTCAAGTTTGTCGTCTGCTTTATTGTGCGGGGACATATTTAATGGTTTCTTTAAATTTTCTTGCTCGAAAACATGTATTTGATGAATAAAAGTGTTATTGTTTGAAAATAGTGAAAAATTATAGAACGCTAGGCTGAAGAAATACTTTCATTAAAGGGTATACAATTCAGTTTTACAGGTACTAATTTTCAAATAGGAATACATATCATCCATGTTGTTTATATTCTGACAAGATTACAATATATTTAAAGTTGGCTATTAGCGTATATATTGGTTTCAGAAACCGTGTTATATTGAAATTCTGATAAATATAATGAAATAATATATATTAAAACTGGATTACATTTGTGTTAATGATAAACTTTGTGTAGTTGTTTTATGTTCAAAAATTAATTTACATTATAGGCGTGTAGGAAGTATTATTATGCCTATATTACCATATTTTTTATAAGTTGGCTCATATCTTGTATATAATTGCTTTCAGAAACAATATTTTATTGAAATTTCGATAACTAGAATGAAACAAGTTAGCTAAAAAAAATTATTACATTTATCTGAATAACATAAGTTACTCTTTACTTTCAAACGATCATTTAGTTTATAGGCTTGTAGGAAATACGATATTTATTATACCCTGATTTTTGTTAGAATCCCGCTCTGGAATGCTTTATTTCGTACCAGAATCCTACTATATAGTAGTATTTTGGTAGGATGAACGGCCAGCTAGAACATAAGCAGAAATTCCCTTCTGGTGGCCTTTAATCCTACCTAAACACCACTATACGGTAGGATTCTGGTACAAGATAAAGCCTTCCAAAACGAGATTCGTTCAAATATCATAGTATATATTAGCTTACATAAACTCATTTAAAGAAAAAACTCACGAATTTCAAACTTTGTTATGCTCTTCAAACCTTTTATTAACATTTTTTTAAAATTTACCTAATCACACGTTAATGTATCTCACATATTCAATCAAGTTAACGAACGATTTCAAAATGCCACATTGCCTTTTATGTGTGTAGGAGATAAAGAGATACTTGGAAGTTTCCTTCTCTTTTACAAAATGCAATGCAGTTGACAGCTCGAAAATTTCTGCCATAGAATCTCCATCCAGTTATATTATAGAGATCAATGGATGGTTTCAATGCTCTAGAAAAATTTTTCAACCCAAATAAGTGGCAATGCATCTCTGATGGAAGGTAGAAAAATAGATATTTTGTCAATTCCAGTCACGTCATATTAAACAAAGAGTAAGCAGTGGTATCTAGATTTATTTAAATCTTAAATACCTAAACGAAAGTTTAAACAACAATATTTTTTGGGTTCAATTAATTGTTTTTAGTTTAAAAAAAATGAATAATTGAAAAATACTACAATCCCAAAGTATCTTTCAGTTAGTGTTTACTCCGAAAAGCAGAAGTCTTTCGTTTGACTGATTACACTATTGCCTATTATTGCCTGATTACCTTGGACTGCAAATCTTAAAATAGGCCCACGCTTAAATATTTTATTAATTCTATACCACCCCTGGAATATTATTTGACACATATTAATTTAAATTATTTATTTTTTTGCTTCAAGCTAAAATATATAAATTTAAGCTGATTTGTTTTGGACGGGCTAATTGCTATTAGCCATCACATACCAAAGTCCACTATTCGAGCTAACTCTGGGAAATAACACATGTTATAAACACCTTGTGAATTTGCTCACTGGCCTACCAGCACAAGTGTGGAATGCTCTCCCTGTTGACTAAAGAAAAAACATCCCTCCTCGAGCCACTAACAAGTGCGTTTGACCCGGCACAAACTACAACACTATCAACGGACTGATCTCTCCATCCTTGGGGCACGCATGCGCTGTCACTCACCAGTGGTTAAGTACTCCTTCTGGAAGGTCCTAGCGCTGTCGAGGCACCCCCCCCCCCCCCCACTAATCCACTTCTTATTCCTTGGACTGGATCTCCACGGGTTACCCCAGCTATTTCAAACATATCTACTACTATTCGCTCCGCGAGCTACGTCATGATTCCATTACTACTCAGCTGATCTGCAACCTAGAAGATGGTGAACTCAACAGTCTCTTCTGCTCGCCTCAGATGTGCAAATTGAAACAAGAAGAATGGATTTCATTTTTAAATGAATAGATCAAGCTTGAACTGTAACAATTTAAGTTAAAGTAAGTAAAAAATGTGAGGTAAACCACGGGGTCAGAACAATCGAGGTTAATAATATGATGCCGTTTTAAAACTAATAAAGTTTATAAATCTGGTCTGGGAGAGGTGTATTAAGTAACAAGAGAAACCACGCTCTACGATGGAATATATAATTCTCAGACTGAAACCCTGAGTATGTTCATTTTAAGGGTAAATGGGAACTTTTTATATTTTATTTTTCCTTATTAATAGACTTCAACAGTTGCATCTAATTTGAGGCTTCAACCATATTATCAAGATTTTTAAAAATACCACTAGAGCTTCAATATTGATACTAAATAATATTCTGGCCATTTTTCCAATCAGTAGATTCTTTACCAGATAAATAGAGTATTCGTACCCTTTGCAAATATTTGTATTCTAAACAACTTAAATTGAGAGAAAAGTCATTTATGCACACTAGAACCAAGGATTTACCTTTATAATTTTGTTTATCACAATATAATATAACGTTTATTTGTTGTATGTATTGTAGAAGTAATTGAAATAGTTAGTCTTCTTGATCTTGAGCACTTTAATATATCCAATAATTTAAGCTTATAGTAAAATCAGTCAAATACTTTTAGAAGGTCAATAAAAATACTACACTTTGCTTTTTTGGTCTTAAGCAAAAATGGGTAACGAAGTGAAGTACATACAGCACATTGAAAACTAAATTCCGTATTGTTGTAGCATAAAGGTATTAAAAACTCATTCATTTATAATACACGCTAGTAATAATAATAATAATAATAATAATAATAATAATAATAATAATAATAATAATAATAATAATAATAATATTAGATGTTGGAATTCATTAATTTTTGCTCTACCTCTTTTAATAAATTGATATAATTACTAATTTGATATGTAATAGACGGGAAATATTTTCTTTTTCTTTTATTAAACACTTTTGTTGTGGAAATAACCTGAGATCGTAGCCAGGATTAAATTTTGGTGTGATGGCGGGTAAGAAGGTTGAGAGGAGGCCGGATGGGGATTTGGATTAACTTATAGTCTATTTGGAATCATTTCATTTTAACTAAGGACAGTGTTTAAATAATGTAAATGCTAAAATTATATTTTTAGGCGTGTATACCTTATAGTAAATTACTTAAATAAATATCCACTCAAATGTTAAATTTAATACTACTTTTATTTGGGGGGAAAAAGCTTTAAACAGCATATTAAATTGTTTAAAGAGCAGTTTTTACTGTTGAAAACTAGATCTAATTATTTGATAGGTTTAGCTATTTATAATTTTGAAATGTATTTGGGTATAGACCTACTAAATTTCATATAAATCTATGTTAAAATGAACTTTTTATCCTAAAAGTAGATTTACATTATGATTGCTTAAAATATTATTTATTTCTCCTTTGTCTTCATGCCGAGGTCATGACCAGCTCTGTTAGCTTTGCCAGCTCGAATCCCGGCAAAGTCAAAACTACTTAACCTTAACGAGGTAAATATCAGATGAAGTAAGGTAGATTAGTAATTTTTAATAAGGGTGATCCCAGTTGTTAACAACATTTAGCTAGAATCTGTTTGTTTTTTTAAAAGCTAAAATTATGTTCAGTACATCAGAATGTTGGTTACTAGTTTTATATCTTGTTTTGTACTTTAATTATTCTGGTATTGGTTAAGCCACAAATACTTTAGTATTGTTAAATATGTTGTTAATTCTCTAGATGGTTAAACCCACCCCTGAATTCGGCTAAACAATAAATGCCATAATTTATTATATTTAATCATGAGCAATAAAAGTTTAAATGCGCGCGTTTTCATATCGACTTAGTACCCAATGAGCCGATAGGTCACAGGTATCCAACCGGGCCTCGTTTAGCTGGGGGTTTGCAAGACATTCAATATGGCATCTACGACTACGTTGAAATAAGTAAACGCCGAACATGTTTTGAAATTCCTAGAAATATATGATAGCGCATCATTCACGAAGATTGAGGTTTGTAAATGTGAATATATGTGTGTTTTTAATACTTTTTGGAATTCAACTTGCTCATTTATTTATTTATTTTACATTAGACCTTTGTTATTTAATGCAATTTAATGGGAGAAAAATTAGTTTTTAAGAAAAATTAACATTCATTTTAATTTTCCTTAAATTACATAATTCCTCGAAATGTTTAGATATTTTCAAAAGTTCTGTACAATTGCTCAGCTTTCGATAGCTCTATTATTATTGTCATCACTTGTAAATTTTTGGGTTAAGAAAGAAATGTATTTATTGTCCCCAATATAATAAAATTGTTGTGTGTGAGTGAATGTCAGTATAAAATGTTGTTTGTATGTATGAAATATTGCCAACCAATTATTGTCGAAACATGATAAGTTTGGAAAAAACCAACCCAAAGTGACAGTGCGCGTGTGATATTGTCGAAATTAATCGTGTGTCGCGTGTGCTACAAACATGCCCCTGTCGTCAGCAGCCTCGGCCACACTCCTGCTCAATAGGAACTAGGAGAGTTACTATAATAAATAATACGTCTAAATATTTGATTAAGTAACCAACTTTTAATCAAATGATAAGGACCTAACCTCAAACAATGTTAGTTATGGCCCTCTAGAATCAAACGCACCCGCTTGTCGGACTCGTAACTACGCATTAACATAATTTTATCTGTTTACAATAGCTTACGCAAACACAATTGAATGTCGGAACTGTTGGACCAGCTGGTCGGGAGGAGATGAACATTGTCCATCTCTTGCGTTTATGTAGTTGCATTGTCTTTCATTCAGCCAACAAAAAAACCAATATGTATGGACTACTAAAATCAAATAATATGAAGTTATTTGGTCTATGACAACAACTCTTGGAAATGTATAGTTAAGAATACAAGATTTTCAATTAAAATCATATGTATCTATTTAAATATTTTTTAAATATTTCTTATTTGAAAACATTAATATGAATTTGACTTGTATAGTCTTGCGACTTTTCATTGTAGACATTCTATTTTGTATTTAAGAGAAGCATAGTTACAAACGCGTTTGCGATTGCATAGTTGCGAGTTTGACAAGCTGGTATGTTGGTTGCAGACGGACCATTAAGGGTACGCAATACTATATATCGCACATTTAAGACATTATTTATTACCAAACATAATAATTATATTTTATCATATATTTTACTTGTGAACAAAGATAGGAAAGTTAGGAAGTTAGGAAAGAAACAAATGAAACAAAAAGTTAGGCACCTACTCACTTATTCACAGGATACCTGCAAGGCATGTGTCTCATTCACAAATACACAATACAGCTAAAACAGTATTCTGATGAATAATTGAGCTGGATATACACACAACATAAGCAAATTTCTGATTGCAACAAAACAATGTTGTGTAAAAATTCTTTAAAAACTCACCTAGGCCTAGTTGTTATTTTTATGCACGGTCTATAGATAGGTAACCATAATTTTTTTTTGATTCCACATGAACAAATTAGGTTAGGCTTGGAAATGTTTATTTATTCACACTTTAAAGGTAATCAAATATCCAAAACTATTATTTATGCTTTTAGGGAGGATTACTCCATCTAGATATCATATTTTGAAAATTGAAAGGTCCCGGGTTCAATTCCCTTATCCAGGTGTCATTTTTCAATTTTCAGAATTTATTTTTAACGTCCTTAAAATTGATTAAAATACATTAAACTTTTTAATGAAAAAAATGGAATTTAATTGTCACTAATCAAAGTGTATTTTAATCATGTATTGGTTTAAACACTTTGTTGCACTATTTATTCATTTTTTATTGATCCTTCACGGATCCACTTTTAATTATTAGTATTATGATGACATACTTAACACTCTTAATGCTACACATACTCTTAAATGCCTGACGGCCAAATTCGCTATATGAGCCATTACTTAGAATACATTTACTGAATACTTAGCTTAAAGACACAAAAAAGAATTTACAAAATAAACTCAATTACTTAAAAGATAATATAATTACATTGTTTCGTACAGAGAAAGGATAATAACAGAACATCTGAATCATCTTACCAAAATTTTATTTATTCATGAGGATACCTAACCTTAAAACAAATTTAAAATACTTGAAATATATAGATGATAATCTTGGAATCATAAAATATTTAAAATTATTTTTTTCCCTTCTTAATTGAATAATGAATTTCTAATTAGTGAAAAATCTTCAACTGTCTCTCTCTATATATATTACAACCTTTTGAATGTTGCCTATTTGCTAGCTCTATGTTTGTGAATACCTGCTACCTGAAATTTGGTGATCCCTTTGACTCACCACTTATAAAAATGAAATTATTCATCATGGCTTACTATATCTAAGTCCATGGCTTAATACACCTTACTCAATAAACCTCAACTTCCTCACTCAATAAACCTAATCTCCTCAACGCTGCTAGATGCATAACGACGATTAATTAATCTAGATCATGGCTTGCCCATAGCTAAGACCATATCTGATAAAAAAAACTTAACTCCACTTCCTTAACCTCAATGAACCTTATCTCCTTAACCAATACACCTCAAACCAAAAGACCTCAACTTCACTATCTAAAAAAAATGCTTTTAAACAAGACTACTCGCCTCTTATTTCCACTCACCTTAACATACTGTAATAAGCACTCAAGTGCATATCTAAATTAATTTCTCTAGATATCTTAGATCTTACTCTTCAGCTTATCAGCCTACTCTGTGATTTCGTTACTATCTTAATCAATATCTTCTTAAACTCAATAAAATTTAATCAATTAAATTTAAAATGACCTCTCACCTAAATATTAAAATCCTTACTTGATCATAAAAAAATGCATCATTTATGAAATAATATATTTATTCAGATTTCCAAGATTGTCTATTAATTAATCAAACCTCCTAACTTTCTCATAAACTAAAATTATATAACTTCTTGTTAAAATTAAAATTTATATTTTTATCTCTAATTATTACTTAAACAATAGTTTATCACTAACAAAAAAATATTACCTACTCTTAGAATCTACTTACACCCTAATCTCTCCTCGCGTGTTTACAGGCTTTCACGCACCTCCAGCTGACAAACTTATCCAAGCCCTCAACTAACCTTCTATCCGATGTTATCCCTTGCATGCTTCTAAGGGTCCATGCCCCCTCCTTATCTGTTCTCCTATTTTGATTTATACAACTTTCTAAAATTATGCTAAGTCCAAATGTTATTAATCTAAATTGATAAGAATTTATATTTTTATACTTAAAGATTTTATACTTAATGTACCGGGTTTGACTCTAAGTCAAAGAAATATTATTATTTTCTCTTCAAGTCTGTCATTGTACTACTTCCTCTCTTCTTTTGAACAATATATGTTTATCTTTATCTTGTTTTGGAGGTATAAAAATAACAAAAGATTTCGACAACTTGTTTTAAGGCGTACATTTTAACAATAAAAACCTTTTACCTTTTTCAAAAAAAAAGACGAGGGTCGTTTCTCCGTAGTTATGGTCAATAATGGTTTCTTTAAATTTCTATTTATGTGTAAAATTTATGCTTTTAACATCTTACTACATTTAAATAATTATAGTTATCCTTGTCTGTGTGTGTCGTCTTAGCTTTGCGATGTAGGAATGACAATAGATGACCGACCACCTGTATTAAGTGCGACGTAGGAATGACAATGAATGTTTAGAATGTTTTACAACCCTCTCAATTTTTACAAAAGAAGGATTAACTTCCTTTTCAGAAACTATAAGATTAGTCTCACTTTTGTAGTTGCTGTCGTTACTGGCATGTTTACAATTTCATTTTGAGGTGTGTCACCCTCCTTACTCACTTCAAAATAACGCGCAGTTGCAGAGTTGGTGTTTACAGTTTCTTGTTTTGTGGCACAATATATAAGTATATTTTAACCACTGCGTATTTCCTAGGAAAGAAAAAGCCCTTTTAGTATTTCTTCTTGTTAGTTATTGAGCTACAGGTCCAGGTTCGAACTCTTGCATAGTCATTTTACTATTTAATTATGTAAATAAAATCCTGTTCCTATCCTTTATAATTAATGTATCTGAAAAAATGTTTAGATATCTGTCTTGCTATAATAGGGTTTTAATTCTGTGACATTAAAAACACCTCTAATCTTAAGAGTCTCAGGGTCTTGAATTAAGTATACATTTTGACCTATTTGATATTTTACCTGATATGGTCCTTCATATAGTAAAAAGAACTTTTTTACTTCCTTATTCAAAGCTGATGATAATTGATGATTTTTTACAAGAACTAACTGGCCATTTACGTATTCAATAGGTTTAAGAATCTTTTTATCATGGTACCGGGTTCGTTTCTCTGCTGTATCTTTTAATCTTTTTACTGCAAGATGTAATTTAGTTTGGTGATCTATTTCTAATCTTGCTTGTTGCTACTTATAATTGTTTACTTTACAATTTTTACAAATACGCACAACCTTCTCTTTCACAGGAAATATTACTTTTATTTCGCTGAATTTGTACCTTTTAAATTTACTTAAATTTCTATTTTAAACTTTTCTTTTACGACGAAATGATTATAGTTACCCTTATTTTACTTATTTAAAATTTAAATATTTAGTTAAACTGCTAATTTTTTACATTTATATAATCCGAAATTTAAAGTTTATTTAATTTCCTCCTGGATCAAATACTTTTTGTGGGTCGTACTTATTTAAATTTGATGTCCCTGAAAATGGTGGTACATAATTAAAATTTGGAGGGTGATGTACTTGATTGGTTGTTAATCTGGGGTTACCTGCATTGTTATTTCTATTAGTTTGTGTATCACTAGAATTTATTTGCCTCGAAGGTCCTTGGTTCCTATCCTGTCGATACTCTGTACTAGGATGTGGATATTTTCCTTTTTGCTCTGGTATTGAATAATTATTTTGATATCTCTGCCTATCTTGTCCATTATTAATTTCTCTAATTTGAGGGTTTGATGATTGCCTATGCCTATCAATATTATATCTGTTTGTTTGATCATTGATATCTTTGTTTCTTTGATATCTATCGTCAAATGCCATTAATACTCTCTCTACTTCTTTGATGTTCTGTTTATTTATGCTAATGAGAACGTCTTGTACTGGAGTTGGAAAATGATTCATTAGAAGACCTATCAATCTATCCTCTACTACTGGGTATCGCAAATATTTCGCTTGTGTCACAAATTTATTGAAATATTCACTCATAGTACCATCCTTGTCGTTATATTTTCCATCAAAAATTAATTGTAGAAAATCATCCTGCATATTTTGAGACCAATATTTTTCCAAAAATATTTCCCTAGCCTGCTCATATGTCTCCCATTCACTCTCTATACTATCTGTCCAGGATTTCGCCTCATCTTCTAGGCCTGATAAAAATATCTCTATTTTGACTTTTTCATTTATTCTTTCTCCTTTAAATACTCTTTCTACTTTATTTATATATTGTACTGCTGAAATGTTTCCTCTCTTTCCTTTAAATTTTGGAATAAGTGCTAATGACGTTTCTCTTAGTCCCTTAGCAAATAAGTTGGTAGTATCGTGTAAGTTACTAGATTACCCTAGATTTGTTTGATTTTCAACCACAAAATCGATTAGTTTTTTATCTAGTTTTTCGTCTGCCTTATTTACGATCCCATCTATCTGTTCTTTAATTAAAATTTTATTTGTGTCTCGCTGAGAATCAAGTACTGATTTTACCTCATTTATTTCCTTTTCATTGTGTTCTACCTGAAGGTCCAAATTCCCAACTTTAATTTCTACTTCCTTTAACCCTTTAACTGATTCTTGTTCTATTGTTTCTATTTTATTTTTATTAGCTGAAATCTGTTCCATTAACTTGAACTGTCCTTTCCTTAAGTTTTCATGCATTTCAATCAAAATCTGTTTTAATTTTCCTGTTCTATCACTTTTGTGTCTACCTCATTTAACTGTACTGCTAAGTTTTGATGAACCGTCTCTAATTGGTCTATTTTTTGCTCTACATAACCAAATCTCTGATCACAAACCTCCTTACTTAACTCTATTTTAGCACTTAGTTCTTTATTGATTTGTTCAAGTTTAGTCTGATTTGTATCTATTTTCTGATTAATTGCCTGGGTATTTGCATATATTATTTGATTCATTTCGTGTCTACTTGTATCTATTTCCTGTTTAACTGCATTTATTTCCTGTCTACTTTGATCTATTTTCTGATTAGTTTCTTGGCTGCTTTTCTTTATTTCCTGTTTAGTTTCCTCACTACTCGCTACCATTTGCTGTAACATTTTCATAAATTGATTTAAATCTACTACAATTTGCTCCATATTTTGTTCCCCATTCTTTTCTCTTTCTTCCTCATCTACTATAATATTTCTTTCTTTTTCTGTCCTATCTCCTTCTCTCTCTCCCTCTGCAAATGACTCGTCATTGTCCTGTTCACTTTCCCTTATTTCCTAATCTGATTGTTCTAGACCTAACTGATTCCTAGGTCTAGTTTCATTTTCTACCTTTTCAGAATAGCTACTAGCGTCACTATTATCATTTAATCTGCCATTTTTTAATTATTGTTCCCTTAATTTAAATAATAAAAAAAAATTATACTGCTCCACCTCCAAAATGCACAAATGACATAAAATAATTCTTCACTAATTAATTTAAGTTTCTGTTGATGACTTATCTGTGATATCTTCTTTATACTCGTCTCCACCCTCAGTCTTCTCTTTTGGTGATGGTTGATGGTACGCTGCTTCCTGCTTATCTCGGTCCTCGGCGCTGCTTCCTGCTTATCTCGGTTCTCGGCGCTGCTTCCTGCTTATCTCGGTCCTCGACGCTGCTTCCTGCTTTATCTTATCTCGGTCTTCGGCGTTGTCCTCTGCTGCTTACCTCGGGGAGGTATCTTGTGCTGCCTCCATCGGTCCTCGGCGTTGCTCTGCTGCTATTGTCGGTGATTCACCTCTAATTACCTCGGGGAGGTATTTCGTGCTTCTCTCGGGGAGGTAATTCGTACCCCTAAGTTGGGAAGCCAATTGAAACGTTCTTGAATACGGGTCCCTACGTTGTGCGCCAATTAAGATGTTCTGGTATTTTACTGCACCGCGATGGACGCCAATTGAAGTGTTCTGGTTCGGCGCGTTGAGCGTCGATTGAAGTTACACCGTTTAATTAGCTGGTAATTGCCCCGTGGTCGAGCACTAATAAAATCGGTCCGGTTTTTTGATGTTGTGAGTTAATTGGTATTTATAGCCCCGTGATCGAGCGCCAATTAAAGAATTATAATTAATAAACACTTATTATTTTAACATGTTTTTTATTTCAGAATCTCTGTTTATTTAATGAGAAAATAGATCATGTAGAAATATATACGCGGCCTATTGTATGAGCACGGACAGTGTAATGATATGAAATTATACATATCAAGTTGTTATTATTCAAATCTATATTCAAAATTACTATATTTAATGTTCGAGCGGGCTGTAAGATTTATTTGTGTAGAACTGTCGAGTTGTAAGGTGTGGTGAAATCCTTCTACGTCTCTATTTAAAAATACAACGCACTTTCCGTGGAAAGAGACGCACCTGGATGACCTCACCCCTTTTCTTCTAGGAAGCTTCGAGAAGGAAATGTCGCTTGATATACCCCTTGAAATGCGCACATCTCCTCACTGTTGGTGATCCTTCCTTCTTGACAAGAACACGTATAGCTAAGATTAGTTTAACGCAATAGTCGGGCTTTTATCAAAATATAAAATGCGTGTGATATCTAGCTAAAAGTAAACAGTTAATTCATTTAAAATTAAAATAAAAGACTATAAAAAAACACCAGAACTTTTAATTTATAAAATAATATAATTAATTATTAAAATAATATCACACTTACGATGACGTATAGACATTTCTTATCAGGCTAGCGTTTTAAATATTACAATAATGGCTTCCCAACGTGGAGGGCCTGATAAGCTGAGTTAAAAAATATATATACATAAATTCAGTTCACAACCCGAGAAAGTGAAAGTGAGTGCTCAGAGAACAGTGAAAGTGCCACAAACAGCTTAAGTACTTTAAAAACAAAAAACAACAAACCAGGTGAATTAAGAAGAAGAAGTTCAAAAGCAGGCGACGTCGGAAGAAGAAGATCCAAACCAGGTGACTTCAAAGGGAGAACTTCCAAATCAGGTAGCTTCACAAGAAGGTCAGAGCTTCAAGACTACAGGTGAGGTACGCAGGGAGAATCTTACGTAAGTCATCAACAACAAAAAATTGTATTAAATATGGAAGAGACAGACAGTAGTAGCAGTGAAGATAACCTTCCCCTAGCACAATATTCCCAACCAATAGTAAAGAACATTTTGTTTAGAACTATCTGATCAGGAACAACGTGAACAACAAATTAAGAAGGTAGTTGAACCAATAGCTCATAAAGAAGAAGACTTAAGGGGGGTGGAGAATGTTTCAAAGGTAGAAGGTATAGCTCAACAAACCACCTCAGCAAATGACCTCAATGTAGTATTAATGCAGTTAATGCAGCAAATGAAAGAGAGTAGTGAAAAGAGTGAAATGTCAAATCAGCAAATGAAAGAGAGTAGTGAAAAGCTGAGTCAGAAAATAGACGAAAGGTTCGACGAAAATAGTCAGAAAATAGATGAAAGGTTCGACAAAAATAGTCAGGAGCTACAAGAAATAAAAATAAAGGTTGATGAAAAATTTAAGGGCATAAATGAACAATTCAACAGGTTAGAACAGGAATTACAAAATAAATTTCAAGAAGCACAAAACGACTTTGACAAAAAATTACAGAAAGTACAAGAACAGACTAAAAGTGACCAAATGCAGGTAAGGGATGAACTACAGACGCTTAGGGAAGACTGTAGTAAGTCAGAAAAGCAGACGAATGAGCAGATAAAAGAGCTCAAAGATGCAAAGGAAAACTTGAAGTTTAGACAGGACTCTTTAAATTCTAAGGTAAAAACTACTCAGGAAAGTTGTGAAAAAAATAAAAATGAAATTCTAGAACAGGTACAAAATTTAAAAGAACGGTTTGCGACTGTTGAAAAAGAGCAACAAATATATAGTGATAACCTTAAATTCCAAAATGACCTCTTTGATGGACACACTGTACCAGATGTGTACATAAAGGAAATAGTTGACCACCAATTGGACAAATTTAAGGACAACCTGACTGAGACTGTGGACAAGACGTCACAAACAGTCAAACAAATGCGACAACAATTAGAACAGGCTAAGTCAAAATATGACGAGGTAGTAGAAAAAGGGACGCTAATTACCACTGGTGCCTTAGTATTACCCAGTACGGGCATACAGAATCAACTAATGGAATCTGTACCCACCTTCAGTGGAAATAATGATAGGGTGCATGCTGTACAATTTTTGAAAAAGATGGATAGACTTTTTGAAAATAGTAAACTCACCGAAGCACAAAAAATAGCATTTTTTAATTCAAAGTTAGTAGGTGACGCTGAAGCGTGGCTGAATAATCACGAGGCTGAATATACATCATATGAAGCAATAAAGATACCTTTTCGTAAAAGATTTTGGTCCGTGTATAAGCAGGACAAATTAGTAAATGATATTTTTACAGGCCGGTATGATCCACATCGAGGGCCTATGTGTGACTATTACAATAGATATGCCATGCAGGCAGGGAATTTGGACATCCCTATTGACGAGGAAAGATTAGTAAATCAGTTATTGCATCACTTCCCACGTGAAATACAAGATGCTCTTATAGCTGCTAGAGTAAAAACTAGCGTTGAAATGAGAGAAATTCTTGAAATATTTGATGAGCGCTCTAGGAGAGAAAGGTCAAAACCACACATGCAAGATAGCTCATTTCAAAATGGAGGAAACCATTTAAATAGGGAGAGTAGACATAACCAGGCACGACCTATCCAGAGATCGAACCAGGAGTCGAGAAATCGAACTTGGGAAAATTCCAATAATCAGGGAAACAATTTTAATCCTAAGTACACTAATCCTAATCAAAAGGGAAATTATTCTAATCCTAATTACAAGGGAGATTTTTCTAGACCACCAGGGGATAGAATAAACTTAATCCAAAGAAAAGAACACAAGGGTAACGTTAGTCAACAAAGAAATCAGCTGATGAACACAGACCTTGAAAAAATAGAACCACACCCACTAAAAACCCATGTCATTGTTCATGAAGAACCGGGACAAAACTTACAAAAAAATGGTCAGACAAGTCATTGAGTTGCCCGACAATGACATCCACTCAAGTTAGAGAAAGGGCTGATACTTTAGAAAACTGTCAAAAAAATATTTGTGGAAAAAAAAGATGGGGGGGTTAGGCTATGTTTAGACGCTAGGCGAGCAAATCAATATTAATATATTTATATTAATGTTGTCAATTGATTCCACAATCGCCTGGCAAATTTCATTGTTATGTCAAAATAAAGAGAGTTTCATATCATATAATTTTAATATGTAATAGGTGTTCAGAATTGAACCCTAGGTCTGTACACAAAGAAGAAATACATTTACCTTGTAACTAAATGCGACTTAGGTTTGTAGTTACTAGAAATCCTACGCAGGTTTGTAGCGTTGAATGTATATCAACGTTAGTTAGTAGTTACTAAAAATACGACGAATATTTTCCAAGAAAATATATTATAAAAAAAAAAAAGATGGAGAATAACCCTTGTCCATCATATTCAATTCTCAGAGAAAAGGATTTCTTTGACAAAGAAATGTTTAAAAAGTAAACAACTATAATGGCCAGTAAGGCAGGTAGCTTTCTTCTACATGAAAGCATAGAGAAAGGAATATCACTAGAGGGAACCAAGGATAGGGCCAAACTCAGTCCATTTTAGAACAATGAAAACTGTAGTTCTGTCGAGTCGCCGCAGAGGAGCGCTAACAAACGTACTTTCAATTTTGGACTCGCGTTTTCGCGCCACAAAACCATTCATTGTAAGACTTAGTTTCCGATGTAGTGCGTGGGTTTTCTTAGAGGAACTGGCAACGTTGTAAATGACCCATCATCATTGTAAAAGATAGTAAACCTGCCCCAAAAGGTGACTTGCAAGGGCGAGGAAGAAGTGTTTACAATGTCACTCAGTAGTGTCCTCCCCCCTTCCCCCGACCAGGATCAATGACCCGCCACACCAAACAGCAACATTACCAATAATTACTAGAGAGAAAAAGAAATACTACCATCTATTCAGTAGGTACTGTGTCTGGTAGAGAGAGGATGGATTCTAGTTTGAAGAACCAAATGACTAGTAAGGGAAGAGACAAAGTGTGCTTTTAAAGGCTGTGAAAACACACGTTCTAACACTGGAAACAAATTATCAATGTTTAATTTTCCAGTTCGTGATGAAGATAGGAAAGAAGGTTTTAGTTATTTTCTTATTGTTTAGTAAACATAGAATAAATACTGTATTTGTTAAATACTCCCACAAATGCTAAAGTGTTTCTGGAAAAGCATTCCTAGCCTCCAGAGGCTCACCTTATAACGAATATTTTATTTAGTGTCCCCTATACTCCAAATTTAAATTATGAACGTGTTACTGAATTAACATTGCGTTTTATAACATGATACACATACAGTTGATTTTATTATCTATTAGAAATTTCTGATTTGTTTTATTTTTAGTGATTTTAATTAAATTAAATATTTGATAAATGAATTCTTATTTAGAATTATGAAAGTAAAATTTGTTTTGAACTGTGTGGGTTCTTCTTGAATGTGCCTAGTAATAACTATTATTATTAGCACCGCGTCTTACTACCCGTTCAGGTTATACGCACTTACGCTAATGTGTAATGGTAGGGTGATTGTGAGATGAAATGAAGGACCTACAGTTTAACGTGGAATCCGAACCACGGTGGAGGCCTGGCATTCCCCACATTCACAAGTTGTGAATAATACACGTCTTGTCAGAGGTGAAGGAAGGGTTTGGCAATCAGATAAATCTGTGCCGAGACCGAGGATTGAACCCCGGAACCCCAGAACAGAGGTCTGACACCTTACCCCTAGACCGCCAGGTCAACCAGTAGTAATAACTATCTTTGCAATAAATTGTATGTGTATTTTTTTTAGAATTACCTAGGATTTGTTTTTATACATTTGGAAGAATTTAAATAACATGATATATTTAATGAACTCTTTTGTTAACAAACTAAACTAAGTAATTAATATGGAATATTTTTGTTTCTAATTTAAAAGTATTTGCATCAATTTTAGCTTTGGTAGTAGATTTGGTGTGGTAGATGTTAATATTTTTGCTTTCATTTAACTGCACTTATCTTAAGACTTATGTCAAATTTGAAAATAAAATTACCGGATCAGTAGGTACATTTAACAGGCTCATCTAGTCTGGCTAGTCAGTGACGGAGAACTCAGGGTTCAACCCCCTGTGTAGGGCGGGGTGCTATTTCTTATATTGTTTTCTAATCTGCCTGATCGTAAATATGGGTGGACTTTCTTAAAAAAAACTCTACATTCCTCATTCCAATTCGAGTGTTGTTAATAAAATGCGTATAGGCTGGTTGAGTAGTGGGGCGCAATAGAAAAACGATTTCATAAGCCTTTTAAATACTAAACATTAGAAAATATTTGGCTCGATAAAATTGGTTTTCATTGCCAAGATTTTAATATAAGAGAGAACCTCATGTAGACCTATCTACAGCCAAGTTTACATCATCACAATAATGGTGTGGATTAGAAAAAAAAAAATTCTTTCAACCTTTAGTCAGGGATTTTTAAATTCAATATAAATAAACAATTTTGGTCATTTGTAACTCTTCAAAAATAATAAAAAGATGGTCGTTACAATTCTTAAGGTTAGCGTTTCATAATTGAGTAATCATATTTAGTAAAATATAAGCCTACGGAAGTAATAAAAAATGGTCATCAAAGTTATCTAAAACCTTCAATCGTTCTAATCCAGGTTTATAGATTAATCTTTTCACTTCGTCTTAGTACCCGTCTGGCATATCCACCTTTAATTACACAATTGAGGTAGAAAGGATTAAAAAAGGAAATGTACCTTTATTTTCATGGAGGGAGATGAGATAATAATTTAGGAAAATCACCCCTAGTACATTCGGCTGGTATTCGAATACCAACAACCAAACCAAACAAGAGCAATGTTTAACCCGCTTGCTCACTAACACTTGTTTTAATTATATGAAATTTCTTAGTTAATGTTTACATTAATGGGACTAAAAGGTCGCAAAAGAGAATCAATGAGCCTGGTCGATGTTTCGGAAGTTGAGCTAGCAGTGCCAATCGCCCAATACATAAGAGCTTATTGCCAGAGCTGGATAACTAGCAAAAATAAAAATAAGTATCTTAACAGTTGATATTATTTTAACCGCGTACATTTATATTTTAGTTTTGAACTTACTTATCGTTATAATAACTTAAAAATAAATATAAAACTAAAACCTCAAAATCATTGCGACTCCACCCTAAACACCTCGTAACCTCAAGGTTGGAAAACACTGCGCTACACATATTATTTTAAGTCAGATGACTTTGTTCCTATTGATCATATAAACCAGGTCAGGTACACCTAAAATAAAAATAAATTAAATGTATACAAAATGTATAGTCATTTATTAAATTCTTTAAGTTTTTTTTTAAATACTTTGTCTCACTAACTGTTCGGTCTATACGCCCCTATGAACTAATTACACTAATGGGTTAGGGATTAATAAGGCTTGATTAGAGGAACTTCACCCACATTTGCGTGGAGCAAAAGTGGAAAACCATTTAGGAAAATCCACCCTCAGTGCACCCAACTGGGGCTGAACCTCGGATCTTCTACGTCTTCAGCAGTCTAGTCCAACGGTAGAGTAGCGCGTTAAATATTTGGACTTAATGCTCTTAATTGGCATGATGTTAGAGACACTAATAGGGCTAACGTTAGAGCTACAGTCTGTGATCTAGGCACTTCAAATAGGAAAGCTCTTGAGCATTTAGGAGTTACTGTAGAGCAACCATTTATTTGGTTCAATAATAGAAAGGTTTACAGTTTGTACGATGTTCCTCGTTTACTTAAATGCGTACGAAATAACTGGTTAACAAATGATTTAAAAATAGGCGATGATATTGTTTCCTGGGGCATTATAAAAAATATGGCATCAGTTAACGTATCTTGTGTAACTTCTAGAGCATCAACAAAATTGAGTGACTGTCATATTCATCCAGGACCATTTGATAAAATGAGCGTCAAACTGGCATCTCAAGTATCTAGCAATGCTGTATATGCATCTCTAATGGCTTTAGCAAGCTCTGCCAAGGATCAAGATAGAAATATTGTGTGCGTTGCTAACTATGTAAGTCGTATGAATGACTTGTTCGACAATTTAAACAGCAAGTCTCTATACAATTCTAATCCAAATCGAAGAGCACTTTCCAGTTCAAATCCCCAAGTGGAAGAAAACTTAACCTAATGTTAGGATTGGATAAAAAAAATTGGAGCTTTGCTGATAATAAAAAGAGTCTTCCACCCACTTTCAATAGCTTCCAAATTACTATTACAGGCATTTCATTACTTTGGAATGATCTTAAAAATGAAGGAATTTCCTATCTGATTACATCCCACCTCCAACAAGACCCATTAGAAAACTTATTCTCTGTCTTAAGATATAGATGTGGTAATGATAATAATCCTACTGCAGAACAATTTCAAAGAAATATGCAACACACAATGTCAGTAAAATATACAATTCCTCCTCAATCAGCTAATTGTGAAATTGATGATGATTTTAACTTGGTGTTTTCTTCCACTACAATGCAAAACAATGGCAACACATCATTAAATGACTCTTCCGATTCAAAACAAAGTAAAATCTCAAAAGAAAAAAGTTTTTTTTTGACAAAGAACCCAATGTGCTATTGGCGGCTCTTGATGCTAGTGCCTTAGAAGTGTTAATACTACTCAGCTTGCACGCGAGCTACAAAATGGTAGTTTAAAAGAAAATCTAACACCATTATCAGCAGCCAATTCTAATATAGAAAACACAACTGATATTTCTATTACTCAACTATTGGAAGATAACGCCACATATTATTTTTCAGGTTATGCTGCCAAACAATGTTTGAACAAATTTCAATGCCCAACTTGCAAGGAAAAACTCCTGGATCAAAATTCTCACGTTTATTTTCAAGCCCAAATTCTTACACATTATAGAACATACAAAACTACAAAGTCTTCAACAAACTTGGACCTAGGACAACTAACTCCAGCCTCTGCTGAATTATGGAGTGTATGTAAGTTCCAGTTACGAAAATTTGTAGAAATCTTCGACAGCATTTGTCATTAAAGTTAACTTTTAGAAATTATCACAAGAGAATTTATCTTTAATACTATGAAATATTTTCCTACTTGGTTTATGGAATGTGAAAATCACAAACAATATTTATTGAAATGTCTTCTAATAGCTAGAGAAAGGCATGGACTTGAGTGGCCGACAAGATCTACAAGAGACACCAAAAGAAAACTGATAAATGGTGGTAAAGAACATCCGAACTTGAAAAAACTGAGGAATAACTAACGGACAAGTAACTGGTCGGATACTAGAATCTTACTATTTAATTTAAAATTAATTGGGTTAAATTATTGACTTAGTCATAATAGCACTAAAGCATTTATAGAATCTAGTAGGGGCTTGCAAAACTCCAAAAGTTTAACTTGCTTCACCAATAAACATATTTAAAGCTAAAATACTTAATGTATGTTCACTCTTTGCAAGCACGAAAGAATAATTATCAACATATTTGAACTTCGTTTCGGTTCCTAGATTATTTCATACAGTCAATTCAAGATTGCTTCAAATCGGAAAACAAATTTACTTCGCACACTTTTCTAATATAGATAAGATTATGTTTATTTACTATTCTTGGACTTATTTGATGGCTGTACCAACTATATTAGCCTACAACCTTTGCTAGGTTTTTTTGACACGGATATTGTGTTTATTTTAATTATTCATTAATTATTTGGGGAAAGTGATTTTTTTAACTCTCATTTCTATTAGAGGTACAATTAATTACATAATGTAGGCCTACTATTTGTCATTAAATATTTAAGTGCTAAACTTGTGTTCGTTATTGAATATTTAATTTCACTGATTTAAAATTGGGTGCATTAACAATGTATATTAATATTAACTACCATGAAAATTAGGCTTATTTTAACTATTTAAGTTTCAGATTAATTAAGTTTTATATAAAATTAAAGACATTTAAGATTGTTTAGTTGAAAATGTTGCAAGATACAGTGAAATTAAAATATCTTGATATTTAAAAATAATCATTCTTCATCATTGGTTTGGAGAAAGGGACCAAACGAATGGTTAAGCACAATTTTATTTTAAATAACATAAGAAAATATGAATTTAAATTTATTTACTAATCTTTAATTAATCTATATTATATCATACATAACATGTTTAAATTATTTATTAATAATATTGTTTTAATATATTTAACAAATTTGCTATGCATAGCATATAAAAACATATTAAGTTGATATTAGTTTCCAATTCTTATCAAAATAATATATTTGTCAAAATATATAATTCATAATTGATATAACTGTACTATAATGTTTAGCTTAAATTTAATTTCTTATGAAAATAATGTGTACATTATAATGTTTATATATTTTTACAAATATAATTTTTAATTGAGTCTCATGTTTATTATTTTTTGTAAAATTGTATTAATTCATTTTATTTATTTAGGTGTCAATATTGCTATTATGATGTTTCAAGAAGAACATAATTAAGTTTAAGGAGCCTTATAGAGAAGATGTAGGAGACGCGAGAAAAGTTGTGTTTTTCATTTTATATATCAAAACCTTTTTGGTCAAATAAATAGAATATGGCTTTAATAGAAACATAGAGTTTAATTTCCTCCACATGGTGATATTGATAGTTCTTGAATATCTGTAAATGGTATCCTGGAATATAATGACAACTTTTTCTCTTCATTTAAAAGGTTTTTTAGGTAATACCACCATGCTTATGATAGATATCCAACAACTATTGACATCATCATGTGAAGAAAATTAAACTACATGTTTATATTGAATCATATTTTATTTATTTAGGCCAAAAAATTGTTTTGATATAAAAACTAAACACTTTTTTTCTCGCGTCCCTTACATTCCCACTTCAAATGTCGTGTTTGTAATAGTTAATTAACTAATTGCCAAGGTGTTTGCATTGTACAGCTTTGTGTTTTTTTGATGTTCCACCTTATATTGACATAATCTAAGAAACCATATCTTATGTATCTTTTATTAAGTTCTTTACGTTTCAAGATAAAAAGAGAAATGTAACGATTGTTTCTTCGTAATATTTGGACAAATTGATATATTTCGACTAAAATCTTAATAAATATTGGCACCCAAGAGGGACAAAAATATTTTGATTTTCGATCTAACTTTAGTCTATTATTTTTGGGGTAAAGATGTCCAAAATAAAATAAAGAATCTATTTTCCTCACGTATGGTGCTATAAATCTATTACAACGTTGAAATTATACTTATCAAAATTAGCATGTCTTTATTTGGACCCCATTCAATAAAGTATCAAAGCCAGGCCACTGTATTTTCTATGAGCCAGGCCAACAGACATGAAACTAACTCTGCTGGTTTGTGAAGGTTTGCTTAAAACTGTAAATACAATAAGCTGGGACTCGTACTCCCCACCCCCTCCTTTAGCAAGTGGCGGTTCTCGTACCTGCGTTTATGATCCAAGTGTCTGTTGTAAGTCTATTGTGAATGCCACCCCCCTTCCCCTCAACCTCGCAAACCACTACGGGCAGACATACTTTAACTCAATGAATGATGAAAATGAAGTTAAACATAGACAACACTGTACGCGACTGGTTGCCATAGTAACACATGACGCTTCTAAAGAAACCAAAAGTTGAAACACTAGCGTTCGAAGCGGTCACTCGACACAACTAAAATTTTTGAGACTCAGTGGAAAAACCACCTAAAAAAACTTGACTGAATATTTTAACCTTTGATGTCCTCTCTATAGTATACATTTCTCTATGATGAAAGTAACAAAAATAGACTTTTTTTTTCTTCCCTCTCTCACATATCTTTTTTCTCTGACTATATTGTAATAGAGAATAGTGTTTTCTATGTACATGTCTTAAATTATGTCATAAATTTTTGTAAAACTTTAAGTATAATTTTAATGAGAAAAGGATAATAAATAAATTAGTTCAAGGTTCTATGAATATTAAATTCTATGTATTCTGTATGTTATATTAAGCAAAGATGATTAATATTGAATTATGTGTTGTACTACCAATTTGTTAAGCAAGAAAGATTAAAATGGAATTATTTGAGTTGTATTAATAATGTATTAACAAGGAGGCATTTCAATGTTACTATATTAAGTGTGTCATCTTTATTAGACAAGCTGTGTTTGGATAAATAATAATAATTTATCAAGGGTTTATCATAGAAAAGTAGTGTATGTAATTCATTAAAATGCCTTAAAAGTAATAATATTCAAAATATCGATTCATCAGTAACGGTCGGGAAATTTTAAAGATAGAATTTAAATGCAGTATCAAACAAGGTCAAGGTATGAACCTATTAAAAACAATAAAAATGTTGAAGTTTGTAAGAAAATTTTATAGGCCAAAGAAATGAACGAGTATTAAGAATCTTTGATACAGAGTTTAAAAAAAAAAAAAAT
Source organism: Timema cristinae (assembly GCA_039000515.1). Classification (NCBI taxonomy): domain Eukaryota; kingdom Metazoa; phylum Arthropoda; class Insecta; order Phasmatodea; family Timematidae; genus Timema; species Timema cristinae. Next base: position 19,317,790 of record JBCFYV010003508.1, on the reverse strand, counting down.
TGTTTGACCGATCTAAATGATCGATATGAATTAAATATATTTGTTTACGGACACCCAGTAATGATCGTTCATGGTAAAGTACCATCATAAATGCAAGGTATCTAAAGAAAAGGAGGGTATGTTTTAAATTCGCTTGGTATGGATAGGTAGTTATGCAATGATATGAATTATAGTCGTAGGTTTAATATCTAGTCTTCGTGGAAGATACACCAGTTGAAGGTGAAGAATTCGTCGTTGATCCTAATTGCACCAAATAAGGTGAGCTCCGTCGTTGATCCAATATACCTTAAGGTGAGTTAAGTCGTTAAAAATAAAAATATAGATATATATGGGAGGAATTGCCCCATAAAATCTATTTATGTGAGTCTACATCATTGAAGAAAGGTAAGATAATAGTCGACATAATTCATTTTGTTTAAACCTATACCAGGAAAAGGAATTAAAGTTGTTTGATGAGATTATCTGGTGTGTTTCGTAAACAAATTAAAACAATATAATTAATAACAAAACTAGATAAAAGTATTCAACGGTGAAGTAAAGGAGAATGTCAAATATTTTGTCTTGGGCCTATAAAATAAAATAAAAAAATAGCTGGAGCAAAGACTGATTTAATTAAAGTCGTATAAAAAAATAGTTAACTTAATTAAAATCAAATTGATTTGATTAAAACATTGTTAAAGAACAATGGATAAAAACCATGATATTAAGGAGGATCGATTCAATGAATATTGAGATAGATAATTTAAAACGTTGTGTATTAAAACAATTAAATTAAGTGTTATCTACATTTATAAACATATTACATTAAATATGTCAAATAGATTGTATTAAGTTAATAAAATGTAATTTTGGTTAAATATTTTAGAACTAAGATTTTCTGAATAATGCTATTGGATAAAAAAACATAATAATAGAAAACAAATTATTTTAGTGTGAAAAAAAAAACTTTTCTATTTTGTTATGTGTAACAAAGGAATTTCAAGAGAGAGATATGGTTGAGGACAAACCTTAAACTCAACAATTGTACTTAAAAATAATTTTGTTCTGTATATTCAATTTTAAGTGTATTTTTTAGAAACTTGTACATTATGTAATTGCTGTAAGATATCACACACGTTCAATCTTTCCAGCAATTAGGGGGGTAACTGTAATGATATGAAATTATACATATCAAGTTGTTATTATTCAAATCTATATTCAAAATTACTATATTTAATGTTCGAGCGGGCTGTAAGATTTATTTGTGTAGAACTGTCGAGTTGTAGGTGTGGTGAAATCCTTCTACGTCTCTATTTAAAAATACAACGCACTTTCCGTGGAAAGAGACGCAACCTGGATGACCTCACCACCTTTTCTTCTAGGAAGCTTCGAGAAGGAAATGTCGCTTGATATACCCCTTGAAATGCACACATCTCCTCACTGTTGGTGATCCTTCCTTCTCGACAAGAACACGTATAGCTAAGATTCATTTAACGCAATAGTCGGGCTTTTATCAAAATATAAAATGCGTGTGATATCTAGCTAAAAGTAAACAGTTAATTCATTTAAAATTAAAATAAAAGACTATAAAAAAAACACCAGAACTTTTAATTTATAAAATAATATCACACTTACGATGACGTATAGACATTTCTTATCAGGCTAAACGTTTTAAATATTACAATAGGTGTTGCTGGACGCCAGTGAGTTCTGTCAGTATTGGACACCAACTGCCTTTACGTTGCACCATTCTTCGTATATATCCTTGCTCATGGAAGCTTCGAGAAGGTTTAGTTTAGAAAAACAAAATACAAGACAAAAACATCTCTGTGTTACTGGGAGGTTCTAGAGCCGAAAATGACTCAAGTTACATTTTAAAATCTCTCTTCGAACCTTCGAGAAGAGGAAGTTATTATTTGAAATATATATATATTGTCAACCTGACTTGACTAATGTCACGTGCGTGAAGTCACTGATCAGTGGCTTTTGCCTTCTTAGAAGAAGAAGTGCTTTAAGCGCCATTTAATATACTATATAATTTAAATGAAATAAGATACGTTTATAAAATTAAGACGATATTATTGTCAATGCTTTCACATACTTTTCAGGGCAAATCAATTACATTACAACATGTCTGCTCAAAACTTGACAAAGAATTCTATAATAAGTTCCCGATCAAAGCATATAAGTATAAAAGAACACTTTATTCGTGAAGGTTCAAAATGGGGACATTGGTGTGACATACAAGCCTTCTGAATCCATGGAAGCAGATATTTTCACAAAGGTTTGGCAAGCCCCACACACACCATCTTGAGTCAAGCTGTTGGACTACATCCTCGGCTCTAAACGAGTGAGGGGGAGTGTTGGGACTTGAGTAATTCCATCCACTCACTAGAACATTTTAGTGGGTGAACCTTGACTTTCAAGAAGATAGGCAATGCCTTCTAAATGTTCTTTAATGTTTTCTTTTACGTTGTTGATTTCTTGTTCTGTGACTTATATATGATCTGTACTATTAATTATAAGAATGTACAATTAATAATCATGAACAATTTTGCTTTGTGTTTTAAATATGTACAAGATAGGAAACCATTAATTGATGTCATAATACCATTTCCAACAAATTTAACAAACATGTTTTTTCGTTTAAGTGCACCTACTTGTGTTGAAGATTTCCCCAACCGCATTTCGAAGGCTATCTCCTGAAGTGAGAGCAATGCTCATAATTTGAGGTTCTTTGCGTATACTGCTGGTTGTTCCAAGCTCGTCATGTGAGGCGGAAAGATCATTTAGTTCTTACTCGCCTTAAAACATACTTGAGGAACAATATGACACAGAGGCGCATTAAACATGGGCTGTGTGTAAACACATAAAATGTTGGACAAATTAAGCATTCATAATCTTATGAACAAAGTTTATTGTAGTTAATGAAAAAAGAAAGAGAGTGTTTGGTGAAGCCTATGCTAATTTAAAATAATATTTTTTATGGGATATAAGTATTTTTATTTATAAGTTTTTTGTCAGTGTGGTACACTAAATTAGTTCCTATTATTTATTTAATACAAAATTACTAATACTCTTACATATAGAGCTATAGTTTTTTTAAAATTTTGAACAACTAAGAAAAAAGTTTTTATTTTAATCTGAGTTAAAGGAAAATTTTTAATTGGTATTAATGTTCATCTGATACATTTATATTGAATATGAAACTGAATTTAAGAGTATTTTCTAGTGTACGCGTTGTTTTAAAAATTAAAAAAAATTTTTATT
>JBCFYV010003508.1:19270644-19314441 GCA_039000515.1 Timema cristinae | reverse complement strand
AAAATTATGATTATACCTTTTATTTTGATATGTTTTTTTTTCGAATTAGTTTAATTAAGGGAAAAATGATCATGTTGAACTATCCCGGGGGGCTGCGGGGGAAAGTGTTGCTAGACGCCAAACCCCCCCAAAATTGAACACTGAACAGAAACTTTAGTTGCCCATCCCTTGTATAATTCCTTGGTCAGGGAAAAGCTTCGAAAGGTTTAGTTTAAAAAAACAAAAAAAAAGAAAAAAAAACCTGGTCTTACTGGGAGGTTCGGGGCCCCGGAAAAATGACTCAATTTAAATTTTTAAAAATCTTCTTGAACCTTCGAAAAGAGGAGTTATTATTAAAAATTTATATATTTAAAAATGATTTGGCGGGTGTCAGGCGTGACGTCATTTTTTTCGTGGCTTTTCCCTTTCTTAGAAGAAGAAGTGCTTTTAAAGCGCCATTTAATATATTACAATTTTTAAATGAAATAAGTTTTAAAAAATTAGGCGATATTATTGTCAATGCTTTCACTTATTTTCGGGAAAAATCGTTCATTACACTGTGTCCTTGAGACAAAGGTGGATGCCACACTATTTTTTATCATAAAATTTATTGCGAGGAGTGTTTTAATCTTAAGATTTTTTTGGTGCCCCAAAGGAGACTATCTTTGGGCAGGATACTTTTTTTTAGAAATTTTTATAGTTGTAATCATGAGCTCTTCGAGTGGAAAGTTGTTCTCGGAGTAAGGTACTTGAAGAACATGAGAAGGAAAAAAAGGGAAAATTTGGGGAAATTGTATAGTTAAATAAATGTGGACCAAAATTTCGCAGCAGTTTAAAGAGAACTAGCTCAATAGAAGGGAAATTTAAAGAACTTTAAGAATGGTTGGGGGAGTTTTCCAAAAGTTTTAATTAAAATTTGTGACCCCTTCCCTGTAAGCATATACCACAAAGTTGGTATTTCCCCATACGTAAGTTACTGATTACTTAAGGAAAGTAAATTTCAAAAAAAAATACCCATAATAAGGTTCTTCAAAGTTTTAGAATTTTTTTAAATCAAAAAAAAAAACTTAAAATGCAAAACTTTTTTGATAGTTTTTCTACATTTTTATTTATGGTTATTTTCAAGGAATTAAAACTATAGTTGAGAATCCCAATTAATGAGTCATGTATTGTTTTTCTAGGTTGTCTATAAGTTATCACTTTCCTCTGTGTTAGTGTTGTGTTTGGGTGGAGGAACCCAAAAAAAAGAAGATGCCCCAATAGTGACGTATAATGGGTGGATGATGATTTTGTTCAGCCGCTTCCAACATATTTAGTAAAAGATTTTTGATTTAAAAATTTTTTTATGCCTACTATAAGTTTTTAAAGAGGTAACAAATATTAAAAAAAACCCCCAAACCCAGTCCTCCTGTTTGATTTAATTTTGGCTTTTTATTTAGCCATTCAGTAAAAGCAGAAAACAGGTTTTGTTGGAAGTTTTGGGTTTGAGAACCCAATTCATTTTATTTTGTGGGGTGGATTGCTATGCCCTTATATTTGGTTTCATTATCGGCTTTTCCCTGGCATGGAGTAATTAAATCTTTTGATGCATAAAGTTACATTTTATCTGAGTCCGTGTGTCGTAATGTACAGAAAAAAATAATTCTGTCAAATTCTCCTATTAATATATATCTCATCATATCACCCCTGTGTCTTCTCCCCATTGGATTATACGCACTTGCAATGTGTAATGGTGGGATAATTGTGAGACAAAATGGAGGACCTACGTTTAACGTAGAACCCAAACACGGTGGGGGCCTGTTTCCCCCCACATTCACAAGATGTATTGTCAGGGGTGGGGAAGGGTTTTACAAACAGATAAATCGTCCAGGCCGAGGATGAACCCCGGGGGTCTAGCAAGAAGTCTGAACCTTCCCCCTGACCCCCGGGTCCCCCCAAAAAATTCTCCTTTTTGAGGGCGCAGTCGAATTGAAAGAGTACTATTTTTCCCCTTTCATATAAAAAATGAGCAAAGACAAATGATCAAAAAAAAGTAATTGTTTTTTTTTGATTTGCCCCTTGATCCAGATTTGGGTGCTTTCAATGATGGGACAAAAAAACGGTTTTTATCGTTTCAAAAGGTTGTTCGAAATGTAAAAAAAAAAAAAAAAATTAGGATCGTGTGGAATTAAAAATTTTTGTTTTGGGATGTGGAAAGGGGAAACTTTTTCCCAAGATTTATCATTGCGATTCTACAAAGAAGCATTCACTTTTGGTTTTATTTTTGATTAATTGGAAGCAATTATGGTCACATTGCAAAAAAAATTATTTCGGCTAAATCGAAAATGACACTTTAAAAGATTAGCAAAGTGTATTTTGATTTATAAAATTTGCCAAATTGCAAAACATATCTGAGTGAATATTTCAACAATACAAAATCCGTTATTTCAATTAAAAGGGCTAGTTTTTAAATTGTTCTTAAGGCTGTGGCAAATAGGATGGTCTCTTTCCTGTTATTGCTTTTGGGGAAATTTTGGGGGAAAAAAATAGATTTTTTTTTTTTTATGTTATTGATGTGAGGTTTTGGGAGAAATAAAGATAGTTTTTTTTATGTTATTGATGTTGGGAAATTTTTAGGAGAAAAAAAGTATTTTTTTTTTTAATGTTATTGATGTTTGGGGAATTTGGGAAATAGAGGTCTTTTTTTACTGTTATTGATTTTGAGGAATTTAGGGAAAAAGATAGTTTTTTTTTTTTTTTTACTGTTATTGATGTTGGGGAATTTGAGGAGATACAGTGATGGTGTGTATTCGAAACCCTCAATAGACAAACGTTAAAATGGGTCAACTTAGCGCACAGATCATACTCCTTTGCAAGTTGATGCCCGATTCCCCCCTCTTTGTCGAGATAAAACTTTCCTTTGTTCCCCATATTAATGCAACTCGAAAAGGTATTAACAGACGCGACTAATTTTAATTTTCGGCTTTCTAGAGGGTAGAAAAAGTGGGGAAAACGACGCACTTTGGAATTTTTAAACATCAATATTTTGTGTTTTTTGAGATACAGTCTTTTTTAACAGGGAAATGTGCAATGAAACATGAAGGCGGCGTGACCCTATACAATTTTATTTGTTACGCGAAGGAAACTTTTTGAAACAGCTGTTGTGATGGGCCTGCATTGCGATAATGAATGGATAACACTATGATGTCACCTGTGTGCTTGCAAAATAGATAGGAAAATTATTTCTTCAACCAGGGGGAGATTCTTTTCAATGGAAAAATTGAAGATGTGCAGGAACGATTTTTATACAATTCTAAAAATCAAAATGTACAGAAATTATCTTTAGTATAAATAAAATGGTAGTGTTGGAATTTTGTAAATAAAGTATTGTTGTTTTTTTAAATAATAGTATTTCTTACCTTGGTTTTTAATTCGCGCATCCTCTTAAGACCAAACCTTATGTGTTTTTTATTTCTTTAAGTTTTATGTTTTAAAAACGGTGTTTTCCCCAATATTTAAAAAAATATTGCCATATCATATGGTGGTACCTTGTTGTTTAGTATGCCCCTCCTAATATTTTGTTACTGTATGGGACTTCCCTGCTCCTTGCGGGCAAAGAGAATACTCAGCTAGTTTGGAATGTACCTGTCTCCTTGCAGGTGTATCAGCTATGTTGGGAAAATGTACTGTCTCCTTGAGGCTGATACTCAGCATGTATAAAAATTGTACCCGTCCCTTGCAAGTGATACTCAGTACTGTAAGGAATGTATTGATCCTTACAAGTTATACTAGCTACTGTATAGGAATGTTTTGATCCTTACATTAATACTAGTCTGTTGGAATGTCCCCTAACCCCTTACAAGCTAATACTCGTAATTATGGGAATGTTAATTCCATTCACGATAGGTTTTTACCTGGTGACGTTGAATATCATTATTTAGATTTTGGGTTGCCAAACTTGTAAAAGACACAGTTTTGTTATAATTGTAAAGATATTTAATTACCTGTTATATATTACTTTTAAAAATAAGTAAATTTAAGTTTTCTCATACTATTTCTATTTTTAAAAAATTTTTTTTTATCCAACTCGAAAAATTTTTTAAAAACATAATTAAAGTCTTATTTTTTTTTTTTGGAACGTTATGATTTAGTGTAATTTAGTGCCAAAAAATATATTTTTTTACAGGCATGTATTTACTTGGAAAAGAGTAAATGTTGTCATTTTTTGTCAACAATAAATGATTTTAGATTTTTTATCGTATTTTGAAAAATATTGAACTGAATAAATCTTTTCATCAACTGCGTTTTTCTGCATCATTGTAAAAAAAAATTGTTTCCGTTATGTTCAAACATATGGTTTTTATTCGTCAGCGCCATTTTTTAAGCTATGTTGTTAGAAGTTTTTGTGAAAGTGGTGTTTTTATTCTTTTAAGGGGGGAAAAACATAAATAAACTTTGTGTCGACCCCAAATTTAAAAATTTTAAATAAACTGGACTAGATTACTGGGGTTAACTTCACAAATATTACCCCTCTGTTTTCATTACGTGACCAAAGTGTAGATTCAGCTGTTGATGTAGTGTATATTAGGGTTATTTAGTAACATTTCGAGTGTCTCCCGGTAAACTTGCTTGGAAAGAATTATACCGTTCCCCTTGCATGCTGATACTCAACTCCCTTTTGGATGTCCCGTCTCCCTTTGGAAGGTTTTCCCGTTCCATGAGAAAAGCACCCTTGCGCGAAAGGGGTGTGAATAGTTGCTCCAAAAGGGTTGTAAAAGGGTTGCAGCTGCGTCTTTGTCGACCCCTAGGTACAGACACACAACATTGGGTAGCATGAACAAAGTTCATGGTTCCCTCGACTGGATCAATGATCCAAGGGGAGAAGGTCAATCACATTGGTCCATCAGCCACCGCTCTTCTCCGATGAATTGAGGGAAAAATCAAGAGGAATTTTAAGAATTTGTTGTATTTGTGTTACAACAAAGGGATCGATTTTACGTCCAACTTGGTTATTTAAAGGGGCTGGATCTTTGAGTCATGGGTTTTGATGAGCGAACAGCCATGTGATTTTAAATTTATAGTTTTAATCAATTATTGATTTTAAAATGAGTTTCAAACATAGTATACCAACAAATGTTGGTAAAAAAAACATTTTAAAAATTCTCTATTATTTGGTGTAAATGCTCAATTTTGAATAAGCAAAAATGAAACGGTAACTTGCTTTATGAACCTTGCATTGGGGATTTGTCTGCTTTAATTTTTGCAGATTGTCTAGATTAAGAAAAAAAAGCGAGACCCTTTTTTCTTTTGTTTATTCAAAAAGTTTTAAGGGACTGTCCTCCCTCATACCTCTCCAGTGTCGTCCTTGCTTTATCCCCCCTTTTACCCAAACACCACCATAACTGTAAAAACAGGTAAATCTAACCCTTCCCCGAAAAATGTGTATAACAAAAAGGGAAAAGTCTAAATAAAACATGGACGGATAAATTGTTTTTATTTAAGTGTTTTGTAGTATATAAATAAAAGTAGGGCCTTACAATAATAGAAGATATGTAATTACAGTGTATTATTTTTTTCTCTCTTTAAAATTTCTTTTGGGGTTTTTGAAACTATCTTTTTTTTTTTAAATTATTGAAAAAAATGAATTTAACTCATCAGTGATGATAGTGAGTAAAAGGGTTTTAGCAAAGGATATTTTTTCTGTCCTCCTGTAAGTTAATTTCATTTTTACCTTAGTAACTGGTCTTTTTCGCCACGAACAATTATATTCAAACAAAGTTTTTACGAAATATCAAAAAAAGAAACACTAATCTAAAAAAAACAACTTAGAAATTTTCAGAAAATTCTATTCTAATTTACTAAATTTTCAAAATACATTTGACGGGAAAAGGGGCCCAAACCCAAGAATTTAAAGTGGTTACTTTTATACTACAGTTTGGTGGACAGTGGTCTAAGGATCAAACCCTTGCACTAGACTAGACTTCTGAGACAGGGAGATCGGGGGTTAAATCCCAGTCGGGGGTGTAGAGGGTGGTTTTTTCCTAAAAAAGATTCCCCTTTTCCTCTATTCAAAATTTGTCACTTCCCCTAAATTCAACCCTTCCCAATCCCAATAAATAAAAACATAGCCTATAACCCGAACGGTACTTGAAAGGCGCTAAAAAAAAAAATTCAAATTTTTTTAAGCTTTGTATTCAATGATAAGGGAAAAAAGGATATGTTCTCAACTTAAAAAAAAATGTAATCTAAATTGTCAGGTTAAGGGATTCGCAGAAATTCTCTAGAATGGACTGGCTATAAATTTTGACAGGGAATTTTTAACATGGCTTGAAGGGGGGTGGGTGTTGTGTTGTGAAGGGGGGGGGTAGGGGGGAGGGGTTTGGGCAGGCTGGGGTTTGGAAAGTAAGAAAGAATGCTGCTCTTTGTTCACAACGTGTTTTCTGTACTACCTTTTTTTTCGCTAAGAAATTCACTGTAGAAAATAATGTCACGCATGGGTCACCCGGGAGTTTTGGGTTGAGTTTGAATCCTGGTCTAAAGATTCATACAATATTTAAAAATTTTAAAAAAAGAACTATTACACGGTCACAAAAATTTATTGTACCCAATCTACTAAAGCCCATTTATAAAATGTGTTCTTAGAAGAAGAAAATGTACCGGTATTTTAAGCAATTTTTAAAAAAAATAATTTTGGGGGTAAAAGTTTAAGGGCTCTTTTATTTTTCTTTTAGCACCGAGTCTTATATCCATTCGTGGTTACCCATATGTACTAATTACGCTATTGTTTGGAATTAGGAAAGCTGGAATTTAGAGGAAGTGCACTCGCATTTGCGAGGTGGGAATCAATTTAAAAAAAACTACCCCCGTACACCCCATAGATCGAACCCCATTCTCTGTCTTACAATGGTCTGGTCTATGACGGAGGAATCTTTGAGACCTGTTATTAAAAGAACAGTTTTTGATTATTTATTATAGTTTTTAAAAGTATTTCTTTTTTTAAATTATAATAGTTTAAAAGAGCTCATGATGAATCCCCTTAAAACTGGCCCCAAGCTGTAAAATGTTTTAAGCCAGGTGCATAAAAAAGAAAGTGATCGAAGCCAAGGTTTACCAAAAAAAATAAAAAAAATTTCAAAAACTTGGTGTGTCAATGACGGCACGTTTAGGCCATGTGAAAGTATAAAACTGTTTGACTGGAGGACTGATGGTTACATTGTCGAGATGGATTTAATGAACCAATTGCCCCACAAAATTTAAAACATGAAAAAAGTGTTCGACAAAAAATTTAAAAGGAAAATAACAAAAAAAGTTGTGAAATTTAATTTTTTTTTAAATAATTTAAAAATTAAAAAATCAATTTTTGGTCCATGGTCCAATGGTCAATATCACATTTAACTGGATTACTAGTGTTGAGAAGTTGGGGTTAGAATTCCCGGTAAGTAGAGGGATTTACCCCCTAAAAGCTTATTCACTATCCCTCCCCTCAAAAGAGTGCATATTTCCTTAAATTTTACCTTTCTAATTGCATCCGGCGTTACTCAAACTGGGAGTGAGAGTAAGTAAAAAATTAAGTTAGTGGATTTTTTAGCACCGCGTTTATAAGTTTGGGTTTACGCTAATTTTTTGGATAAAAAAAACTCATTAGTAAGGAATCAATTTTCTAAGTTGGTTTTTTTTTTGGGGGACCCGTTGGCTGTAATCTTTTGTTCATTGCATTTGTTTAACCCGTTGGTAAAGTTGTCCTACTTTTTCGGCCCCTTTGATCCCCATTGTCCCGCTGTTAATCACTGTCTTTTTCCCCTTTGTCCTCCCATGTGGGCCCGTTTGTGATTGATCAGTTTGCCCTCCCGTAACGAGGGGTTTTAGTCATAAAATTTTCATCTTATTTGGTTTGCCCCTGGGCGGGAGACATTTTTATGCACGGTCTATAGATAGGTAACCATAATATTTATTTGATCCACATGAACAAATTAGGTTAGGCTTGGAAATGTTTATTTATTCACACTTTAATGGTTATCAAATATCCAAAACTATTATTTATGCTTTTAGGGAGAATTACTCCATCTAGATATCATATTTTGAAAATTGAAAGGTTCCCGGGTTCAATTCCTTTATTCAGGTGTCATTTTTCAATTTCAGAATTTATTTTTAACGTTTAAAACATTATAAATATTGTGCAGTAGAGATGTTTGACAATCTGCTCATGCACAGTTGAGAATTGTGACAATCTACTTTTGATTGACTTGTTAGATGAGGTTTTGAGTTTTTTTAAATCAAGATAATAAAACAATAACTACTCATATACAAGATGTATGTTTGTTACTTACAGAATAAAACTGTAGTAGGCCTGGGTCTACTTATTACACTTAATATGTAGGCTACTATTAATAAATACGTTAAAACACCATCGGGGATTAATCTAAGATGTCTGAACTGTTCTAGGAAAGTTTAATCAACACAAGGAACTTTTTGAAAATTTATTTTTACCAATACATACGATTATCATATTATGGTTTTGGGTTTTCCAAACTATCGAGCTGTGCTGTAGTTATATTATAATTTAATATGGCCAGAGCTTTGGTTATTCAATCTTATAATTTTTTCCAATTATATTTGTTCCTGAAAGTTGCTTGGCAGTAAATTATTGGATGAATTAGATCAGATTTCTAATAATTTTTTTTCGCGACTTAGAACTTTTCTTCCAATACTTATTTTTGTCATAGTCAGAAATTTGCTTATGTTTTTGTGTGTCTTAAGTGCTAATGCACACCAGTTGTAATCGGTAGAGTTCAGACATCTAGATACTTGTGTGTGTTTACATATATCATGTTATTTCATTAGTAAATGTTCAGATTTCTTCATAAAAAACATTATTTTGTCTCATTTTTTAAGAGTTGGGTTTGCTATGAAAAATGGAGAAATGTGTCATTTTTAGATGATTATTGCATGTTTGTAACAACAAAAAATTTTTGGGACACAATTTTAAGTTGGCCATGTGTTCTCAAACTCATTTTTTTTTTCAATCACCGCAACATGGCTGACCGAAATCTCATATCTTTGGTGAGTTAATTTGTTAATCTTGTGAAAATATTTAAAACATTTTTTTTAATATTATTTATATAGGTATTATATATAGGCTACGTTATATCAATTTGTCGTAACTTATCAATTTGTTAGGTTAGTTTAATCATCGAATGCTGATATTTTGAAATAATTAGGTCTAATAGGCCTAAATAAAATCTTAAATAGGTAGGCTTACTCCAGTCTATATGATGGATATACTAAAGAACACATTTTATTCTCAAAGGACTAAAGTTAAATTAAAGATCAAAGGGAGTTTTTTTGTTTGTCAAAATTTTGTTATTATGAAGGGTAGAGGTGCACAAACGATTTCAAGTTTTTTATATATATATATATATATATATATTATATATTATATATTTATATACACACACGCACACACACACACACAGGGTCTGGTATCTTAACCATTTAATTTTGAAAGTAAAAAAAAATATTACCAAATATTGGCTTAAAATCATAGTAGACAAAATAAAAAACAAAATCTGTGATTTTTAAGTGATTTAGTTCTAAATTTAAATTATAACTCAACTCATCTATTTCGCAGTGTATCCTTCAGCCATTAAGTTATAATTTCCTCAACTTTTCCTGAGATTCTTGAACTCGGAATCAATATAAAATGTCCACCTAAATAATATAACCTAATATACATACTACTTGAGATGGGAGGAATCCTGTATTTTTCAAATCTCAAATTTAAACTTTAAACCTCATAATCCTTTAAAAATGCTTAATCTGAATGGGAAAATAATTTAAGGCTTGGTATTACTCATGTCATCAACAGCAAAAAAGAGAAACCCACTTCCATGCCTAATGTGCTACTCTCGCGCTATACTAGACTGTTCGATGATGGGGAGATCAAGGTTTGAATCTTGGTTGGGTGTACTGAGGCTGGTTTTTCCAAAATTGTTTTACATTCTCCCTCCACACAAATGTGGATACACTTCCTATAAATATGACCTACCTTGTTCCTAAAATCATTAGTGTTAATTAGCCTAGTACATAAGCGTATAACCTAATGGGTAGTAAGACACAGTGCTAAAAAAAAAAGAGAGGACACTTTTTTAGTAAATTAATAAAATTTTGTCCCTTTTTTTAATAATCTTTGTTCCTCTTCCAACTACACTAGTTTAACCGCTTTTGGTGGCCTCATGGTCTGAGGTGTCACTCTGTGTTAGATTAGTCTGCTGATGACGGGGTGATCGAGGTTCAAATCCTGTTCAGGTGGACTGAGGTTGGGTTTGAATGCCGGTCGAGTTTATTGAGGGTGGTTTTCCCTAGATATTTTTACTCTCTCCTTTCATGCAAATGTGGTTTCATTCAAAGGAATAAAGTTCTCGAGCGTCCCATTTCTAGTATATACCCATCCCAACTCTGGATCCATTAAAAAAAAGTATGTTATCAGAAAAAAAATATTAATAACCAAACAACAGAAATATTTAATAATACTATATATTTCTTGAAGGTGCTTTGGCCAACTACCCTTTCGAATATTACTCTCAAGTGACTGGAAATATCATCATGCCCAGAATATATTTTATTTCTACATTGAATTGAAAGCAACTCAGCTTCTTGCATCGACTAATATTTAATAAGATTAGATCAATATAACAATCTGATAATAATGACACTAACCTCCTAGACCTTGTCTTTGCTAATTTACACCACCCTTGGTAACTCATAGTTCTCAATCAATAGTAAATAATTTCTATAGCTCATTCACCCTTATTGATTACCATACACTAGATGTATCCATTGCTACTAAAAATAATGCTACCTCCACCACATATATTGACTGTGCTCGGGGTGTTATTACCTCAACCTTTACAATGACCTGGCCACTGTTGATTGGTCTTGTGTTTGTTCAACTACCAATGTTAACTTTGCCACAGATAATTTTTGCCTATTTAGTTCACAGGAAAAACAAAACATATTCCTCAAATTAGGTTCCATTTTAAATTCCTCCAAATATCCGAATTGGTTTTCTTCTACACTTAAATACTATATTTTATTTTAAATACGATATTTTTCAAAAAAGCTTAAATATATGAATAATAGTAGATTCTATTCACAATTCTCACACTTTAATAAAGTAGTTAAAACTACTTTGATTGTACAGTAGGCCCATGGCTTCTTTGGTGCTGACTGACAGCTCTGAAAAGTAACTAGACCAAATTATTTATCCCTGAACCATATGATCTGCAAAATCATGTGTTTAACAGCTGTCACTTCTGACAGTCAAATTTTTGGTCTATTTCAAGGAAAACTATATGACTTTTATTTATTGTTGACCTTGATATGTTAATGACCCTAGTATTGATTATTAATTTTTCTAGAATATTTTTTTTTTTTTAATTTAGCATTTAATCCCATATTAGTTTTTATTATTATAAATAAATAGTTTTTAATAATTTTTTATTATTACAAATAATGTTTAATACTTTTTTACCTATAATTTTTTGTTTAAAGTATTATTAAACAACATTATAAATGTGAAAAATCTGAATGTGTAGTATTACACACAGGAAAAAAGCCACTCTCATAACCTTTTTTAGGCAGTATTACAACATATTAGAAAACATTCTAAAGTAGTTTAAAGTAAGAAATGGTAATGGAAGTTAAGACTTAGATAGAAAACTCAGGAATAGCTATAACAAAATATATATACATTTTCAATAGAATGAATTAGATGTTTTAGAATTGGTATATACATTAAGTGACTTTTGAATATTCAAAAGATTGATTATATTTTGCTTTTAATTAGCTACAAAATGTCATGTATAAATTTTTTTTTAATAAAGTGATACAACATCATCAATGATTAAAATATGGGTTGATGGACAAGTTTAAAATTACACATATACCATATTACATTTTTTATTTACAAAACTCGGGATTACAACATATTAAAGATAAAAACAAGTTTAAAGATTAACAGTTTCATAAATTAGGTAATAAAATTATTATTATTATTATTATTATTAGCACGCGTCTTCTACCCGTTCGGGTTTATACGCACTTACGCTAATGTGTAATGGTAGGGTGATTATGAGATGTAATGAAAGGACCTACAGTTTAACGTGGAATCCGAACCACGGGTGGAGGCCTGGCATTCCCCACATTCACAAGATATCTTGTCAGAGGTGAAGAAGGGTTTGGAAATCGGATAAATCTGTGCGGGACGAGGATTTTTAACCCGGCCGCCCGCATAGAAGTCTTGAAACCTTACCCCTAGACAAAAAAAAGGTTCCCCAACCGTAAAAAAATTGAATTAGTGAGTTAAAAACTCCCATAGTTTTAAATTAAAGTAATGGAAAATGTTCTTGTTAGAATTTTTTAAAGAATATAATAATTTTGATTTTAAGGTAATGTATAAAATCTAAGCCTTATCTTGGTCCAGTCCCATTACTCCTTGTGATAATAGCCATTAGAATGATGCTGATTTACATTCTTCTGACATGTTTTGGGTTTATATAAAAATCCCATAATCATGGAACTGTAAAGTGAAATTAAGAACCATGAATAAAATTTGAGAATTATTTGGCGAAAATCTTTAAATAAATTATGTTATATTCATGAATTTGTAAAAGACAATTAATAAACAAATTTTACCAACTTTCGCTGTGCGGGGGCAAGAAGCTTCCTAATTAACAAAAAACCCTTTTAGATTCACTCCTCTTTAAACACTTAAATTATGTCTCTAATAAAAAATACAATAACTTATAGCTTGAAGTCTTAGCCTGGTATTTATTTTAATAAAACTCTGGAGAAAGACTCACAAGTTTATTTTACAACACTTCACAAATTTTTTTGGAATACTATAAAAATCCTCCGGTTTAGCCTTAAAGGCAACACAACACAATCTTGGGGTTTAAAAGATTTATTTAATAGTCTTGGTACACTTAAATCTTTGGTTTAATGTATATCGATCACTGAGAAACACTCGCTATTTTTTTATCAAAATCTTTATGTTATATTGGATAAATAATTATTCAAAGATCACCAAAAAACCGTTATTTTCCAAGGATAACACGCTCACACATAATTTTCCCCAAAAGAAACACAGATTACAAACAAGCTGAATTAATATTCAAAAAAGACACTGTATTATTCAAATATGTAAAAAAATTATTAATGGTGGCATAGGCATGCCTAAATACAAATAATAGTACGCACTAAAAAAATATTTTGTTCTTAACTTGTTGACTCACGCACGGGTTTTTTATAAAATGTATTTTATATGATAATTCACTGTTTATAATGTATTTTAAAATGGTTTGATTTTATGAAAATTTAACCGTTTTGTTGGTTGTTTAGTATTAAAGGGTTTTTTTTTGCTGTTTAATTCAAATTAATTATTAAAAGCAAGTAGAGAACGTTCAAAGTGGCCTTATATGCTGAAATAAAAAAGGCCTGGATAGAAGTATGTGCCAGTTGTGACGTAGAGGAACTTGTGGCGGGTTTGGGGACGGCGGAGTTGTATTAATACTCGTGTTTACAAAATTTAAATTTTTATATTATTTACAAACATTTTGGTTTTTTTTCCTCTTTGTTATCCCCAAACCTTTAATTTATGTTAAAGATATGCGAGGCCAGTTATAAAAAATATTAATAATGAAAAATAATACCATTAAATGTAAAATTTCACGCTCTATTTTAAACCCGTATTTTCCAACAGTTAAAAAAAAAA
The DNA here is from genome assembly GCA_039000515.1 of Timema cristinae. Classification (NCBI taxonomy): domain Eukaryota; kingdom Metazoa; phylum Arthropoda; class Insecta; order Phasmatodea; family Timematidae; genus Timema; species Timema cristinae. The sequence continues at coordinate 19,300,712 of JBCFYV010003508.1, read as the reverse complement.
ATAATAATTTACTAGGGCTTTTTTCTTAATTTGATTTTGGAAAATAAAAATTAACTGTAATCCTTGGGAAAATTGTTAAAAGTGATGGTATTTTTTTGTGATAATATAGTAGTAATTTGTAAATAATAAATTTTTTCCAAATAGTTGACAAAAGTTACTTTCAACTTTTTTTGGCATTATGATCCATCTGCTAGTTTGCTGCATGTAAAACAAAAAAATAGTGATAAGTTTATGTGATAGTTTATTTGGGTGAATCACTAGAATTTTAAAGCAAACATACAAATTTTTTTGGGAAAATTTTTAAAAAATAATCGCGTGAAAAAATTATATTAGTCAAATCTAGAATTAATGCAATATTTTTTTGCGGATCTATTATAATTGAGGTGACCTGCAGTTTAGGGGTAAAGTATAAAATTTTTGGCACAGTTTATCTGATGGGAAACCCCCTTTTTCAAAAACTAACAAGACGTGGGGTTTAAACAAATTGTGAATGGTTGGGGGGAAGGCGGCACCCCCCTGGTTCAAATCCCACTTTAAAATGTAGGTCCTCCATTTATCTCACAAACATCTACCATTTACATTAGTGTAAGGTGTTTTAAACCCCAAAAAGGTAGTAAGACACTGTAAATGTAAAATAATACTTTAAATTTCAAATGAGTTTTTAGCCTACTTTATTCCGTGGATATTTAGCCTTACCTGGGCTTACCCTGCCCGTTATTGTGAACTGCGTGTCCTTGTATCCATGCCCCAAATTTCATCCTTGTATGTTGTTATGCTCTCAAAAAATTGAGTTTACTTGATGAGCTGGGACCCGGGTGGAATTCCAAATTTTTTTTGTTAGTTGTTCGCATTTCAGTCCTTTGTTTTAACCTTATAGCTTTAACATTAGCTTGTCAAATGAAACTTTCCCCTTAAATGGAAACAATATGTTGTCATACCTAAGCTATTTATTAAAAAGGGGCAAAAAACAATTTTTATAATTGTAGACATATTCTTTTATTAAATGCTTTTTCTTAAGTATTCAAGAAAAACTAACAATAAACATACTTTTCACCACTTAAAGAAATTATACTAGAAAACATGAGTTTATAGATATAAATCTACTTTAACATGTTTAGTAGGAATTTCTGGGAATGTTGCCCCTCAAGTCTCTACCCAAGGTAAGGTGATGGTATTTACATTTTCAGCCCCTTGCAGTATCCTAAAATAGTTGCATTTCCTTTGTTTAATTGATCTAGGTGTTCTCTGGAGAACATAACTTACGTCCACTATCATGTTGATTATTTAATATCGTAATAATAGTAATTACTTGGATTTGTTAAATTTATACTTCATAGTTTAAGAAAGTTGACTGTTTTTTTGTCTGTAAGATGCTTGGTTAGATGCTAAGATGAATATGCTACTGTTGCTGGAATTCCATACTATAACTTACTTTCAGTTGGAAAAATTCAAAAGAAAACTTGTTGCTGTGTGCTTCGATTACATCCTTTATAACCAGATTTATTATGATTATTAAGAAATTCAGAAACCTATTATGGCTCCGAACTCTCTTCTCAAGTGACTTAAATTGAGATACTTTTTTGTTTTTTTTTAAAGATTTGTCTTTTATTATTTTCGCATTAGCAAGATGTCTTGGATAATGTGGTTTGTATTCACCCCTTGTATCTGCTTGGTCGTTCTCCAAAATTTTCTCTCTACCAAACTCTAAGGCGAGCCTTTATTTTGGGTGTTGGTATCCACAGCGCTAATTACCAAAATTGTTCAAATTCAATTTTATCCATAAAGTAAAGCCAAACTCAAGAGGTTTTTTAGGAAACTACTTTATAACTAATTTTATCTGTAGAGGTTTTGCCCCTCAAAGATTAAAATTAGTTAAATTATTCTTATTTATATGTTTGCTTATTGTTACTGCATTTAAATACTTATGCTTTTAATATACATTATTTTTTTATTATTATTATCCTTTTTTTATTATTATTATCCTTGTTTTGTGAGTACATGGAACCTATCAACTTTAGAGTAACGCTACACACATTTCTCACGAAATTAAAACTTGTTTACAGTGTTATATTTCATGTCACACATACAGAGTAAGCTCATACTATTATATAGTAGCACCTGCAATCATAATTTAAAAAAAAACAATTCATGTGTTCTCTGAATGTAATTATTTGCCAGGAGGGATGATAATTTTTAGGTTTAAGTAAGGCTACTGAGCAAATAACAAGCACAAAATCTTTTCAAATTAGCATGAATCATATCATATCCTTTGCTATTAATGATATTTTAGATTTAGTCAAAATGTCTTGAATGGAGGCTTATTATTTCATCCAGGGTAAAAAAAGTTGAATTAAAAATATCCTGTGAGGAAACTATTTTCATTTAAATTAGTGACAGCTGCAGGCTCTAAACACAACCATCCCCCCCCCCCTTTAAAGTAGGCCTTTGTTTTAATATTATGAGTAAATGTGGCATATAACACTAAACAACTATGCCAGAATGTCATTTTGTTAACATGAGAGGGAAAAAAATTCTGGCTTTTGTTTCTAGTTTAGGTACAAATTAATAGGTTTTTGGAGCCAAGTACAGTAGGATTTTGTATTTGCCCACCGCGCTTACTACCCTTCAGGTTATACACTCCTTTTTGCTTATTAATTTAATTAAATTCCCATGCATTCATTCCTGTTTTGGGATATGGGAGAATAAAAAATATATTTAGATAAACCCAGCATTTTTATGGAGGGAACAGAGGGAACCTTTTGGGATAAGTCATCTCAGTATACCCACCGGGTTTCAAATCAAGCTCTCCAGCATAGTAAAACCTGACAAGACATGACTCTTGCTTTTGTTATGTGATGGGACCAGTTTGGGTTTCAAGGCAGTTTTTAATTTTGGTTTCAACTTCTATTACTAGGGTTGTGGAAAAAAGTATCGATACTTACTAATATCGATTTTTTCCCTTTTGTACTAGTAATTTTTCTTTTTACTTTTTTCAAAAATACTTTTACTGATATTAGTACTCACACTCCGGTATCAAAATAAAAATACTTTTTTGTGTCTTCACTCATGCTTGGATTAAAATGTTTACTTTTATGGTTAGAAAAAGTTACAACATAGATTTGAAAAAATATATTTTAATCATATTTAGTATTAAATAACTTTCCATCAGATTACATTTTCTAAAAAATTTTGAAAGATGGTATGATAAATACTTTTATAATATTTTGTTTTACAATACTATTTATCCATACCTTCCAAGTTCAACACATATACATAGACACGATTAGGACATGATCTACTATTATTTGGTAAAGCATTATATTTTCAATGATTTAAATAAATATTATTATACAATTTCCTATTAATACTCTACTATTATTATTATCAGGACCCCGATTTTGATGACTTAAAATTGTCAAAAAATGTCCTAAAATATTTGATTTGAAATTCCATAATATTGATGTATATATTACATGAGGTAGGATTTCACTTTATAACACATAAGCAAAAACATTCTCTCTCCCATTTTCAGTTTTTCTCGATGTTTGTGGACTCGTTTGGAATAGAATGACCCGTATACAGTCCAGAATTCCTTTATTTTAACATTGCTAGTTTACACAAGAGGTATGTTTGCAGATATTAGTACATCACACAATCTATATAAATTGTGAGGATTTTTCTTGATTTGTGAATGCGATTTTGTGAGAGTATAATTGGAGAGGTTTGCTTTTTATTGATATTTTGGCTACTGCGGGCGACATGTTGTTGCGACTGATATGCGGTTGAAGGGTTAAATCTTTTATCTGATGCTATCCACTTTCACTTCACATATTTTACAGAAAAAGTATTTTACTCTAGTAAGAAAACTATATCCTCTCCAAATTCAATATCAATTTCCTAATGTGACTTGCTTTATACTGTTTGGCTTAGTGGATTTTAATACACGTAATTGATTGCAAACGAATAAATATTAAATGCACTTTATATATGGAAAACTATGCGTTTAACATCTTTTGACAGCTAAAATCTTGTGTCTACGTAACATTGGAATAAATATACTTGCTTTAAATGTGATAGCTTCCAATCCCCGCCAAGCCCTTTCCAGACATGGTGTAGTGAAGGTTTCTACCAGGAGTGTTGGATTTCTTAATCACGCAGGTTAAGGAGTACAAAGTTAATTTGAACTCATACTTTTTCTTCAGTCAAACAAGGGTGTGGTTAAAAAAATCTGATTTTGTTGATATATTCCATGTTTTATCAAAGTGCGATAATTCATATATTTAAAACCTTTTTAAAGTCATTTTCAAAACAATTTTAAATTTTTCTTTCTAAAAAAATGCTCAAAATGACTTATTAACAAAAAAAAAGCAAGAAAAACGACCTTAATAATCAAAATTGGCAAAACCTGACCAAAAAATGACCTATAAAAATACCCATTCTACAAACTGGGAAACATGAACAGGTTTATGTACAATGAGCAAATGTCTCTCTCTGTATGGACCAAAAGCAAATAGGACGTGTCCACCAATATTCGGGTTATTATTATTACTATTAATTTTTTATTAAGTTTGAAATTATTAGTTACTTGCTTATAAAACATTTTTCCGTGATTAAAATGTCGTATACATATACTTTAATTAAGTACGTATCTATACTTTTATTTAAATACCACATCCTTCTCACAAATATAAACTTTTGTTCATTTTCTCTTAGCTTACATCCTCTATTTTACTACTTGATTATTATTTTTTTAATCTTAATCTTACTACTTTTTCGCATTAATTACATTTTAAACAATTTGTCGTTGTGGATTTTGAGATGTGAAAGAAGAAGGAATTTTGAAGGGAAAACATACCAGCATTTGGGCGGAGGAAATGGGAAAAAAATTTAGGAAAAAATTAATCGCGCTACATTGCCCCAGGATTTTTATTTATAGTTCCATCTCCATCAACCCAACCACAGTACATCTTAGACAAGGATGTCAACAAAAACCTTTGTGAGCAGCACTGATTTTATTCCAGCCTGTGAATTTTTTCTTTTTATATGGTAGACTTTAGGCTACAACATATATCCTTTGCAAATGTGATGTTGAATTTGTAATAATTTTGTAAATATTGTAGGTTGGGCGTACCAAATGTGTACACTCTCTCGACATAATTCAATCCTCAAAAGTTGTTGAATTTGCGTGCCGTGCTTGGCAAGCAATTAAGTGTGAACAGGTTTTTTTCACTCACATGAAATTGAACCATACACCTGAGATATTTGGCTAACAGGGACAACATATGTTCAACAAAATATAAGATGTATAGGCTGACGACCAACACCACTGCTTGTGGGGTTGTAAGTGCACCATTATAATTTCCACACAAATAGGGTTTCATATTCATTTTATTTTATTAGTTAGTACTGTATTGCTCAACACAATTGTAGTTAGGGTTGTTGAAAAAGTTCACTTTTTCAATTTCGAAGCAACTCGATCAAATAACATGTATGTTCTCGAAGAACATACCAAAGTTGAATTTTGTTGTTGGTTGTTTTTGCTTGAAAAAAAATATTGGTTGTTTTATATAACTTTATGCCCTAAAATTAATTGGGAAAATGTTTTATTTCGTGCAATTGTTTGTGTATTTAGTTTAATTCAAATTAATCAAGTTATTATTAAAACTTATAAATTCAATTCAGATTTTTCTCCAAATTAATACTGTTTGTTTACTGTACATAATCTCAGAATGGCAGTAATTTGGACCATTATTGGGGAAGATTCGTAATTGTCGGCGCCGCTGAATATTCCAGAGCAAAGTTGAAGCTGAATTTATCTCGAAGCCAATCGTAAGCTTTTTCACACCCCTGCATGGTAGTATGGCGTCATCACATAGTTATGCCATTTCTCTTTTTCTATTCCACTTGTTGCGCTGTCCTTATATTATTACTTCAATTGTTGGTGCGGGGCACCATCTGAGCTTGCACATTGAATAAAAGAGAGTTTGTTGGACCAAAACTAGTGAGTTTTAAAGTGTTGATGCTATTACATGTGGCCTGGTGCACAACTCACGGAAATTAAATATTTTTTTTAATTATGAGTATAACTAAAATCTTTGTAATCAAGCCTTATTTAATTTTTTTAAATTGCAATTATTCTTTTCGGATTGTCCTAAAATTAACGTCAGCAGCTTTGTATTTTTTACAATTTGTTAAACACAAGTTGACAAGTTGTAAAACATTTAATTCTTAGATATGATTAGCGGCATTTTTTCCATTGTTTTGGTCGCGAAGAAATGGATACAAAGTGGTCAAGAAAACTTTATATCAGCTGTCAAACCAGCGAATCTGCAAAAATTCCAGGTTACAAAACTGGAATACAGATTGCATTCCTTCCTATCCTCACCTTGGCCTTGTTTTTTTATAACATACTGTAGTAAGTTGTAGTCAGTATCAGATATGAATGCAAGCTATGCTGCTTGATAAGTCAAAGTGTTGTTCCCTAGGTCTTTTTTTTTTTAAAGTTGCTCTCTAAAAGTCCCTTTGTTTACATTATGGTCTTAAGTCCCTTTTCTTTTTAAGAATTACTAATAAATCTATGAAAAGTACTATAAACTTTTACAGGAAAAAAAAATTTGATGTAAATTGCTTTACAGTTAGTAATTTATGTTTCTTACAATTCATATAATATCAGGACGTGTCGGTTTTGATCTTATTCATGTTTGAAATTTGATGGAATTTTGTTGTAAATTTTATTTACATTTTTGCCTCCAATAAAGTAAATGAGGGGACCTTTGAATATCCACTTGTGCTTCAATTGAAAGAAGGTTTTCAACAACAAGGTTCTAGTGCTAACAAATGTTAAAGCAGGCAAATGAATGAATAATGGAATCAACGCTAGGCTAAACATTATGCTGGAATGAGAGATATTAATAGAGTTTCTTTGGTAACCATTACTAGTTTACCTTTGGTTATGGTTCTAGAAATGGTTACATAGCTATAGACTTTATTAGAACAATACAATAGTAATTAAGAAAGATTTAGGAAAGATACAAAGAAAAAAGTAGTTAAAGGTAGCGACTAAAAGCATGCGGCAGAGAAGCACATGATTTAATAAAACTATCCAAAGATCTAATATGTTCAAATGACGGTGGCACAAGGGCTAGATAATTTTTATAATAATGGAAATGATAAAACTAAAGAAAAAGGAAAAAATAAAATACTAGAATATATTTGATGAAGAAAGCCCACCTAGGGAAAGAGGAAAGTTTGGGAAGAATCCGAATGCCAAAGGTTGACATCTCTCTTCCTTTTTCTGTTTCTATAGTAGAAGTAGTCACATACATGTCAGAAGATGTTCTCTCTAGGTCCTTGAGTTATTGTGTTGTGTTTCACTTAAATTTGAGAAATCATCCGTTAAACAACTATGTTCTTCCAGCATTTTCACATATTTAATGGCCAAACTAGGATGATTTGTGGGAATTGTTCTTCGTCAAAATAAGAGTAGATTTGTGTCACCAATCCTCACATGTCAGAGAAACTTCCAATTTATTTCAAATTCCAACTTATATTTATTAACAATTGATCACAGGCCTTGAAGACCTGCACTGATTGCACAAGCTGCATCGATCACATTCTGTTCTGAGCTTTCGCCCCCCAATCCCCCTCCACACTCAGGCTCCTTGAGATCTCTGGCCACATAATCACTCCAACCCCCCCCCATGTCCTGCCCTGGTCTTCCCCACCACACTCACCTCCTCAAGATTTTGACACATCGTCACTCCACTACGTTTTGTCCTGAGCCTTCTCTCTCCTGTCCTGAGACTTCTCCTCCACACCTAGCTCTTCGAGATCTATGGCCACATTGTCAGCTATCATGGGGCCACATTGTCAGTTAATCTTGTTCTCGATCTCCCCAAGGGGTTGTCAGGTAATCCGTCATGAGGAGTGATCAATCTTTTTTTCTCTGTTGCTTCTGGCTTACATGACCCCGCCCATATAATCCAGTTTTATCTAATTTTTCATATTAAATTTGGTTGCTCCATTACTCATATTATTTCTTAGTTATTTCTCCTCTTATATCTGTCTTCCTCTTTACGGGACTCCATATTTTTCTTATGGTTTCCAAAATATCAATTCCTAAATATTTGTATTTCCTCAAAGTTGTTTATAAATAATAGGTTGTATTGCACAAGGCATACAAAAATCATGGATAGGGCTGCATGCGGCATATGGCCACTAAGTTTGCCATTGCTTACTCTAGAGTGCTAAGCTCTATGGAGGAATATTATAATAATTTTATTTGGTGTCAAATTAATACAATAAAGGGTGTCAGCACTTGAAAAAAGTCATGGAATATGATCAAATTTTTGGATGGAATGTTCGATATTCACTAAAATATTACAAACTTTCAAAAAATTTAATATAGTCACAAATACAATTATTTTTCTAGTTAATAGTCACCGCAATGCTCTTTTAGCACTAATAGAGTATACTAATTCATTTTCAAAGTCGACTGTAATTTTTGTGTCTTCTTTCACCCCTCTCTCCTCTCGTTATCCACGTTGGTCATGGCTTTTTACACATGTGCGGGATATGTCAACTACATGATTGGAAGAAGAAACTGAAAAAGACATGTTGTCTCACAACAATTTTAAAAAACAGTTACTGGTGTACTCCAACATGATCTAACTGAGATCTACTATAGATCACTATTATACAATAGCCGTCTGCTTTAGACTGAAATTCTTTAACTCTGTCTTAGAGTGGTACAATTTCAGAGTGGGTGTGCTTTTGAAATAGTATTACGTTATTTAATTTGGCGTTATTAATAAAATGTTTTTAACATAGCTACTGGGAAAAGTTGGAAATTACTTCTGGAAAACTTGGAAAATTGGGGGGAACTTTAAATTATAAATTGGGCTGGACACCTGATAGTAGTACATGTTCTCAACTGCCTCTTTGATTTTTAGGAATTTTTTTATTCTTGGTTTGTTCGTATTGACTTTTTTTTTTTAGCATTGCGGTCTTACTTATTGTTTTAGGTTATACGATTGTGTAACTTATTACGCAAGTGGTTTTAAGGGATTACGGATTGGTTATATAAAGAATAAGTGTTTGTACCTAACTGTAGTTGGATGGAAAAGTGGAAACTACCTCGAACTCTGAACCTCAACTCATTGGCAGATTAGTCTACGGGATTCAGCCAACTTTGATCTTGCTGCCAATGATGTGGTTATTGACTTAAATAAACTAATGTACATATTAATTTATTGATTATTAATTCTTCAATTTGAATTATATTTATTTTTTCATTTTATGGTTATTATGTATAAGCATCAAATTTAAAAATAATGATGAATTTGGTGACACGGTACTTTACAAAATATGTCTCTAACTTCAAATACTTTATAATTTCCCTAATTGACCCATTTTAATAGTTCTTTTGAGGTGCTTAAATGATAATAAAAACATTAACATTAAATTACTTAGTAGATTTCTCAATTATTTAATTTAAAATTGAACTAAAATTTCATAAGGAATTTACTTCTTAAACTGTTCCTCTGGTTACCTGATTATTGACTGTGAAATCTCCTAAGTGTCGCTAATGAGTGATCTGGCTATATATTCCTCTAGTTTCCTGGTATTGTACAGTACATTTCCTAGAAGTTGCTAGTGAATGGTATGGTGGGCTGGTTTGTCTTATCCTCTGGTTAACTTGTTATTTCCTGTTACGTCCTCCTTGGTGTCGACGTGAGTTGTCTGACTAGATATTTTGCTTGGTTACTTGTTAATGTACAGTCAACTCCTAGATGTCGGTTAGTGAGCGGCTGGTCAGTTCCGCAATCTGCCACCAGATCTCAACCTTTTCTGCTGTGTATTGATGTTTCTTGTAAGTGGAATACACTTGACCAATTTGCACCACCAAACCACTGGTACACTTACTGTTTTAATAGGTGGAACCTTATTGGACTATTTTAAATAAGCATCGAAATCTACTTTCTTGAATTTTTTTCCCATTTGTTAAACGGGTTGAGTCATATGATCCAGCCAGCTTTTACTTTTGATAGATGTTATCAATACTATAAAAAACTCAATAAATAGTAAACGATTTTATCAATTGTGGCCGCATTAAAAATTAGTTTTTAAAAGATTGTTTTGTTTGAAAATTCTACTTTATTTTAACTAGCATTCTTTGTTACTTTAACACATATTTTTTCGTCATTCAGATGAAAGTTGGCCTACTATAAAATGATCATATTTGTGATCACCAACCTTTCCTTAACTTGTCTTTCGCAAATATTACACAATCACTAATATAAACTAGGTATGCATTTGTGTTACTTATAAAAATTTTAGTATTACTTTATATTAATTAGGCTGATCTCATATAATACATCTTGTTGTGAACGGGAAACTACGCGTTGTTTGGTATATTCCGTCGTTTTAGGGAAAATGTCAATTTTTTACTGTTTTTATTAAAACTTAAAAATATGCATTAGGTCGGTCAATCATATCCTATAATCAGTTTTCGTCCTCTCGTATTGGACATACTGCTGAAGACGGGAGGATCGGGGTTCCATCCTGGCCGGTGCTAAAAACTTGGAGGGATTTTTCCCTAAAGGGCTGCCACTCTCCCTCTCCTTCCATGCAAATGTGGGTGCACACTTCATCTCAATTAAATCTTAGTCTGTAATTAATTAGAATAATTAGGTGTATGTAGGCTTTATAAAACCCTAACGTGTAGTGAGGACGCGTTGCTAAAAATTAAGGAAAGTTTGCATCACTGGCGCTATAGTAGAAAGGAGTGATGCGTGTAACCAGAGGTGGCGAGAGGAGGGCGAGTTGATCACGACAGTTGCCCGCTTGAAAAAGTCAATGAATTATTCACGAGGGGAGAAAAATATATCGTGTTGGCACTGTTTTGTTAGCGTCAGTTTTGTTCAGCGCGCTCCAAGGCTGCTTAGTACTTACACGCATGTCGCATTTGCATAAGTTTATATTTTACATTTTTTTTAAAGTTTTAAGCCTCTATCGGTGACCTGGGTGGTCTAGGGGTAAGGTGTAGACTTCTGTGTGGCTGCCGGGGTTCAATCCTCGGTCCCGCACAAGATTTATCAGATTACCAAACCCTTCCTTACACCTCTGACATACATCTTGTTGAATGTGAGAATTCCATGGCCGCCCCGTGGTTCGGATTCCACGTTAAACTGTAGAGTCCTTCATTTCATGCTCACAATCCCCCTACCATTACACATTAGCGTAAGTGCGTATACCCGAACGGGTAGTAAGACGCGGTGCTAATAATAAATAATAATATTTTAAAGCTCATTTTTTGCAATTTTTAAAAATTTGTCGGTGAAGTAATTCGTCTTGAAAACTACTCTTGATATGAGCATGATGAAAACACATTCCTTTTTACATACACTTAGAAAGCTTTTTGTGGGTTTCTGTGAAGTTATATTGTACGTTCAATTATTTTATGTAATGAAACATCATCTTTATGAACATAACTCCCCTCTCCCCGTCCCGTTCTAGTCACATGGAAGGAAACCTCATTAAGCGGGGCCCTATCTTTCTGCCTCATTCATACCCCTTCCTCTAAAAAAAACTAATTATTTTGGTTTAATGTTATTTTATTACCAATTTTCAGTCCATATTAGGTATCAGGAAACGCTCTAAAAGGTAAAAAAATACAAATAATAATAAACGTTAGAAGCCTTGTTTTTATACATACGGGTTGATTTCTCTTCGACCATTCGATAGATTTTCTTCACGACGAACTTGAACTGTATAAAGGAACAAGAAATTTGTGCAAGTTTGAAGACAAAAATTTCCCACTCCAACTTGTTTTTCCCCCTCTGTAATCTAAGCAAGTGTGGGGCCCTGTGTGGCTGCACCGTTGCCCATCCCTTAAGGCGCCCTGAGCCTGATGATAGTAAATACCCGGTGACCTGCGGTCTAGGGGTATATTTCACTCACGACCTATTTACCTTGGGATGACAGCTCTAAATGTTACTATGAAGAATCCCTAATATATCACTACGCCAACAGCTGACCATCTATCACTTTGGATCACTGTATTGAAAACAGATGGTAATATATTAATGTGATAGTTAACCACAGTAATTTAGGCCAATATCTATTTATAATTTATTGAGGTCAGACCACAAGTTATTTATAGTTTTATTCCACTTAAAAAAATATTTAACACCACTTCACAAAACTTTTCTAACGAATATAGCTTCAATATAGCCACTGACGACTATATACCAGTGGTTTGAACATAACGGTAAACAAGTTTTTGACTATGATGCAGGTGACTATGCGTGGACTGGGGTAAGGTGTCACAGACTTCTATTGCTGGCTAAGGGCCGGGGTTAATCCTCGGTCCCGGCACCGATTATCTGATTACCAAATCCTTCCTTCAACCTCTGACAAGGAATCTTGTGAATGTGGGGAATGCCCAGGCCTCCACCGTGGTTCGGATTACACGTTAAACTGTAGGTTCTTCATTTCATCTCACAATCACCCTACATTACACATTAGCGTAAGTGCAGTTATAAACCCGAATGGGTAGTAAGACGTCGGTGATAATAATTATAATAATAATAATACAATATGATGCAAGACACGCAGTTGATGAAATATTTTATTCAGTTCAATATTTCAAAATACTATAAAATAATCATAAAATCATTTATTGTATGTAAAATAATGACAACCAATTTTCTCTTTTCAAGTTAAACACGATGCCCTCTGTATTAAAAGGTATTGTTGTGTGCATAGATTAAACATAATAACGTTCCAAAACGAGAATAGTGTACTTTTAATATGTTTAGATATATTGTTTCGGTTGGATAAAAATTAAATTATTTAAAAAAACATGAAATAGTATGAGAAAACTTTAAGGTTTACATTTATAACAAAACCATTGAGTGTTCTTTTACAAGTCGTTGACAAGCTAAAACCTTTAAAAATGTGGATTTTCGAAAACTGTCATCCAATAAAAACCTATCGTGAACGGGACTCTAAGATGTCGGACTTCTGTGTGGTGTCCGAGGTCCATCCTCTGTCCGGCACAGATTTATCTGAGTACCAAACCCTTCTTCACCTCTGACAAGGAAGTGTATTATTCACAAATTGTTAATGTGGGGAATGCAGGCCTCCACCGTGGTTTCGGATTCCCACGTTTAACGGTTAGGTCCTCCATTTCATTCACAATCACCTGCCAATACACATTTAGCGTAAGTGCGTTACAATCCGAACGGGTTGTAAGACGTGGTGACTAATAATAATAAAAATAAATTGTTTGGGTTTTAAGCCTCTTGTGGGTCTATTTTCGATATTAAATACCAATGAGACAAGGGGGTACTATGGGGTCTATTGATTCAGGCGTTGGCCAGCTGAAATGATTCATGGTCAAGATCAAATAACCGTGCGCCGTTCAGGGAAGTTTCTTGTCTACAAATACGCGTCCGTACAGGGTGTTTCTAAAACTCTCTGTTCACAAATATAGCGTCTGTACAGGGTGTTTATAAACTCTTTGTTCACAAAATACAGCGTACTGTGAGGGTGTGTATTAAACTCTTTCTTCAAAAATACGGTCTTTGCGGGTTGGTTTATAAAAACTCTGGTCCACAAATACAACGGTCCGACAGGGTGTCGCTAAGCTCTTAGTCGCAACTTAAACCGCGCGTCTGCACAGGTTGGTTTCTTTGCGCTGTCCAAACTTAAACCACAGTGTATATACGGGTGTTTCTAAGTAATCTTGTTATTAATACTAATTGAAGTTGTACTTTAAAAGCAACATCTCTGGACGTACGCAGCTGTTAAATAAGTTGCATATCCTAGGCGGGCACAACACAGCAGGTGTTTAAAACTCTCCGACTTGGTCACAACAGTTTCATTTGACGAGGAAGGTCGCTCGCGGCCAGACCTTTGCCCCCCTAATGATATGCACTTGCTGTACACGTATCGTACATACAGCTGCTTACTCCGGCGTTGTCTGCGTCTAACTTCAACTTTCGTTTTTACTGGTAACACAGATGACTTTTCTCGGACCATTTTTACTGGGATTTCTGGACAGTAAACAATATAAATTATGGCTGTGAGGATAGGGCCGGGGCGAAATATATAATTCGCTTAGGACAAGCTTAGGTTAATCACTTATTGCTATTGCGTAAAACTTGTGTTATTTTTCCTCCTACTAATCATAAAGTTATTTTCCTCACTGCCCTAAATTTCCCCCCCATATTGAACCATGAGGTTAATTCTCGTCATTCCTTTAAAATCATAATTAACTATGAGGTTATTGTCGTCCACGTCTAAATCCATAATGAACATGAGCTTAATTGTATCATGTCTAAATTCATATTGAACATTAAGGTTCTTATCGTCACTTCCTTGAAATTCATAATGACTATGGGGTTATTGTCTTTGTCACTGGTCTTAATCCATAATGAACCATGAGGTTATTGTATCATTGTCCTAAATCCTTATGAACTATGAGGTTTGTGTCGTCACTGTCTTCAATTTATTGACAAACTATGAGGTACTCTCGTTAATGTTTTGGATCCATAAATGAACCATGAGGTTATAGTCGTCACTGTCCTAAATCCATAATTAACCATGAGGTTATTGTCGTCAATGTCCTAAATCACAATGAACCTTGAGGTTATTGTCGTCACTGTCTTAAATTATTGACAAAACTTTGAGGCTACTCTCGTAATTGTTTTGGATCCATAATTAACCATGAGGTTATTGTCTTCACTGTCCTAAATCCATAATGAAATCATGCGGTTATTAGTCGTCACTGTCCTAAATCCATAATGAATTCATGCGGTTATTGCCTTTCACTGTCCTAAATCCATAATGAACATGAGGTATTGTCGTCACTGTCCTAAATCCCAAATGAACCATGAGGTTATTGTCGTCACTGTCTTAAATTCTTGTTATGAACTATGGGCTACTCTTCGTAATTGTCTGAAATCAATTAAGATACTATGAGTTTATTGTCTTCATCGCTCCTCCTTAAACTGTGGGTCAAAAACCCCATTCGGGGTCGCGAAAATTGGCAAGAGTAAAAGTTTTCTAAAACGCGCAACGACCACAAATTATTCAAAAATAAAAAGAGTGTGATGAATCAAGCGTGTTTTCTGCAGCACTCGCCAGTGTTTGACTTCACTGCAGCCTTGATTCTGAACACGCATACAATTGTACATATTTATGGAAAAATATAAAATTAAAGATTTTACTAAATGTCGATATGGAAGGAAAGAATACGGTGGAAAATGGTTATTTAGAATTTTTGACAGCTAAGATGCTGCTATAATTGAAAAAACCTTTCCCGAAGATTTATTGTAAGTGCTATAATTGATCATTTGAAATGCTTGGTGACACAGTTTCAGAATATTTCCCTCTCATATTTTGATTCTAAAATAAATTAATTTGCGTTCAATAAAAACCATTACTCTGTTGAAATAAGAAACTTTCAGTCCTCTGCTATTAAAAGTTCAAGAAGATTTTGCCAAGTTATTAACGGACAAGGGTTTCAAATGTGTTTCTAAAAATCGTTTAATGAAGCTTGGTTTGAGATTAGGACAGAAGTTCCAACAATTTCTAATATTGCCAAAGCAAACTTCCGCCAAATTTTGTACCACATATTTATGCGAAGCGACGTTCTCAACATTGACGAATTATAAAACCAAAATACGATCAACCTTGAACATGTTGTGAAGGTCACTCTATCGTACTGTTTAGTATCAAAAATTTAGCCAAGAATTTAATTCTTATGTAAAAATAATCAAGAACTCCATCTCATTTCGTATGAAAATTTGCTTTCATTCCCTTTAACTAAATTGTTAGGAAAGATGGATACCATAGAATTGTTATTAAATATTATTTATGCTGTATATCAGTTAATGTTTGATGGGTGTGTACCTATTTTTAAAGTCCATTTCCCCGTAGGAATTGTTTCTGAAAGGCCTTTTTTCTACCAGAAGCTATTGTTATAGTAGGATTTTGGTAGGAAAAAAAAAAGACCTTTCAGAGGAGTAATTTCCTACGTGAATGGTATAGTTTAACTTTACCTATACACCGGGGTTTGACATGTGACAGTTTCTGTTAAAAAGGCGGGTCGCGGGTGGTAAAGTTTAAGAAGTCTTCATTGTCCTAAAATCGTTGAATGAACTATGTTTTTATTGTCTTCATTGTCCTAAATCTATAATGAACCATGAGTTAGTTCTTCATTGTCCTAAATTCCAATAATGAACCATGAGGTTAGTATTCTTCATTGTCCTTAAATTCATAATAACCATTGGAGTTATTATCTTCATTGTCTAAATCCATAATGAACCATGAGGTTATTGTCTTTCATTGTCCTAAATCATAATGAATCATGATATTATTGTCTTCATTGTCTAAATCCATAATGAATCATGATTATTTTTGTCTTATTGTCCTACATCCATAAGGAATCATTTATTATTGTCTTCACTGTCCTACATCTAATGAACATGATGTTATTGTCTACATTGTCCTCATCCTTAAATAAATCATGTGGTTTAGTCTTCATTGTCCTACATCCATAATGAACCATGATTAAGGTTTTGTCTTCATTGACCTACATACATAATGAACTAGGTTATTATCTTCCCATTGTTCCTAAATCCAATAAATTAATCATGAGGGTTATTGTCTTCATTGTCCTAACATCCATAATGAAAACCATGATGTTATTGTCTTCATTGTCCTACTTCCATAATGAATCTCCGAGGTTATTGTCTTCATTGTCCTAAATCCATGATGTGTCATAAATAAATGCTCCTCCCCTCTCTTGTACCATTCCTGCACGCACTGGTCAGTTAGGACGTAAATCAAGAGCTGCCGCAACACGTTCTCAAATGTCATCAATTGTGCTCGGCTTGTGTGCTATTTTAATTGAGATTGTGTGCTGTTAATTACGTCCGTGAAAAACGAACTTAATGCGGCGGCCGGTGTTTGTGGTAGCGTAGGACTTCTGCGACTTAGTTCAAGATTATTTGTCATAATTCTGTGATTTATAGTTGCTCCCCCACAAGAATGGCCTTGGCTGTCAGAAGATATCAAATGTAAAATACCGGCATAATTCCAAGAAATACAATATAAAGTGTGGGCGACAATTGGGGCATGTATTAAATATAAGTTTAATTTATTCTTAAAGCACATGTTTACTCAAAGTGTGAACTTTGGCACCTAATGCAAAATTTTTAGAAAAAACCAAATGGATTCAAAGAGTTCATATTTGGAATGTTAGAAGTACTGAGAAGTTGTATTAATTGAAATAAAATATTATTTCAATTAACCTTCAATTAATTGCGTAAACATTTGCCAAATAAATGCAATATTCAATTAATTATTTTGTATACTGAAACGTGTGTTAATAAATAGGATAAGTAAATCTATTAATGCCGACTTCTTTTAAATTTATAATGGTACTTCATTCACATTCTATTTCAATCTGAAAACTCATGAAAACTGATACGAGCTGAGTGATTCAAATTTTGCCCCCGGATTTTGAAATATATCTGATACAAGCCCGCAATAAGCCGAAACAGAACGGCCTGTTTATTGGTAAGCAGACAGCTCACCCTCTCACTCCAAGTCACATATCTGTCTGTCCTTGAAACCATAAATTGTCGCTTGTGGTTTGTAAAGGCTTATCACCCTGAACCTATACCATCTCTCTTTAGGGATTGTTACCTGGCTCTCCACCGTTTTCAAGTCTCAGTGTAGCAAGTGCGGACATTATGAAAGGATTTTTTCAGTGTGGCTGAGTGTTAATTAAAACGACTTTTATGTCCTTAGAATGTGTGAAGGTGTATAATAGTGAAAAGACATTTTTATTATTTGAAAAAATGTCCCCACAAAAGCTTAAAGATGCAGAGGATATTTTAACTGGCAAAAGGAAATAAGATTCCAAGGCATTGGAAACGCTTTCACGAAAGAAATTCAGAAACCCAAACCGCTTATAAGTTGGTGATATGACTTCAACTTATATTATGTTATTGATTTTAACTATATTTTTTAAAATTATTTTGAAATCTGGAACCTCCAATTAGTACGTCACTTTCTTACCACTGATCTATCTAGGGCTTAATCCTGTGTTTTTGGGTCTTTTATCACTCATTTAAGGGTTTTTAGTCGGCAATAGATGTGTAAAAATCGTAAGCCATTTAATAACAATCGGTAAATACACTCCATCGTGTGATCCAGGTAGCTTGTGCTGCCATTTGGACAATTTTCATTAATTTTAAATTATTTCTTTGGATATAATTTATAGTAGACTACCTTTGATTCTATAATATAATATTACCGCTATAAGGAGTCATGTCCTGCCACACGTCTTTAGCCAAAAATCTGCTTTTAATGTTAGATATAAGTACTCTTAGTATTGTACAATTATCTTAGTAGGCAGCTCAATGGTTTGAAGCTTTGGTTGCGCCATAACACAAGGGCCGGGTTCGATTATATGTACGTACATGATATTTTTCAACTATATTTGATGAGAGCAATTGAAAGAGGCCCTTGTGAACGGTTTTATCTGTTCAAAAATATTAAATCTCTTGAAATGGTTATAAAAATATTATTTAGGCCTTTATAATGTTAAATTCCGTCAATACAGAATTATTTCATCCTGAAGTGGCTCTATTGCCCATCATATTATTTTATGTTCCCAGATTTCAAATTTTAAAAGTTAAGAGATCATTATTTAACTTAGAATTAGTTAAAAGATATTTTGAATAAATGAATAGTCTCCAAGACGCTGGTAAATCACACTTATTACTATTTAACAATTAAACAATTTAGAAATCATTTCAAGAAATGACTTTGAATAAAGAAAAAAAACCGGTGGATGGAAAGCCTATATTTAAGTTACGTTATATGTTTGTACAATTGTGAATATGCTAAATAAATAAAATAGAGAGAGATTACCCTTTTTAGTAATGATTGGCCAAGAGATGAAATTTGTCGGGTTAATATATTAATTATATATTGATTTACCTTCTCGCACCTCTTGGTTGATAAAATATAGTTTAAACTGTCAAAAAATCCTATCTAAACTCATATTTTGAGGATAGTCGACGTTGCATGCCCCCTGAATCGAAAAAGTGTGTTTTTGATATGTTCAGTTTGTATCTTTGAATGAGAGGAGACTATTTTACCAATTGGATAAGACTTTGAGATTAGGGGTTTCATAACGGTTTCTCAGAGTTTTTATTTTTTCAAAATAATTCATCCAGCCCTTAAATTAATGGTAATTTAATTTTACTTAAGGGTGAAAAAGAAAAAATAGATTAAATCAAACTCGACTCGATAAAATTCGTATATCAGTATTGTTTAGTATCAAGCTAAAACAAAATGAAAGTTATCTTTCCTCGTGAAAATAACTATTTGAGCGTTATTTACACTTAAGGTAACTTTCATGTTTTTTATCGTACCTAACGCTTCCTCTTTTGAGATCGAAATAGCTTATTTCAAAACTGAGGCATATTAATATAAAAATCTTTATTTGAAATACACGCCTCGGTGCGTAGTTGGCTAACGCGCTTGTCGTGTTGAGCTTCAACTGCTGAGGAGGGGAGATCGAGGTTCGAATCTCTGTCGGGTTGTGAAACTGGGGGTGGTTTTTCCTAACTATGGTTTTTCCACTCTTCCTCCACGCAAATGTGGGTTCACTTCTCTATTCAACCTTCAAATTTCCAATCCGTTAGCGTAATGTTACTTAAAGCGTATAACCGAAAGGGTAGTAGACGCGGTGCTAAATATTAAATATTATTTGAAATATATTTTATAAAACATATAGGTGCGAAATATAGTATGTATATGATATATCAGAAAATATTTGGTAACTAAATATTTAGATATATAATACACCACACACACATATATATATAACGGAAGGTCTTTAAATTAGAGCAATTGCTGTATGGTTCTGTTTGTGTGATGTCCTCTTTTCGCTAACAGTTGCATATTATTTCATTTATGTTTTTGGTAGACTGTGAAAAAATGTCTTTTATTCGTTTCAAATAATTATCTTACGAGTTTTAAGTTAATATCTCTTTTCTTGATTTACAGTTAGCGGGAAAGTCTTACTGTTTACCTTCCTACTTGAATAAAAAAATTAGCCCTTTTGTTCAAAACATTTAAAATTGTTTGTGAATATAATCTGAGAGGAAAAAAAGATCAATGCTAGAAAATTACGAAGCTTAGCTCCGTCGGTAGTGCGTCTCCTACGGAGCTAAGACCCGGGCTTTATTCCTGGCATGGACGAGAAATTTACGCTGGAATAAATTAAAATAAAACAAAAAAAATAGCACCGACAACCTACCAATGCATCCCGTAAACTTTTTTGAGACGCCCTACTGTATAGTCTAGTCAGGTTAACAGACTTGTCAGATGGACACTAACAATAATGTACACTTGTGCACAGAATGTCTACATCAATACCACCTTACAATCATTAGAACATATAGACTTACATTTTCATCATTATTTTCTTATGTTCTCTTTCTCGTCAAATGATTTTTCTAGTGTCCTTTGCTACCTTTGTTCAGAGGTAACCGAATTAGTTTATAACACTATCAAAACATAGTTTGTAAAGGTCCCAAGTTCAAATTCCCTGTCCAGATGTTCAATTTTTTTAATTAAAAAATATGTAGATGAGGCTAAACCGTAATTAACAAAGTACTCATTTTAAACATAATGTTTAGAGATAATGCTTCAAATACTTAACATCCACCCCATCACCCCGTTTCACTCCACTCATTAGTCGGCATATATGTATGTAGCACACTTAATGATTTATTTAGTATTAATATTTTTATTGACTACACTAGTGTTTTTATGTTGAGCCAATATCTTAACCCACATTTTTGTGGAGGGGAAGGAAACCATTTAGAAAGATGCACCCCTTTGTTTACCCATTCGGGATTTGAACTCTGACTACCATTCATCGTTAAAAATACAAACTAAATGAGCTTAGTGACTTACAATTTTTCATCATAAAAGCCAGAGAGGACTGCTAACCCCGCCCCTCCCCACCCTCCATGCGCACCCAAAATTTACATGTCCACTCCAAGCTAGGGTTTTCTCAACGAAACAGAATTATAGCATCACTTTTACCCTATCCTCAGCGACACAAACGCTATCTTACAGATTTATATCGACATTAGGTCTGTTAAAATGAGTGGTTCGTTTTCTCATTAATTTCAATAACCAAAAATGGAATTACCACTATTATATATAGAGGGTTCCCGGGTTAAATGGCTAAACCTTTGAATAGGGGTTAGGGGATTAAAAAAACTAACTCAAAATGTATTTAGGAGATTTGCTATTTTAGCTTCCTTTTCGCCTGTAACAGCAAAATAATTAATAAATAAACGTTTTTCTGAACTGCGGCTTGGCCTCTACGTTCAACTGATTTAAAACACTTTTTTTTGAAGCTCTCCAAGCAAAAAGTGTTTGGAGTTGCCCGGTTTATGACGTTTAATCATTACAGACAAAGAACATTTTTGAAAACATTTAACGTTGGAGTAGTAATAAGTAATTGACATTTTGTTGCTCATTAAACAAAATATAAGCCTTTAAATATGAAAAGTCATTAATTCATTATTTTAATGGAAAATCTATAAATTTTTTTTGTTTTTTATAGCTATTCCTGAGTTTTCTTCATAAGTCTTAACTTTTATAACGGGCAGAGGAATACGCAAGGCATGTGAAGAAACAACATTCGCGTTACTGGTCGGTCAGCCACTTGTACTGTCATGTTGTCTTGTGGTTTCAGGGCTGGATGCGTCAATTTGAACGAAATAAATAAAATTTGTTATTTATTTACCTACCTATTTTGTTTTAGTTTAGTTTTTTGCTGTTTGCGCGAAAACTAGCAAATCTCCAAAATATACATATTGGTTAGTTTTTTGATCCACTACCGCTTCCCAAAATGTAGTCCGTTTAACCGGTGGTACTCCTGTTATATACAGTATAAAAAATCTGCACACTTGTCCCAAACCTGTTTCCGCGTCCTTTTATTCGGCCAGCTCGAGATTTTTAGATAGGTTACATAATAGAAAATGCCAATATTTATTATAATAATAGTAATTCCAAACTAGTTAATTGAAACCTTTCGGCAATCATCACAGGCTCAGTCATCTCATTAGGTATACTAGTATAATTAACTACTAGTCTACTATAATGTATTGGTGTAGCGGTTACTTAGTATTTAAATATTGTGTTAGGCCTACTTGTTTATTAACATAATCATTACTTTTATATTTTGTTTGTGGCCTTGCTATGTTTGTTACATTATGTATTTCGCCTTAATTTTGTGAGGTTTATGCGGGTTAGCCACAATGAGTGTCACATTATGCGAATTAGCCCACAATGCGTGTTCACATTATGAGAATTAGCCACAAAATGAGTGTCACATTATGCGAATTAGCCCACAATGCGTGTCACATTTTGTTAATTGGCCACAATTGCGTGTCACATTATGTGTATTGGCACAATGGTATTCACATTATGGGGTTTTTTTTTTTTAATTGGCCCCACATGGTATAACATTATGCTAATTAGCCCACAATGCGTATTCTCCAAACAATTATGCTATTAGCCCACATGCGGTATCACATTATGCATAATTAGCCCACAATGCGTCCTTGTTGCAATATGATATTGCCCAACATGCTTGTTTCATTATGCTAATTGCCTCAATACGTGTTAACATTATGTAGGAATTCGCAGCCAATGCCTGTTACATTATGCTAATAGGCCAACAATGCTGTTACATCATGCTAATAGGCCCACAATGCTTGTTAATCATGCAAAATTTGGCCACAATGCTTGTTACATCATGCGAATTGGCCCACATATGCTTGTTACTATCATGCGAATTCGCCCACAATGCTTGTTCCATAATGCGAATTCGCCCACAATGCGTGATGCATTATGTAGAATGGCCTGCAAGAGTCATGAACTGCTCTAAGAATCAATACTTCTGCCTTGGTTGCGCGTTAGACAAGATTTTGCTTACGTTGCACTTTTTCGCTATATTGGAAACTCATGCTGTTAATGTTACACGAAAGGACGTTCTCAAGGTTGGCCCTTACATTTAATCTCCGTGAAAATTATGCCAATTTTAATGTTTGAGCATGTACGGTATGATGTCCGGGGTTCATTTCCCGTCCCGGCACAGATTTATCTGATTAACAAACCCTTCCTTCTCCTCTGACAAGACATCTTGTGAATGTGGGGAATCCCAGGCCTCCACGTGGTTCGGATCCACGTGAAACTGTAGATCCTCTTTCATCTCAAATCCCCCTTTCCTTTTAAAATTAGCGAAAGTGGTATAATGAACGGGTAGTAAGACGCATTTGTAATAATAATAATAATAATAATAATAATAAAAACAGTTGAGGATAAATAGAGTACATTTAATTAAAAATTTGTGGCGGGCCACCTCTAAGTTATTTTTATTTTTTTACTCTCTTGGCTGACGGGAAAAAAGCTGCGGGCTTAGGTGGTTTTAAATTATAACTTAATTTAATTAAGTTATTTGTGCGTTATCACACATTGTCTGGACTCGTTATCTCATAAGGGGGGCAGACGCGTCATACAGCTTTGGGAAAATATTCCTTACATTTACAAAAAATATGACCCAAAATGCGAGAAGGGGGAAAACCGAGGTTCGAATCTCGGTCGGTGAAGGGGGGTTGGGTTTTTACACTCTCCCCCCAAACCCCCTGTGGGTTCACTCCCTCGATCAACTTCCCCAAATTCAAAAATAGAGAAATTTTATTTACTTATTTTGTAAAACCCCAAAGGGTAGTAAGATGTGGTTCTAATATTATTATTTTGTGATAGTTTTTATTTCTGATACAATGTAACTTTTAAAGGTTTTGATTCGGTTCTAACTTTTAAATTATAAATTACTTGTGAGGGTGGTTATATTATGAAATAAAAACAATATCCGTGGATGTGGATACTAAACGAAGTTCGCGGATGGGTTTGAAGCAACGGAGGTGAAGGGGTGGGGGTTCCGGGGTATTTTGTAAACCGAAAAGGGCTTTTGTTATTAAATTGAAAAAAATTCGAAAATGGCAAATGTTACTGTATTTGAGAATTTGGGATTTATTAAATTTATTTTTCCCTAAGTTTTGCCCCCATAATTTATATTTTTACTATAATGCAAAACCCCTCATTAATCCGGACAAATTTGGGCTGATTTGGCCCGGGATTAATGAAATTTAAAAAAAGTTAAAAAAGTCCATATTTAAAAAAACCACATTTACGCAATACAAATGTAAAAAATAAATTTAAAAAATGCGTTTACATTTCGGTTTTCCGCAACTTGCTTTTTCGTCGGCTTTTACTAAGTGAAGTCCGGTTTAATATGGGCAGGATTAGTGAGGTTTACTGTATTTTTAAAAATCTGTTAGATTTTTGAACATAAAGGGGCCCCCAATGGATGTGATTAAAAAAAAGAGTCCTAAATTTAAAAAATTTGAAAAAAGGGACAAGGTTGTTTTATAGTAAGATGATCACTAAAAAAAAATGTTTTAGACCTGCTATTAAATTGATATGTAAGTTTTCGAACTCCTTTAGTTAACTTCTCGCCCGCTTTGGTGGTGGCGCAAGCCCTTCCCGAGTTTATGGTAATTAGCAAACCGTCTTGCCCGCCTTGCATTATTATTATTATTTCACGCGTCTTATACCCGTTCGGGGTTACGATACATAATGTGTAATGGTAGGGTGATTTTGGGGATGAAATGGGGACCCACAGTTTATAGAATCCCAAACCCCGGGGGAGGGGCATTCCCCCCATTAAAGTTGTGATTAATACACGTTTGTCTGAGGTGAAAAGGAAAGGGTTGGGAAACAGATAACCGTGCTGGGGACCGGGGATGGAACCCCCGGGCCCCCCCCACAGAGGTCTGGCACCCTTTCCTAGACCCCAAAGGGCACCTCCACTGCAAAATAAAACGGAGACTAAATTTGTTCCGTGAAGTTTTTGACGGCAAAAATTCTAAATTCCCGCAAAATATGGCGCAATGGGTCTTAAATTGAAATTATTGGGAGTGTGTGGGAAGGAATCAAAGTTCTTTAAAAAAAAAGGAATGTGTTGGGCCCAGAGTAGTCGTTAAACCTTTTTAAATCAGAGAAATAGGAATTTTTTTGGTCCTTTTTTTTCACATAAACGGCGATTTGATTTGTTATTTTTTGGGGTTTAAAGACCTTTTTAATTTTTTCCCCCCAATAAATTGTTTTTTCAAGTCTCGAAACCCCGGCCCCTCATTTGTTTCCTCAGGAGTCTTTTCTAAAGACAGAAACCCAAAAAAAATCTGCTGACCTTGTGGCGCCATCTAGGGTCGATATGGGTCGCGGTCAATTCCACTCCACCTCAGAGGGACACGTTGAGCTCTTCTCTGACATTAGGTCAGATGAAAACGACTCCGTCAAACACCGACCATTTGAGGTGGAGATGATTATATATATATATCCTAGTTTTCCTACCCGTCCGGATTATACACACACGGATTATTTTTAAGCTAAGGTGTTAGGGATGTGGAGGTTTTATTTAAAGGAAGTGTGCCCGGGATTTTGCAGGAAAGGAGAGTGGGAAACTAACACAGGAAATAACACCAAAACTAGGATTCGAACACCGAAATCCCGTAGGCAGCAGTAGTTGTTACGAGAGTGACTACTCTGGGCTTTAGACCATTAGTTTAAACGAAGAGCAGCCTTTATTTTTATCGCCCTTAAATTTCGTTTAAGTTTCACTCAGTGAACGCTATTACCTGTACGCAACTTTGTAATAGGTGTGTTACTTTGATCGATTACCTGTATAACAACTTCTGTACTAGGGAGTGTATTTGAGCTATAAAAGCCCTGTACCATCAATTTTGTTTGTACTTGAAGAGAACTTTAACGATTTACCTGTACTAACACTCTACTCATATGTTGCTTTATCTGAACCCGGGGAGTATCCTCTTGTATTGTTTCGTACAGGGGGCTCCGGAAGATTTTGAAAGTGGGTGGGGAAAGCTCAACTGAGTGGGTGTCCGGAGGTCCCGACGAGTTCAAATTTTATACCTTGGATGGCTTTGAAGCTATTTGAAGGAGGTTTATTTTTCACAACATAGTACTTTTTGTGGGTTTTTCTTTGTCATATATATTATAGTAAAAATATCGTTGGAATTGGTTGGAGATGAAACTGGGAATTTTTTCTTGTCGCGTCAACAATTAAAAATTATGGGTGGCCCGTTCTATATTTTAATTTTATAGGTATGATACTATCAGGTGGCATTTGCCAAAAGGGACTCGGAAAAAGAATACTTTAAAAATTTCCCGAAACTGGGGATTGCCTTAGAAGCTATTTAGAGTGGTCACTTGGAAAATTTCCCAAAAATTTATACTCTTTAAAATTTATTTGGAGTGGTTCCCCACACAAAAATTTTTTTTAAATTTTGGGATTTTTTTAAAAGTAGTTAAAGCAATCTTGCATAACAAATTTTTGAAATTGAAAAAAAATTTGGTCTTTTTTTAAATTTTTTTAGAGTGGTTATTTAATTGAAAAATTTAAAAAAAAATTGAAACCTTTAGAATTTTATTGAGTTTTTAGAATTGTATTTTAAATTTAATCTACAAAACCAAAATTAAAATTATTCTTACGTTTATGTGGGACCCACGGGTCTTATTAAATGCCAGGGCTATCCCAACTTAAAAGAAAGATATTTTTTGGGTAAGTGGAGAGCATAAACACCTGAGGGGAAAAAACTTTTACACATCAAAATGTCTTCCTAAATATTTAATCGGGAAAAAACCCTTTAATCAAAATTACCCAAAGAAAAACAAATTTTTGTTCCAAAGTCAGTTATTATTGTACGAAAAACAACCCACTACAAGTCTATTTTTGTAATCACATTTTGAATCGATTCAGATCCTCTGCGATACTTAAAAACCCACTAATGAAAGTCAGCCTAATTACAAAAAATTAGCCTACACCCGGGTTTGTCCTTTCATTTTAAATATATCATCCCCGGTTAACGGGGATTTTTCTGATAAAAAATTTATTTATCTTAACACTTTCAAAAAACGCCCGATAAAGGGTTTCATTTAAAATTCTTAAATCTTTCAGGTTTTCCATACCAAAGAATATTTACTTTCCATAGTTTATTAAAAAAAGCTAAAGACCCCATACAAAAAATTTATAGTTTTCATTGCCTTCTATTAAAATTTTTGGGACAAAGATCCATTTTAAAACACATTTGTTTTGGAATAATTTCTCTCTACACACAAATTATTTCAAAAAAAAAATCAATTTTTTTTTGACTTCTCCTTGAGTTTTTATTTCGCACCCCAAATTAAATTGCCTTTACGGGCTTTCTCTGTTTTCCCTGTACACCCCTGTTTACCCTGAAAGGTGGCAGTTCATGGGTTTTTATGGAAAATTTAAATTTTGGGAGAATTCTAAAATGTAAAAAGATGTTAAGACTTCTGAGATAAGAAAAAATTTTTTTAAAAAGGGGGGGGGGGGGGGTGGTGGAACCTTATTTTTTGGATGGAAGGAAGGGGAAATTTTAAGATTTATTTATTTTGGGAAATTTTCTCCCACCAGTTAAAGTTTTTAAAAAACGGATGCCCTAGAAGTATTTGGGTTGGACCTCAAGGGGTGGAGAGTTTTTGGGAAAAATTTAGTGATTTAAGGGGAAAAAATTTAAAGTAGGGGGTTTCCCCCCATTTTTTTTTTTTTTTTTTTAATTTGTATAATTCTAGAGGCTATTTGGAGTAGTTATATCCAGAAATTTTGATTAAAACAAAAAGTTATTTAGAGGGATCCTGCTTTTTTTTTAGATGCCTCTGAGCTATTTAAGTGGTTTTTCCCCCTTTCACATTTTGGAAATTTGGTGGGTTTTAGATGATAAACTACGATCGGGTGGGAAAATCGGATTAAAGAATTTAAATTAAGTAAATTGTTTCACAGATATTCTTTTTTTTTTCAACCCTTAAAAACTTCAGAAAAAGTTCAGGGATGTGAGGGCTTTGAACCCCATAACCTTCCCCCTCGCTAAAGTTTCCCTGCTTATGTTATCGTAAAAGCTACGACATAGTTGAACTTTTTGGTTTTCCTTTTAAAAAATAAATTAGGGCACCCCGTCAACCCTGTAAAAGGGTCATATTACGACTTAATGGAACTTTCAATTGGGTTGATTAAATATTTAGTGCTTTTCTTAAAAAAACCCTGTACACACATTAAATTTTATTTTCCAACCCAAAATTTAAAAATATGTTTAAAAATAATTTAAAAAATTTTTCAGACCAAAACAAGAAAGCGTATCAAATTTTTTTGATGTCTAGCGTTTTAATTTTTTTTGGGTTGAAAAAAATTTTTATTATTATTATTATTAGCACCGGTCTTACTACCCGTTCGGGTTATACGCCCCTTACGCTAATGGGGTAATGGGAGGGGGATTGTGAGATGAAATGGAGGACTACAGTTTAAGTGGTAATCCGAACCACGGTGGAGGGGGGGCCTTTGGGATTACCCAAAAATTTACAAGATGTCTTGTCAGAGATGAAGGAAGGGGGTTTGGGAAAACAGATAAAAATTTTTGCCGGGGGCCGAGGATTGAACCCCCGGGCCCCCAGCACAGAAATTTTTACAAATTACCCCTAGCCCCCAGGTCACTGTTGATAAATAGTTGGGAAAAATAAAAAATTTTAATCTGGTTGGAAAAAAATTCCCCCGTGTTAAAATTTAAAATTATAATCTGTGAAATTTTTTTTTTTAATTTGGGACTTCTGTGGCAAAAAGGTTTAAAAAGTATTTGGGACACTTTGCTTTATTTCTGGTATTGTTTATATTCAAGGAATTTACAATTAGGCCTAATGTTAAATTTCTATATTTTTGCGGGAAAATTTTTTTCTCGTGCGGGGAAAAAAAAAAACTGTTAAAATTTTAGCATTTCACTTTCTATTAAATTAATTGTAAATTTATGTTCTCTTTCTTAAAAATTTTCAAACTGATGGTAACAGATGTATGTTTTATACATTGAATTTAAATTTACATGAGAAAAAATTGGGGGGTTAAGATAGTCCCATTCCCCAAGATAAAAACAAGGAGGGTCCAAGACTTTCTCCACCTGTTTTCCCAGCCCCTGGTCTGTGTTAATCCTAGTTGCTTGTCTCTGTACATATAATATTGTATTGCGTTTCGAAGTGAACAATGTTACTTGCGAATTGGAAAACCTCAAGAACAAACCCGTCACATATGTAAAAACACCACATGAGTGACTTTTCAACTCCGAGTTACGCAAACAAACAGAGATCGGTTATACAAGTATTGAGATGAACCTGGATTGTGATGACTGGCACAACCAACAACTGTTTTTTACACCTGCACGTGTCAAGTTATCATGGTCGAGTTTCCGAGACTCTACTGTGAGACTAGAACTTACTCTGCTCAATACAGTACTTTACTATTGAAAAACAGTTCTTTGCGCAAGACACTTGTATCTGTCATCTGACAAATTTTTAATTTCCCAACTGTTGATAACCCTTACATCTCTTAAAAGGTTTCCAATTTACCCATAACTCACGCACCATTG
The DNA here is from genome assembly GCA_039000515.1 of Timema cristinae. Taxonomy (NCBI): domain Eukaryota; kingdom Metazoa; phylum Arthropoda; class Insecta; order Phasmatodea; family Timematidae; genus Timema; species Timema cristinae. The sequence continues at coordinate 19,271,088 of JBCFYV010003508.1, read as the reverse complement.
ATAAAGGGGACAAGCTCTTTTTCGAGCGTAATTAGTTATAGCAATCTTAGTTACAATCCAAGTAGGCTAAAAGCCGAGCCATGCACGATATCTTATCGCAGATTATTAAGGCTACTACAAACAAGCCAACTTGACCCAGTAGCCTTAAGGCAGAAGTGTTATATATGTATTTAAAGTTGAATTCACATAGTATATCCTGTGAGTTTTATACGAGAGTTGACTACACTTGTTAGTTTTCTCCCTACAAAGCACACTTAATCGAATGAATCTGTCAAACACAAATAATACTATATAAAACTTGAAAAATCCATCACTAACAAATTACTTTAATACATACATTTCACCCTAGAGACTCCGATTCAAGGCCCAAGATTCTATCAACTAAAATTTTTACAACTTATTTCTTGGGGGAGAATCCCCCTAGGATTCCATAACCCCCAGATC
>JBCFYV010003508.1:19210961-19270544 GCA_039000515.1 Timema cristinae | reverse complement strand
ATTCTGAAAAATGTAAATACAAGATCGGATTTGTAATAGAAAAATTACATAAATATTGTAAAAACGTGTGCATCGTAATATTATTTCGCTTTCAAATAGGGAAATTTAAACGTTATTTGAAGTTGAAATCACTTTATTGTGGTATATTATTTGTATATTTAACAACAATTATGAACCAGTGGTAACAAGACCTCGGGACAAAAAATAGAATATCATGAACAAGTGGTAACAAGGCCCTCGGACAAACCATAGCAGATTATGAACCAGTGGTAACAAGGCCCTGGGACATCAAACAATACCAGATTTTGAACTAATGGTAAAAAGGCCCTGGGACATCAAACAATACCAGATTTTGAACTAATGGTAAAAAGGCCCTGGGACATCAAACAATATCGGATATCGGAAAATACCTAAGGAAACGCAGTACTCATGTGAAATTAGATTTTTTTTATCACTTTTAAGATTTGTATATACTGTTTAGTGTTCAATTTACAACCAGTAATAAAAGTGAAACACATATATTTTTATACATTCATGAAGTTAGTTGTAATAATTCAGATAAGCAATAGGTTTAAAATCAAGACGCGTTTTGATGCACCAAGCTATGAGTTCCTTTGACACTTTTGAGTTGAAGAACAAAACTAATACAGTAAAATATTATCAAAGTGCCGGAAGGAAAAACAGACAAAATAAATGTCACAACTCAGCACTCAAGTGGTAAGACATGGTGCTAAAAATAAACACTCTAGGATGAGTCATTAGTCAAGACCTGATACTTCCTTGTTCAGCTAGTGTGTGTTATTGGTAGGTACAGTCAAAGAAAGAAGTTTCAGGAAATAGACATAACAAATTTACATTTACATTGATCAATTTAGTGTTAGAAATAAAATAAAAGAGTAGAGTTAGTTTAATAAAACAAACAAAATTGAAATAACGACATTATGTACTATAAAAGGATATAAATCAGAAGTATCAGGGTATAAAACGAAAAGTACTTCTATAAGATTAAAAATCATGTAAATTTACGATTATTAAATATCTTATAGACTAAAAAAAGATCTTGTAACTACTTCATTGCATTCACTTGATATACATGTCTAGCTAGAATAAATTTAATACCTATGCATTAACTACTTTACCTTAAAATAAGTACGCAAGATGGATAAAATAGCAAGTTTGACTGTTTATTACTCAATAACTTTAATGATTTGAGATAAATGAATCACTATTTATAGCTTATATTTATACACTTATTAAAATAATGCAATAAAATTTTGATGGTCGAATGACCTTAACAACTTATCAATACTATGACTTAAAAAAAAGTGTTTAATGACATGTGCATTTTCTCACCTGAGTTGTGTGTTCTGATCATTCTCGATATGCATGTGTTACTTATTCGTGGCTGATAGATCCTATTGTTTTCTATTCGGGTGCCATGCCGTGTAAGTAAGTATTTTACCAATATCTATGATGAGATTAATATTACATGTGAAATTATGAAATAAATACTAGGCCTATATTCATGAATCTAAATTTAGTTTTATTGAGATACATAAGTGTGATTACCTTATTAAGAATAACCACTATCACCTAGATATAGTTATGCTAAGCAACGAGTTGGTGTAGTTGTCACACCATCTCTTGCCACTATTATAACGCAAGCCAGGGTCGACCCTGTATACTTTGGGCAGGACACAAGAACGAAGATGATTAAGAGTGGAGTGCAAGTCGAATGTAAGTTAGGTCGAAGAAAAGTCGATGTCAAGTGAAACAAAATTATCTAAAATTACTGCCTTCTATGGTGACAATTTTGCTCGTCAAGTTAACACAACTTTTTGTTAAAATAACAGAAAAGCTGAAAAATATGATTTCAGTGAGGAAGGGTGAATATATTTATTGGAAAAAATCAAGAAACATACGATTATATAAAATACACAAATAAATGTTTAGTTTAATATTTACATAGGGATGAGAAAGGAATCATTTTAGAGGTGATTTATTCACATTTGCATGAAAGGATGAGTGGGAAACCATTTAGGAAAAACCACCCTCAGTAGACCCGATCAGGATTCAAACCTAAATCTCACCATAATCAGCAGATCAATTTAACAGGAGTGAGACACCTTAGACCATTCGATGACTGAGGTGGCTTAATCCACACTTAACTGAATTAATTAGGAAGTTTGTCAACCAGTTGGTCCTCTCCTGTTGGCCAGTTTGTTGTCTACGTTGTCTGCGCTCGTGTCAAACTAGTTTGGTCATAATTGAAAGAAAATGAAGCCATAACGTCTCACTCTGGGGATGAGAACTTGAGGTATATGCTGCTAATAAATGTTACATTACAGGAGTGAATAAGTTAATAACAAGTTTAGCTCTGGAAGAGATTGTAAGTATGTTGTCCTAGTTAAAAAGCTCACTTGTGGTCAGGGAACTGTTTCTGAAGACTACTTATAAGTAACTGTTCAATCTGCTGGTCTGTCTCTGTGACGAGGTCCACTTCGCACGACTTCTCGACAACCAATTTCGGCCCCCAGATTCTTTCTTTGACCAACTGTAACAAAATATATTCATTGCATTTCACACACCCTTCACATAAATTTAATCAACTCTAACTTTAATATTACTCACTTTGGTGGCCCCATAGTCTAAGGTGTCACTCTAGCAATAAGCTGGACTGCCGATGATGGGAGATAAAATTACACTCATAGTCGGGTGTAACGAGTGGTTTTTTATAAATAGTTTTGCACTCTCTCTCTCTCTCCCCCTCATGCAAATGCAGGCACACTTTCTAAATAATTCAACCTTCCTCATACTTAAATCATTAACGTAACTAATAGGCCTACATAGAATACAGCCACACACTTAAGTATCTTACTACCTTAAAAATGGTAATTTTATAACTCGAGATCTATTATTATTATTATTATTATTATTAGCACCGCGTCTTACTACCCATTCGGGTTATACGCACTTACGCTAATGTGTAATGGTAGGGTGATTGTGAGATGAAATGAAGGACCTACAGTTTAACGTGGAATCCGAACCACGGTGGAGGCCTGCCATTCCCCACATTCACAAGATGTCTTGTCAGAGGTGAAGGAAGGGTTTGGTAATCAGATAAATCTGTGCCGGGACCGAGGATTGAACCCCGGCCGCCAGCACAGAAGTCTGACACCTTACCCCTAGACCACCAGGTCACCTCGAGATCTATTAATGCTATACTTATTTTTTAATTCTGCCACTAAAGTAAGGTATACATTTTAAGTTCTACCTGCTTGCAAGTGTAATAAAGTAGTTTGAAAATAGTTTAGTAATTAAAATTTGAAACCCACCACTATACAATTAATAAAATAATTTAAAAAGATGATTGAGGCTACAAAGAACTTCATTTAAAATATATTATGATTGTACAATAAAATTTGTTAAAAAGAGTTTTAGGTAAATGTGGTCACTATCATCAACTTTAAATTGTTTTACACATTTGTTTCTTTCTAAGGGTAAATGTAAATATCCAGCTTTATAAAATTGTGAAAATGGTTGGATTAACCAGTTGTAATATGAACAATTTTAACATAATTATTTTACCTGATTTAACATTTAACAATGCGGAAGAAAGCAAATCTATACTATTAAGTAGGCTATGAAATGCGAAGCTTGGGGGATTAATGATTATAATCACGGACATTAGCCGTATCTCAATTATAATAGGCTACATTAAAAAAATGATACCTGGACATGGGAATCGAACCAAGGACCATTGGTTTAGTGGAGGAATGATCTACCACAGAGTCATCCAGGGATATCCTAGAGCTTAAATTTCTAGGGGAGAGGGGTGTGGGGTGTTTAGCTAGAAAATTATAGCCTACTTAGCCTTTAGCAAATAAAGGTCTTTATACATATATTTGCCCCCCCTCTCCCCAACCTAAAGGGGTCCAATAAATTCCAGGGGTGAGGTCCTTTATGCAAAAATGGTATCAACAAGTTTGAATCAATATGGACTAGTAGTAGGCCCTACTGTCTTGATTATGTTCATCTGACATCACCATTGAGTGAATTGCCACTAAAAATATCTTTCATGGGTTGTATTAACACCTCCCAATGTAATGCCATGCTTGATAAAACAAGTCAATCTGTTTAGGTATTACATCTCGGAAAGTGAGCATTGCTCCTCTATAGTGCATGGCCACGTTACAAAATCACAACCAACTAGTTAGCGCCCTTCTGAAACAGCCACAAAAGAATAAGCAATGAATGCTCCAGCTGGCTACACTTTCTTCCTGTACATTTTTGTAACAATTTACTCCCCTGTGCCATCTGTACAGAGAGAGAGCCATAATTTAGCTGTGCACATTTTATTGTAAGGTTAAGAACGTCCCCTAAAACAATAAAACTAACATAATTGAAACCCGCCTCGGTGCCGTAGTTAGCTAACACACTTTTGTGTAGCTAGACTGCCGAGGACAGGGAGATCGAGGTTTGAATCTTGACCGGGTGAATTGGGGGTGGTTTTCCCCTCTCTCTCTATGAAAATATGTGTAGACTATACTTTCTCTAAATTCAACTCATTCCTTGCACATTAGCATAATTTTTACGTACAATTGGAAGTGGTGCAATTAAAAAAATATATATTCCTTCCCCTTTGCCACTACTTCAGGAGTATATTACTTCTACTACTGCTATTATAGACAGGAGAAGAAGTCTGTCTCCTGTGTTACCATCTAAAGTGTGTGTTTGGATGCAGGGTTAACATACTTTCAAATTTCTGTTAACTTGTAATGTAATGGAAATAAAATAGTTATATCTTAAGTAAGGATGGGATCCTCAAATCCTTAAAGTTATTACAGATTCGAGGAATAACGAGAATAGAATTTGAGAATGTCTTAATGTCCAATAAAATCTGGAGTTAAATTTATCTGGTGAAGCTTGTTAATTAATTTTTTTAAATGAATATTTGAATAATTCTATTTTAACCCCATTAAGATTTTAATGAAGCATTAAACTAGACCAAACACTTTAAACATTTTCAAAACCTTTCCATCAACTTCACTTACTAGGCTATCATATCTGTTAGAGGATTTTTAACCCATTTACCCTAATTGATGAGTTAGCCCCATGATTGCCACTAGAGCTGAGTTAGCCCTATGACTGCCACTAGAGCTGAGTTAGCCCCATGATTGACACTAGAGCTGAGTTAGCCCCATGACTGCCACTAGAGCTGAGTTAGCCCCATGATTGACACTAGAGCTGAGTTAGCCCCATGACTGCCACTAGAGCTGAGTTAGCCCTATGACTGCTACTAGCGATCAGTGTTGGCCCTATTACTATCACAAGACTAGCGAGATGAAAGTTTGCACTATTACTCTAAAGTGCCGACAATATAACCTATTAAAATTAGAAGCTTAAACCATTCTTTACAGTTCCCTTTTATCATAAAGTTAGCATGAAAGTGTAAAATTATAGTGAAAAAGCTGTTTTAAAATTATCTATGTACCTATTATGTTAAAAGTAAAACGAATTAAAAAAAATCTTACTTTTCCAGATTCCAAGGTAAGTTTTAAAACCAGTTCATAGCATTCATCGAGATTTACCGCCATTATCTTGTTTCAAGCAGCAATATTAATAATAATATAGGTTAATTAAAGATTTAAGACACTCCCCTTATGCAAATATCGATTAGACTTTAAATTGGACTTTAAACTTTGAAGTTTGACGTAAGGCCTAGACCTACCCGGCCAGAAGTCCGCCACATCCACAGTAGTCTAACCGTTTAAGCCAACCTATGAAAAATAAAATATATTAAACCATATCTTAGTTCTTCTAAACTTCTAATAAAGCACGCTAGAATCAAAAATTAGTTTCAAAACATCTCATAGAGGGCATCAAAAATATAAATTTAGTTATAAAAAGGAATATAGAGCGCAGCACACAAAGAGAGTTAGTTTCAAAGAATGTAATTAATAATTAAAAATGAAAAAATAAATAAAATAACACCCGTTGGAGATCAATCGAGAAGAAATAAAATAATCAAACACAGGCTACAGCAAATCTATAAAAATGTGGTGCCCACACCTGCTGGAAATTAGGGGAAACTAAGCCATCTCCTTCTGTCTTTCCTCCAGGACCACTCCTTCAGAGTGGGCGTGGACCACCAGTTGTCGACCCCTCGTCCTATAGTCTCTGGAGTCCCCCAGGGCTCCTGTCTCTCCCCCCCTCTTTCTCCCTCTTCGTGCGTGACGTGCCCGTCCCACGGGGAGTCTCCCTCTTTTCAATATGCCGACGATACCGCTTTCCTGGCGACCTCCCCCGATGCCGCGGTGATCTGGCCAAGCTCACCATGGCATTGAGGGGGATAATCGTTTACTTTGGCTCCAAATCCATAGCAGTAAACGGTACCAAGACGTTGGCGATTCTGTTGATCCGCCACAGACCGGGTCTGTTGCAGCCCCTCCACGTCGCGGGAGAAGCGGTCCAGTGGTCGCAAACGGTGAAATACCTGGGTGTGTCGCTGGTACGTCGCTGCAACTGGGACTCGAACCTGAAAGCGTCTGCAGGAAGAGCGAGGGGTGTCATGCTAGGACTGGCCCCTCTCGTGCACCCAGCCAGCCCGTTGAACCACGGCCATAAGATTAGACTATTCCAGGCTTGTATTATGATGTCCTTCCTACTCTACGCCGCGCCTGCCTGGGCTTACCTCCCCCGCTACCGCTTCTACCCGCTCCGAGCGGTTTATCACCTCTTTTTGAGGCTGATGATGCTCGGACTCCCCCCCTCCCCCCCGCCGCACCCACACCCGAGTCCTGCTAGACTTGTCTGGCCTCCAGCCCCTGGACGTGATCATCCGCGGGTTGGCAGTGACTTTATTCTCACGAGCGCAGGCCAGTCCTAATACAATCGTCAGGGGCATCGGCGATTACGACCCCCTGCCCTCTTCCACAGACGCATCAGAGACGGTGTGGTGGGCCCCCCCCCGTTGGACACGGATGACCCGGGAGGTAGTCTGTGGCGATAAGGAGCGATTTCTCCTGTCCACGGCCTGAGGCCGACTTCATCAGGATGCGGCTCCGGTGCTCCGCGAGTTCTCCCGGTTGGCGCTCCGCCCTCCCCATGTGCGCGTGTGTCTTAGTGCCAGTTTCCAACCCCACCTTCCGCCGGTGGGTGTTGGTTCGGTCTGTATATCCAACATTATCATCCACAGCATACAACTCATAGCAATAGACCGAATCAAATCAGATTAATACAAACAGTTATAAACATTTCTACAGACTTTTTCAGGACCCAAATCAATCTAATACCAACCGGCAATTTTCCTCCTTAAATGAATGTATTTAATAATGTCGTCCTCGTGAGTGTTCTGTTGTCCTAGGTGGTCCTCTACCAGAGGGCCGGGGTGCCCCTGTCTAGTTTTCCAGTCACTCGATCTGTTTATACTCCTGGTGCTCCATCTCACTCTCATTTTACCATAATCATCATCCGCTTCACTTCCTACATGTCCCATCTACGTCCGGTCACCCACCCTTCAATGTTTTCTACCCTGTCGTTCTCCCTAAATGTATAAATGTATATATTATAAGGTCCCTGTCGACCACATACTGGCGACTGGGTGGGTTTTTTTAGTCAATTTTCCCGCCTGTACGACCCTAGGAATAACTATAATCAACCCGCCAGGGCGACAAAGATTTTCATGTTTAGCGTTTATTTTGTTTCTATGTTGGTTAACGTCCGAGAGCCCCATCGGGCTGGTGTTCGTATTATTTATGTCATTTATATTCTATGTCTATACATGTTGTTACCATTTATCGCTACACAAAATAAAATCCTAACAAACAAACAAACAAAAAAATTAAGATACATAAATAGTCCTTTTAGATGAAGTAACAGCAGGTTTGGAATATTTGTATAGAATGTTAAATTTATGCCTTCCTCAAAAAAGTAATTTAAACTCCTGCAAGCTGACGTTTCTTTAGTAAAGAAAATAATAGAATTGTTGATATGTTGAAAAAAAAATAATTTGGAAATTGAAGTTATTTGTAACTATTCTCTAGTATTCCCTTTGCTTTAAATAAATGTTCAACACTTCTAAACTTGCAAGGCTAGAGGGACGTTCTAAATTACATTTAAAGAAAACTGTCTCAAAAGGAACTTATCATATTTAACGTTTTCATCATATCATCAATAGGTAATAAAATCACCGAAAAATAAGCCTGGAAAAGTAAAATATTTTCCCTTTTATAATATGTTTAGGTATAATATTCAATAATAATTGTAACACTGAGCAGGATGATATAGATGAATTTGATCTCATCCAAAAATGTCCGATCTATTGAGAAAGTTGACCTAAGGCTCCGGTAACAATTAGATTCTAGGCCTTAAATTTCAACAAAATCTTCCCTGTATACTTGCACTTGATCTTCCTCAAAGGTTAATCCTTACTTTTAGGAAAGTTTTGGCTAATGAAAGTAACAATTGACCATAACTAAATATCATTAAAGGATCCACAGATCGGGTCCTTTCTTACGCTTTCCAAAACAATTTTAGAGTCAACAAAACAAAAAACATCAACAATCCACGAAAATGTTCTTTTTGTTTTTAAATAAATCATCTCCGGCCTAGAAGAAAACTAGTTGCCGAGATTTGTTTAAAAAAAATCTTAACTCTTTAAGCAGTGAAAGTATTACTATAAAAATAACTTAATCTTATAATTTGACAAATAAACATAAGCCATCTTTAAAATTAATTTAAATTTCACATCAAATTTAAACGAAAATAATAATTTCTTCCGCTAGGAGTAATTAATATTTCAAATTACAGCCAGATGTTGTAAGCGTCCAAGAACATAAAGTAAACTAAGATTATTGACTTTTGGGACAGCAAAGACACAGGTTGTTGATTTTACAAAGTTTATTAAACAAATTAATAACTTTTGTTTGTCTATGCCGGTAAATAACAAAGGTAAATAACAAATATTCGACACGTCATTTAATTCTTGTCTCTCTATGTTGTGTCTGATATTTTACTTGAACTTAAAATATAACAATAAAGAATTCAAGTTGTTCTTATAATTAATAACAATGCAAAACAAAATATAAATTTTCGCGTTACATGTCTACCAACAAAACAATGAATAAATTAATAGTTGAGCGACAATTAACCTCAACACTCCTCCTTAATTATCGCTCTACGAAGTTTTACAAATGAGCTTTTAGCAAGTGGTTTAGTCAGAATATCTGCAAGCTGACTTCTGGTTTGAACATGCTCAGGAAGTACAGTCTTACCTATATTCTGTTGAATGAATTTTCTCGAAATTTCTATGTGCTTTTTACCCTTGGTTGTCTTACCATCATGTGAGTTATGCAGCATAGTTATTGCTGACTTATTATCAACGTACAAGGTAGTTGGTTCATCAGTCTTCAGGATTTTCAATTCCGTGCTGATTCTTCTTGTCCAGCTGACATCATCTATCGAAGAAACAGCAGCTCTGTACTCGGCCTCAGCAGTAGAATTTGCTACCACTGGTTGCTTCTTGGAGTACCAAATTACAGGTCCTCCTCTCATCAGCAGTACTCCACTCGTTGACTTTCCTGACTCTCTGTCTCCTCCGTGATCAGAGTCTGTATAGGCCACTAGTCTTGATCCTCCATCGAATTTGATGCCATAGTTCACAGTACTCTTCAGATACATGAACACTCTTCTAATCATTTTCCAATGACTTTTCATTGGTCTGCTGCTGTACCGACTCAGATAATTGACAGCGTAGCTTATATCTGGTCTTGAGATTGTTGCCAGATAGAGCAGCGATCCGAGAGCCTCTCTGTAGGGGGTTCCCACTGGTACTGGTTTGTCGTTCTTCTGGTTTTCTTCGTCAGTCACCATCCCTTTTTCGATCGGTGTTGAAGCTGAGTTGCACTGATCAAGATTAAATCTTTTCAGGATTTTTGTGGTGTACTTTGGCTGACTTATGAAGATTCCATCCTGTTCAATTTTCAATTCCATGCCAAGGTAGGATAGCTTGTCTTGGATCTTCTTCTCGTACATGATCTCAAATTGTTCGTTGATCTTCTTCAAGACTTCGAAAATAGCGTCTTCTCTCTTGCCTATAACTAGACCATCATCGACAAATAATGAGATCATGATTGTCCTGCTCTCATTATAATATATACAAGGATCGTCATCTGTACTAGTGAATCCAATCTTCTCCAAGTGTGAAGAAATCTTCTCATTCCATTTTCTAGGTGCTTGCTTCAGACCATACAGACTTTTCCGTAGTCTGCACACTTTTTCAGATCCGTCTTCAAAGCCTTTTGGTTGATGCATATATAGCTCCTCCTCCAGGTCACCATGAAGAAATGCCGTTTTAACATCGAAGGTCACTACTTTCATCTTCTCAGCTGCTGCATGACTCAACAGCAATCTAATTGATGTGTGACGAGCCACAGGACTAAAGGTATCAGTATAATCAATTCCTTCCTCTTGTTCAAATCCACGTGCCACCAGTCGAGCTTTGAATTTTCCATTCGTCTTCTCTCTCAAAACCCAGCGACAGGTGAGTGGTCTAGCATACGGTGGGCACTTCACAAGTTCCCAAGTCTTCATCCTGATCAGCGAGTCATATTCTTCTTTCATTGCATTGTACCAGTTTGTGTCTTTCAATGCCTCATCCACTGGTATGTCCTGAACTTCACCAATCATTGCATTTCCATCTCCTTTGATGTAACTCATCACATAATCAGATAACCTTGCAGGTTTCTTCAGTGTCTTGCGATCTCTCAATACTCTCTTTTCTTGTTTAGACGATGTTGATTGTTCATCAATATCTTCGTTTGACTCTTCAATCTGTTCTTCTTGTGTTTCTTCTGCATTACTGGTCGTATCATCATGATCTGATTCTTCTGATTCCTCTTTTCTATCATCTTCTTCATCTTGATTTGTTGTTTCCTTCTTGAAACTTGATTCAACTTCTGTCTGCTTCTGGCTTCTCATCTTGGCTTCATTAAAAGTAACATTATCCGTACTAATTACTCGACGACTGTTTGGTATATACACTCTGTATCCTGTTGAATCTACATCGTATCCTACGAATATTCCTTTCTCTGACTTCTTGTCTAGTTTGTTTCTTTTTGGCTTCAGTACAAAACATTCACTTCCGAAGATCCTCATCTTGCTCACATTCATCTTACGACCAAACCAAAGCTCAGAAGGACTCTTGCCAGGTACTGAACTCGTTCCAGTCTGGTTGATCGTAAAGACTGCGTAGTTTACAGCTTCTGCCCAAAGCGTCTTACTCAAATCATTTGCGTGGATAGCTGAACGTGCAGCTTCCACTACGGTTCTCATCTCCCTCTCGATTCTACCATTCTGTTCTGGCGTATATGGATTAGTAAAGGTGTGAAAAACTCCAAGTTCCTCAAGCAGTTTCCTTGTTTCTTTGTTCTTGATTTCTAATCCGTTGTCTGATCTCAAAGCTTTGACTTTCCTGTCAAACTGATTTTCCACCAGCTTCATGAATATATCCAGTTTTGTGGCTGCTTCATTCTTTGACTTCAAGAAATAGACCGTTCTAAAATGTGAAAAGTCATCCTTGAATAACAGAAAATATTTGGCTCCTCCAATCGACGTAACTTCCATTTCACCAAGATCCACATGGATTAAGTCCAGAGGTTCTTTGGATACTTTCGTGTTGATTGGATGTGAGACTCTGTGCTGCTTGCCATAGATGCAGCCTTCACATGTATAATCTTGCCAATAATCCACATACTTGATATTGTTCTTGCTCAAAACGTTTCGAACGTACTTTACGTTCTGGTGAGCTAGTCGTTCGTGCCAGATCCTGATAGAGTCTGCAATCATACAGATTCCTTGTCCTTCCTTTCGTAGCATCATCTTGTACAAATTTCCTTCTCTCTCTGCAATGACTTTCGTGTGTTGACCATCTGAAGTAGCAATTCTAGAAGTATTTTTGTCTGCCATTTGAATGTACCCCTTGTCCAAGATCTGTCCTACTGAGAAAATATTGTAGTCCAGCTTGGGAACATAAAGTACATCTTTCAGACTCACTGGGTTCCAGTTGTTTCCATCATATGCCTCAACATCAATATCTCCGATGGCAACGCCCTCCAATTCAGTTGCATCTCCAATAACAATGGTAACAGGTTCTTCAAGATGCGTCAGGTGTGAAAACCACTCTCTATGAAGTCATATGCTGCGATGCACCACAGTCCTGAATCCAGACGTTACGTTTATATTGTTTCTGCTTGGCGTGTTTCATCTCTGCACTTGACAAACCAATTGTCAACAAGGCTGGTCTGTTGCTGCTTGATGTTGTTTTCTTCTGATCGCTCTGTGGACAATCTTTTGCGAAATGTCCTTTTGTTCCGCATATATTGCACGGATACAGTTTCTTGCAATGCTCAGTATATTTCGCACATGGCTTACCTCTGCAATATTTAATAACGTGTCCTTGTTTTCCACATTTATAACAAGTCACTTTGGACTTCTTGCTTGTTTGCCGGTTGCTGATTTGACTTCTTATGATGTTTCGATACTAGAGCACTATGTGAGGTTAGGTCCGGTGCATTTTCACCAGAACTGATTCTCTCATCCTCGATCCTCAAGCGTTCAATCAATCTCTCGACAGTTCGATCTGCTCCTGTGACGGTATCCCAGGCTGTCCTAAAATGTGCCAGCTTCTGAGGTAGTACGCTAATAATCCTGGTGATAATCCAGTTAGATCTCATCGGGTCGTTCTCACTTGCTAGTTCATCGGCAATCTGCACAACCTCCATACAATTTTCCACGGCTGACTTGTTTTCATCATAAGTGAAGCTGAAAAATTTTCTCTGCAGACCTTCTACAGTGACATCTGTCACAGTACCATACAAACTTGTCAATTTCTCTAACATTTGTCTTGACGTTGTACAATTTGCAATTTTGATCGCAATATTACTACTAACATTTAAGCCTATTAAAGTCTGAGCCTCAAGGTCCTTGTTGACCCACTCTATATCTTGCTCATCATTAGCGCCACCTGCTGGCTTTACAGTGAGACCACTTACAATATTATATAAACCTTTTGACTTTAATGTTAGAATTAATTTAAATTTCCAAGATACAAAATTGACTTTTCCTTGAGCATCTTCACTTAAAGTTTCTAAATGAGATCTTACAGTGTCCATACTGACTGATTTTAATATAAATTTATCAATGTAATTAATTTAACTTGACTAGAAGTGAATTAAGTCTTTCAAAATTTTCAATACAATTTGACTTGACGTTATAATACTGTTCTAATTATAATAAGTAAAGTAAATATGAAACATAAAATGACGTGTCGCTCGAAAAAATTTCACGGCTTGTTGCTTGCTGTCGACGTGTGATGGCTTGCTGCATGCGGCGTACGATTAGCTACTTTTGGCTTACTACTTACGGCTTACTGCTCACGTCTTGCGGCTTCGACTTGTTGCTTTCGGCTTGCAAATTATTTGCTTTTCCTTGTCTTTGCTTTTGTCCACGTTGTCCTACAGCACTGTACTGGGCCCATAACCTATTGACTTTTGGGACAGCAAAGACACAGGTTGTTGATTTTACAAAGTTTATTGAACAAATTAATAACTTTTGTTTGTCTATGCCGGTAAATAACAAAGGTAAATAACAAATATTCGACACGTCATTTAATTCTTGTCTCTCTATGTTGTGTCTGATATTTTACTTGAACTTAAAATATAACAATAAAGAATTCAAGTTGTTCTTATAATTAATAACAATGCAAAACAAAATATAAATTTTCGCGTTACATGTCTACCAACAAAACAATGAATAAATTAATAGTTGAGCGACAATTAACCTCAACAAAGATCATACAAGTTCCGAAATAAACCACTCTCTAAAGAAGAGAGCGCTAAAATCACATAAAAAAAACATGGTGGGTTGGCAGATAACGAATAAAAATAAAGAAAGAAAATTTAATACAGTAAAATAAAGGGAAGTAGATTATCCATAATATATATTTTAATTGTAAATAAATAATTAATATTCTAAATTTTAGTAGTTGTGATAGAAATTTAAAAAAAGTAAAGTTGTCAGCTTTATTACATATTTGAAAGACTGAGTTAACCGACAATTAAATTTATATTTGAAGTAATTCTTTTCGCGAAAATAACATCACAATATATTAACCTGATGGACATCTGTGGCTGAAATTTTCGTGCTGTAATCTGCATACCATTGTGTAAGAGGAGGAAATTTTAGGGTATCTCTTTCTTTCCTACACCCATACAAGGCAATGTGGCATTTTGAAATCGTTCATTATTTTGATTGACTATATGAGATACATCAATGTGTAATTAGTTAAATGAAATAAATGTGTTAGTAAGAGCTTTGAAGAGCATAACAAAGTTCAAAAATGGTGAGTTTTTTCTTTAAATAAGTTGATGTAGGCTAATAGATACGATGATTTTTGAAGGAAGCTCATTTGGAAGCCTTTATCTAGTATCGGAATCCTACCCTAGAGTAGTTTTTAGGTGGGATAAAAGACTTCAAAAAGGGAATTCCTACTTCCATTCTAAATGGTCATTTATCCTACCAAAATACTAATATATGATAGTATTCTGGTATTTTAAATCTACTTATATACTACAGTGAGAGTATACTGGGCCCATAACCTGTATCTTTTCTCTAATGAAGTGTTCCCTAATGATGATATGTTTTGACTTTGAACCTATGATGTTATTCTTAGTAAACTTTGTGCAGACAAATTGTCATTAAGTATTTCAATTGATTGCTGAGCCCACCCATGTAATTTAATAATTAAAAAAAAAAAGTGTATTGCTTCTTTTGCTGCCTCTGTCAATAACATGTATTCTGATTCCACTTGATACAGAGCCACGGTTTTCTGTTTTTGTGTTCCCAGCTGATGGAAGTCCCTGCAAACGGGAAACAGTATCCTGAATAAGATCTTCCATCTTCTCCAAGTGCCCAATAAACATCTGCCATCCCAATAAGTGGTTTCACTAGTTTTCTTGAAAACTTGTGCGAGATTTTTGTTCTCTTTAAGTAGCACAAAACTTTTGGCAGCCACTCAATGCTCTTTCCCAAAACAGGTGTTTCATTGACTTAAGAAGCTGACTGTATGTGTTGTGTCTGGCCTAGTAGCCATATACAAATACATAAGTGAACCAATCAAGTTTTGATAGGGATATTTTTCAATATTTCCAGGATTCTTCTGTAATTTCATGCCAGGTACCATTGGAGTTGCAACAGGTTTACAATCACTCATGCTGTATTCTTTGAGAAGTTCTTCAATACATCAAGTTTGCGGTGTTGAAATCATACCATCCTTGTGGCAGAACTTGATTCCTAAACAATAATGTAGTTCTCAAAGGTTTCACATTTCAAAGGATTTTGTTAGTTATTGTTTTAAAACATTCAGATGTTGCTGATTTCTTGATGCCACTAGAATGTCATCTACATATGTTTGTTTCCCCCCTTTAGTAGTAGGAGATGTGTATATACAAGGGTCAGCTTTTGAGGGTAGGAAACCCAATTGCTTTAGTTTCAAGTCCAACCTTTTAAACCATTGCCTACGGCTTGTTTTAAGCCATACTCTAAACAACTCTTTTAAGTAGACATACTTTTTCCTTATCTGATTTCAGAAGCTTTTCTAACAACTTCTTAGCTTTGAGAAATGTAGAATGGTATTTGTTGTGGCTTTCTTCCATCATTATGTCACATAAAAATGTTTCCAACATGTCTAATTTTTTCACTAGGATTCTTTCTTCAAGTTCACCATTGAGGAAGGCAGTCGAGATATCCATTTGAGTAACTTTCATGTCTTGATTAAGTGCAACTCCAAGAATAACTATAATTGAATCGGCATTTGGAAGAAGGAAATAAACGCCAAAATCGAAAATCGAGTTTTCACCAGAATCGATATTTTTAAGGATAGACATATCAATATAGTGCATAAAAGCAACAAAAACCAATCCGTAAAGGCTTGTAAAACAGGTGAGAAGTTTCCGTAAGTTGGAAGAAGGAAACAAATCCGTATATATATTTCCTTCTTCCAACTGCTTCCTCGCACGGCCATGAGGTGGCAACAGGGGAAGGAAACAAATTCTGATCTACTTCCAACTGCATCTCCGCAGGGTCGGAAGATGGCAGCAGGATGTGAAACTAGATTAATCCCATCCATTTTCTTGTCTTTATTTAGTTTTTGAACAGTCTGATAATGTGATAACGTGTTCTTTTATATCTGTTACACTAAATAATTTATTAAATATAATGTCAAGTTCGTCAGGTTCTGAAGTGGCTTCATCATTCGGAAACAAGCGAAAAAAAGGAGTTCGCAATATCCACAACTACAAACGTGAAGTACAGAAAAGGCAGCGTTTACATGGTCAACAATACGTCAGCACCTCCACAGGTAATACAATTCCTTCCAAATCAAATACCAATGTTTCGTGTTCTTGCAAGCTTAAATGTACAGACAACTTCTCTCCTGAAGATAAGAAATATTTTATCGATTACTTATACGATGGACGAAGCAAAAATGAACAGGATGCATTCCTAATGGGCCTGATAGTACGTCGTGATCCAAAACGCCGTCGTTCAGTGAGTGAAAACCCTAAAAAAAGAGACAACGTTTTTTATTTCTTTGTCCTAAATATCGCAAACAAAAGAATTCGTTTGTAGAAAAGCGTTTTCTGTTTTGTATGCGATCAAAACTAAAGCGCTTTTCCGTTTAACTACCTTAGTTGCTTCCGGAAAATCTCCAGTTGACAAGCGTGGAAAACACGTGAATCGAGGTAACACGCTACCTCCAGAAATACTTGGTGCTATTGATGGTCATATAAGAGAGTTCCCGCTTCACCAGTATCACTACAGTAGTAAACAGATTCAATATCTGAGTGCTGAGCTGGACATAAAAACCTTACACTGCCTGTTCTGTGAGAAATATCCACAATATGCCCTTAGGGTCAAATATGATTTTTATCGGAAATATTATAATGAAAACCATGGATATAGATTTGGGGGATTCCAAATTGACGTCTGCAGTACATGTGAGGAGTTGGAAACGAAGATCAAATCACCAGTTCTGAATGACACCGTGAAACGCGTCGCAATCGGTGAGAAGATGGTCCATTTACGACGAGCTAAGAAATTTTACTCAACTGACGGGAAATTAAAAAAAAAAAAAAAAAAAAAATCAACCCCCGAAAAAAATTCAAAATTGTGGAGCAACTTTAAAAGACGGTGCGGTATATACAATACAATACCGGTAGCTTTTAAGTTGTTACGTTCAAAACAACCCTGGAATTACATTAGTTTACATCCACTTGCAAAGAAAACTCACTGGGGGTTTGGGGGCGGAGCCGCCAACGAGAAAGCGTTTTATTATGTATATAGCTGCTTCACAAGAAACATTAAAAAAAATTGCTTTGAGCTTAGCAAGGCTTTGAACTTTTAACATATATAAAGGTACTTTTATATTAATATAAAGCTAAACGTAGCCTTCCTGTGATGAGGCACATAAACCAAAATTACTTTGGTCCATGAGATCACAAATTAACCCCAGTAAACTATATCTGTAATATAAGTTTGTTTAACAAGTGATATTTAATCAGGTAGTAAGATGTGGTACTAAAAAAAAACAAAGGGTGATATTTTGTAATATACAGGATGTCTCAAAAGTTACCGTACAATAAAGTAACACATACCTCACAGAAGTTATTCTACAACATATGTTGGGAGTGTCCTCCTTGGGCTTGGAGACTTGTCTGAACATACCTGTGCATATCATACCATATGAAGAGACGTGTTCAGACACGTCTTCAAGTACACAGAGGACATAGCCAACATCTCTTGTAGAACAAGTGTTGTGAGGTACGTGGTATTTTACTGCGCAGTAACTTTTGACACATTCGATAGATAATGTTTTAGTAGTGTAATTAGAAAGGAATGTTTAAATATGTCAATTATGTGAAGCAGAAAAATGCAAGAGTTAAGGTTTGTTTTTATTTTTTAGTTAGTTTTTATTAAAAAAATAATTTTTGCCCAAAATAAATCTAATATTTCTCCAGTGGTTACGTTTAGTTTAATTTTATACACATATTAATGTCAAAAGTTCTTGAATATCTGTCACGATCATAGTGCGGCATTTGACTAGAAACTATTTAAATTAAGAAAAACAAATCCTTGTCAAATTTCACTATGCTCATGACAGATATTCAACTACTGTTGATATTACCATGTGTAGAAAATTAAACTAAACATATCTATTGAAGAAATGTTTTGTTTATTTTGGGCCAATAATAAAAAAAATATTTAAAAAAACCTACAAATATACTGACCTTAGCTAATGTTTCCTTCCAACACACCTTAAATCATCTTTTTTAGTTTCATGTCGATCTAACACTATTGCTAAGATAAAAGAACAATATCATTAATTACTGATAATGCGTATAACCCGTATGGGTAGTAAGACGCGATGCTAATAATAATAATAATAATAATTACTGAAAAAGTTTCTTGTTAATTAAATGGGGTCTGAATTCAGTTTAATAGTTTGAATGCTGAAATCCAACATTATCATTTTATTTTAGGTATCTGTGCACTTGACGTATGAACCGTTTGTACCAACCACGGAATATTCCATACCCGGGGAGGAAACTTTTCTGCCTTCTGACCCTCACACCATTATAACTACTGGCAACTTCAACAAGGTACCTTACATCACGGGTGCCAACATTGTAGAAGGGGAGTTCTTTGTAGGAACAGAGGATGGTGAGTTTACTAGGTTGATTATTATTTAATATAGATATACTAGTTGTTCCGTGAACAGTAGACCTCGCCTCATGTTATTATCGTTACTACAGTCTTACTAGTAGTTCTGTGAACAGTAGACCTCTCTCCCTCCATGTTATTATTGTTACTATAGTCTTACTAGTAGTTCTGTGAACAGTAGACCTCGCTCCCTCCATGTTATTATCGTTACTACAGTCTTACTAGTAGTTATGTGAACAGTAGACCTCTCTCCCTCCATGTTATTATCGTTACTACAGTCTTACTAGTAGTTCTGTGACCAGTAGACCTCACTCCCTCCATGTTATTATCGTCACTACAGTCTCACTAGCAGTTCTGTGAACTGTAGACCTCTCTCCCTCCATGTTATTATCGTTACTACAGTCGTACTAGTAGTTCTGTGAACAGTAGACCTCGCTTCCTCCATGTTATTATCGTTACTACAGTCTCACTAGTTGTTCTGTGAACAGTAGACCTCTCTCCCTCCATGTTATTATCGTTACTACAGTCTTACTAGTAGTTCTGTGACCAGTAGACCTCACTCCCTCCATGTTATTATCGTTACTACAGTCCTACTAGTAGTTCTGTGAACAGTAGACCTCTCTCCTTCCATGTTATTATCGTTACTACAGTCTTACTAGTAGTTCTGTGAACAGTAGACCTCTCTCCCTCCATGTTATTATCGTTACTATAGTCTTACTAGTAGTTCTGTGAACAGTAGACCTCGCTTCCTCCATGTTATTATCGTTACTACAGTCTCACTAGTTGTTCTGTGAACAGTAGACCTCTCTCCCTCCATGTTATTATCGTTACTACAGTCTTACTAGTAGTTCTGTGAACTGTAGACCTCACTCCCTCCATGTTATTATCGTTACTACAATCTTACTAGTAGTTCTGTGAACAGTAGATCTACCTCCATGTTATTATCGTTACTACAATCTTACTAGTAGTTCTGTGACCAGTAGACCTCTCTCCCTCCATGTTATTATCGTTACTATAGTCTTACTAGTAGTTCTGTGACCAGTAGACCTCTCTCCCTCCATGTTATTATCGTTACTATAGTCTTACTAGTAGTTCTGTGAACAGTAGATCTACCTCCATGTTATTATCGTCACTACAATCTTACTAGTAGTTCTTTCAACAGTAGACCTTGCTATCGTGTAGTTTATTCTTATATTTAAAGATGTTGTTTTTATTTTGCGAACAAGTTAAACAAAATACAAAGTAATACTATATTTAATAGTACATTATATTTATAATAAATAGCCGCTATTCATTTGGTAAGTATCGTAGGCCTAGTATATGTCAAAAAAAAAAAATGCCTAATGTACTCAATATTTTGCTTAGAATTTAAATTTCAAATCAGTTGTTATGGGATATTAAACGAAACTCCTTTTGAGTGGCCGCCATAATGAAACGAATAGCCAGATCGAAAAACTACAATATACACTTGTCGCTTTTCTTAGATATCAAAGAATTTCCCGCCAAGTTTGATTAAAATTGGTAAACAGATTTGACAGTTTCCACTGAGCAAGCATCTGAACAGACGAAATGACAAAGGGTAGAGTTAAAACAGGAGCTTACTCACTTCGGTGGCATCATGGTCTAAGGCGCTATTTTCGCAGTCGCGTAGACGGACGATGACGGTAAGCAGTACAGGTTATTGTGATAATGACACCTTAGACGATGCAGCCATCGATACGGGCTGGCCTTATTTAATTTAAATAAACTACATATAATACATATATTAATTTTGATACAATTTAATCATAATCTTAAGATTCACATGCACCTTGGAGCCTTAGCTTGCTGACACCTGTTTTATAAGAATACTAATGCATTAAAAAAAATTACCTTAGCTTAATATTTTATCAGAATGGGTATGTGTCATGCTGGTATCACGATCAACCTAACGTTCACGTAACGTAACGTAAAGCTTATCCTCATGTTTTCAAATGAAAGCTATCACTACGCACTTATCAGAACGTTCACGTAACTTAAGATTTGTTCCAGGGAAGATCTTTCCCGTCACGTGAAAGTTAAGTAAAGTGTATCGCGTGTTATAGCTAGCCAATCATGTTACGAGTGACGTCAACAGGGCTATTTAGTGCTTCATTTGTTTGTTTACGGTATGCAGGCAACGTCAACGGTTGTAGTACCATTGTTGGCATCTCGCGAGCTCTCAAATGTTGTATCATCTTGTCACATTTTATGCGAGTAGAAGAACCCAGGGTTGCTCGGGATGGACATTTTTAGTTTAGTGATTGTACGTGGAAGGTAACTTTCCATTTTAAAATTACGGCTTCTAGGTGCAAACGTTTGTGCACCAGGGATACTAATTTTTAAAATGTCGGATTGTTTCGTCCGGTAGATATCACGCGTTGCTTATGACCGACAAACAAATTCTTCATGTTATTAATATAAATATCCAGGTAGCTACTATTACAAGTAACTTATTTGTAGCCTAGTCCGCGACAAATACTTTGGTTCAATTATAGTTTAATTTCAAACATTCCAAATTCATTCTTTGTTGGGTTTTTTTTTTTAAAGTTTTAACGTTACGTTACGCGAATCCTGTTAACACATTGTGTTTCTTTATGTTAAGGTGGGAATTTAGGGAGCCTGAGTTAAGGGAAGTGATTATGCAGTTCTTATAACAAAACTTTTTGTTGTTGTTGCCATGAATCAAATATTGCTTCAGTAGAAACATAGAATTTATTTTCTTCACATGATGATATCAACATTTGAATATCTATAGAGGGTGTCCTGTGATTTATTGACAACTTTTTCTCTTCCTATAAAAAGTTTGTCATCTAATGTTGATGTGCTCATGACAGATATTCAACAACTGTTGATATCACCATGGGAAGAAATTTAAACTATATGTTTCTACTAGAAAAATATTTGATTTATTTTGACCAAATAATGTTTTGTTATAAAAACTGTTAAAACTGGCCTTTACTCGCGTCCCCTACACTTCCAACTAAGTGAACGCTACGTGCACGTTAAGTTTTTGGGGAGTCCAGCATCAAATGACTTCATAACGCTCTTCATTCAACTTACAGCTATGAGCCTGGCCAGCTACTGGGAGCCAATTGATAGTGACTTTGAGCGACTCGTGCCACTGGAGTTGGGTCTAACCAAGGGATCCTCACAGTCCCAAGAAGTAGCCAACAAAATCAGCCAGTTTTACTTTGACGGCGAGACGCTGTCGCCCACCTCCAAGGATCAGTATATCAATGTGAGGAATGTTATTGTTGTTTGCTAGTGATATGGATCTAGGATTTCTTCAAGTCTCTATATAGCGTCCCAATAGTATTTCGTTACCTGAGTTGACATATCTCCTTCAGAGGCGGCTCTAGGTTATGCGAGGCAGAAGGCGGGGTCTTTGCGACCCCCACCCCCTTTTATCACAACTAAATGAATATAACCTAAAAATTGCACTAACTAGTCTAAATTCGGAATATATATTTGTCTATAATAACTAAAAGGAAAATAATAGAGTAACCATGTAACCTCAGATTAACAAAACATTAATTAGTGTTTTGTAGAAATTAATATAAGATTTGAGGATTTTTATATTAATTTTTTGGAAAAATAATTGAAATAAATCATTTTTTACAGTTACAGAAAATTAGTTTTTGATTCCTAGTTTTATCTTCAAATAATCTTAACAGTTATCTAGTAGAATTTTTTTTTTATTTAACGCCGTAAACTTCACTAATTACTCAATCGCTCAATCATGACGCGGGGACCCTGAAGGCGCGGAGCCCTAGACGGTCGCCTAGTTTCCCTTATGGTAGAGCCACCTCTGAACCGCCGCCTGTATTTTGGTTGTTGCTCGACACTGAAGCAAGTGTTGATAGTATCTGGTAGATTGCACGGGGTGCAAGGGAATGAGGTAATATGTTTAGTATATGAAGATGTGTGGCTAAACAATCATGTCTACGGGTTAATCGGAATAAAGCTACAGCTTTTATTCATGGGAAATCAGGAATAGGTTTTTATTTTCAATAAATGCTCCATGTATCCTAAAGTATGTGGTGAATGCTAACACTCCTCTATTCAATCAACCAATTAGCAAATGTCATCAAACATCTTGAAATATGTTTAAGGCAAACATTTTGTGTCCTGTTAAGCTCATTTGTTTCCTATTTACTTCGTTTAACAGAGTAATAACGGTGATTTGGGTCGACCTCAGTGGTCTTGGGGTAAAGTGCTTGCCTAAGGATTAATTGTTCGTGGGTTCAAACCCAATCAGGGTTGACGCATTTTTCTTGAGTGATAAAAATCCGTAACACAACTTCCTTCTGAGGGGAATTAAAGCAGTCGATCCCATGTTGGTTTTGGTACGTAAAAGAACCCGTCAAAATTGGTAGGCCCTTTCGCTCTCACTCATAGAAATTCTCGTGTGCTGATATAATCAGTCTGTCCAGAAAGTGCTAGTGTAATTACCTCTAATAAATAAGAAACAGTACCTTAGAATTTCTAACTTTGGCAATTTTTATTAAAAACAATTTTATCGTATAGTAAAAAAAAAAACACTATGGCGTCAGCCCTAAATCGAGCTATACCAACCAACAGGCCACAATTTATGATGACAAAAATAGTAACAACTGTGGCGGTTAAAGGGCGTCATATGGACATTAATCTCGTTTTTTTTTAGAATGATTCTGCTACATTTACGCTCAAGTAGCTTCTTATTTGTCCTCATGAGGCTGAATTGACCTCGTTCCTAACCCCGTGCTTCAGAGAAAAATATATTAGTGTGGGAATCGAACCCGGGACCTCTGAGTCTGTAGCCAGGAAGATGTCTACTAGATCACAGAGGTAGTATTATTAGTAGATCTTGATAGGCTGCAAAATGTATATTTATGAATCTAATGACAGAATTTGTGAATGTCTCCACGTTAGTTTTGGATATATGTTTCAGCTGATCATTGATGAAATGTTTGTTTGTGGAATCCATGAGACTGTGAAGGTACAGTCTGCTTCTTATGACAGCATCTACAACTACTATTTCACCTTCGACAGTAAGTGCCTTGACTGCTTTAATAAACTTAATGGTCATGTTGTATTTATTCCACTATACAATACATACTCTTTTCTAAATACTATACCTACACCTGCACATTTTCACTTTTTGTTCTAACGTTTGTTTATGAAGAATATATTCGCTATCTGAGACATTAGTTTAAATGATAAAACATTTGATTAGTCATCTAAATAGGTCATTCTCTTGATTCAAGGAAAGCGTACAATTTTTTTTCCCTTTATTCTTGTTTTTGTTCTCGCTAATTTAGTTTAGTTTATTTTTTGCCTCTATCTTATGATTAACTCAATGTACCTTTATTGAATTTATGACAATATGTAGTAAAATCAAAAATATTTATACCAGTTGGAGTAGCACTTATATCATAAGAAATCAACCTTTGTGGTCTTAGTATAAAGTACTCTCCTCAGGACTCGATGTTCGTGGGTTCAAACCCAGCTGGGGTCAACAAATTTTTATCGAGAGATAAAATTCCATAGCACAAGTTCCTTTGGAGGGGAAGTAAACCCGTTTGTCACATGTCAATTGTGGCATGTAAAAGAAACCTGGAAGGTACAGATGATTCATGACTGATGAATTTCACTATTGATTTATTTTTAACAAAAATGGTGCAAGTAACAATGTATTGCGTCTTAAAGATTCAGTATCTCTTGGAAGATTACTCTACCTTCATATTAAATGCTGCTAATTTTTCCCCTCCATCTCAAGGCACAACTGAACACGTCGTTACATATCCCTGGCCACTCGTTGGAGCATTGTGTTGTCAATATCGTTGATTGTGCGTGTAGCGTTCTCCTTCAAATTGTGCAATGTCAGAGAGCGTGTGGCGTGGACTCTTTCCTTCAGATAATCCCAAAGAAAAAAGTTTGGTGATTTCAAATATGGTGATCTTGATGGCCACAAATTCCTGGAGATGATCCTGTTGTCAAAGAAAATTGGATCAGAACCATGAACTCATGTGACGTATGAAAAGTGGCATCGTCTTGTTGACAAGTATCATGGCGCAGCTCAATATCATCCAAATTCCTGGAGATGATCCTGTTGTCAAAGAAAATTGTATCAGAACTATGAACTCATGTGACGTATGAAAAGTGGCATCGTCTTGTTGACAAGTATCCTGGCGCAGCTCAATATCATCCAAATTCCTGGAGATGATCCTGTCGTCAAAGAAAATTGGATCAGAACCATGAACTCATGTGACGTATTAAAAGTGGCATCGTCTTGTTGACACGTATCCTGGCGCAGCTCAATATCATCCAAATTCTAAATGAATTCCGTGAATATGCGTGTGTACTGTGCAGTGTTCACAATCCCATCGAAAAAAATGGGAGTGGTTATTCATTGGTTCAATAAGTGCTTCACAAATGGCGTGCGTATGTTGTGCGGCCAAAATGGGTGTGTCCTTTGAGTTCAAGCAGCCATACAGGTGGAACCAAGCCTCTTCATCTGTGAACCATGTAATGGGCAGTATGCCAAGATTTTGAACGATGAACATCTGGAACCAACGACACTATTTCACTTTCTTTGCCTTATCCGGCTCCAGCAGTTGATGAACTGCCGTCATCCTATACGGTTTCAGCTTAGCCTTCTTTGAAGTTAGTTCTTTGTCATTTAGAGTACAAATACCCTGTATCAGCCCTCTTAATGACCTACGTGGTGATCGCAGCAGTAACGCCTGAACCTCCACAGCAACCGACGGCAGTGCAGATGAACGATGCTTGCAGGTTTCACTCACAAGAGTTCCATTTGTTTCCAACTTGTGTACCAAAGCCAGTATTGTGTTTATCTCCAGTGGATTACGAGCGAAAAATTCCTTCTGGTGTGCTTTTGCATAGCTGTGACCGAGTTTTGTAATCCAGTAGGTTTTCTCAAGGAACAGCCACTGCTTCTGTGTGTGCTGCATCTTCACAACGATAAGGACCAAGTACAAGACACCAATGGTGAAACAGGCGGCAAATCCTTAAAAGTTGCACTGCACAATGTCTTGACAAATAAATTAAACTCATAGATATCCCACGTAGTTTGAAGCAAAACTGAGAATCACGATGTATTCAAATGAAAAGAAAGTGAAAATGAAAAGTTTTATATGAATGATCCTTTTTGTGAAAATATCTCTCCCGGCAAAATTGGTAAGTCCTTTCGGTCTCGCTCATAGAAATTATCGTGTGCTGATAAAATAAGTTGGTTCAGAAAGTTCAAGTTAAATACCTTAAATCAATGAAAAATATTGCAAGAACGTCTGAAAAGTTTTATTTTGTCTTTATTGTCATCCCCAATCTACTGTTTGTTAGAAAATATGTCTTCTGTGTCTGTTCTAGACCCAACTCACGGAGGGAAGTTAAAATATTTGTTTTACTCTGGACAACAATTTGATCCAGATGACGTCTCCTATGAAGTTCACAATTGGTTTGTCAACTTGTGGACCAGCTTCGCCAAAACTGGGTGAATTTACTTTATTTGAAAAAAAAAACAAAAAAAAAACAGCTGACTAGTTGTTATGAACTTCTCAGAAACCTTTTAATACCCACTTTGGTGGCCGCATAGTTTAAGGTATCACTCTCACAATATACTGGACTGACAATGACGTGGATATAGGGGATTGAGTCCCAGTCAGGTGTTTTTATCCTAAATGGTTTTACATTCTTTCTCCACTCAAATGTGGATACACTTCCTCAAAATTCAACCTTACTTATCTCTAACATATGAGGTTAATTAGTACATAAACATATACATACACCCGAACGGGTAGTGACAAGTAGTGCTGTATATCTTTTAAACTTTTTAAAACCAGCTTCTTACTACCCATACTCTTATATACTAGTCACGCTAGTGAGTTAGGGACGAGGAAGGTTGAATTTATGGAAAACGCACCGGAATTTGCGTGTAAGGAGAGTGAATAACCATCTAGGAAAACACCCTCAGTACATCTGACCAGAATCTGAGCCCCAGTTATCTCTGTCATCGGCAGTATAGCCTAACGTGAGAGCGGTACTTTAGACCATGCGTCCACCAAAGCAAGTGGGTGGTTTTTATTAATTTAATGTTTAGTGTCATTTAGGATCTATTTAGTTTAGCGGACTAAGGGGCCGTTACGACTTACATGGCAACATTTCATTTCATGTTGGGGTTTAGTGTTAATATTATTGAGCTCATATTTGGTGATAGGTCCGTAGCTGGGATGGTCCATCAGTGTTTTCAGTCTTTGCCTGACTTACACTGAAACGAAGACTTATTCATCAGATAAATAATGGTTGGGTTAGAGGTTCTTTTTTAAATCCTCTAGTAACCCATTCATTAAAGTTCTCTAGAACAAATTTATAAAGGAGATGAAAATATCTGACGATATTTAAAGTGAATTATAATCTTCAGCTTAAAAAACAGTTAACTCTTTAGTGAGTGGCTTTGGAGCCATAGTGAAATAAGGGTGCGAGGGAAAATTGTTTTCAGTTTATAATCCGAATTGCTCCACTTTGAGTTTTAGGTTGGTTTAGGCCCGGATTAAAAATTTTGGGGGCCTTGTGCCAAGTAGAACTTGGGGCCCTCAGAAGCTAGTTCCTCAATGAAGGATTATGAATCTTACATTATACATTATACACGGATAATTTTATTTATAGACAATCGTTTTTGCAAACATTTAGCAATCATAGTGAGGAGGTACCATGAATTTTGTTATCAAAATATTAATTATTTATTAATACTACAACTATAAACTATACAGTCTATTGTATTCTGAGTGGACTATAGTACTGTAAATTAATAGTACCTTATTATCTAATAATCCCGGACATTATATAATCATAGGCTATTTCAGTATAATTGCATATCATGTAGTCCGGCGTCTGCAGATAAAATAGATAGTATTATTAGACCTATAGTAAACAGTGTTTTATTAGTTAAAACTTTTTTTTACATTATTCTACGCCGTATTTAGTTAATTCTTCAATATTAACAATTCTATTATTTACCTCAGAAATTATTGTCAATATAAAAACAATATTTATTTTTCTGACCAAAGTCAACGGTACCATCTGCAGTTATGTAGTATTTCAAGTTTGCCAGAAGCAAAGGTTGCGTTTATTTTTAAACACGGAATGTCGGATTCCACGTAATACCAGGCTACCAGCGCCCTTCGATTAGGGAATTTCTAAATTAGTTTGGGATAAATTTTACGAAAAACATAAAAAATATTGAAATAAAATATTATCCCAAAATAAATATGACAAGTCAAAGTGATTTATTCACCAGGTGGCAGGGGGACCCTTACCTCGGGGTCCCCTGTGCGTGACACACATGCCTTAATCCGGGCCTGAGTGTCAATTGTATATTATTTCATTTTTACTTTTTGTTGGAGTGTTTTTTTGAAACAGTGTACAGGGTTATTAAAAATGTATTATTATTATTATTAGTATTATTAGTATTATTAGCACCGCGTCTTACTACCCGTTCGGGTTATACGCACTTATGCTAATGTGTAATGGTTGGGTGATTGTGAGATGAAATGAAGGACCTACAGTTTAACGTGGAATACGAACCACGGTGGTGGCCTGGCATTCCACACATTCACAAGATGTCTTGTCAGAGGTGTAGGAAGGGTTTGGAAATCAGATAAATCTGTGCCGGGACCGAGGATTGAACCCCGGCCGCCAGCACAGAAGTCTGACACCTTACCCCTAGACCACCAGGTCACCTTATTACAAAATTAAATATACAGTTTTAACATTTTATAAAACCAAAATTATTAAAGATAATGACACACACGATCCACCGTTTCGTAGGGAAACTATGGAAGTTTGTCACAACAACTTATATATGATCGATGTGAGCACCTTAGTCACACGGAATATATCAACTCGGTAGTTGAATTCTTGACAAACACGCGTTAGCATAATATATTCATCAAATCCGGTAATAGATGTTGTGTTACTTTGTTACAGATCAGATAAATTAACTGTAAGGGAAGGGACGAAGATCTACTCCTTAACATATCCCAATAAAAAAACTGTCATAGGTTATTATTAGCTCGGTACTTTATGGTGGTAAAAATGTGAGATACATGCTGTCACCGGCTGCTTGGCCAATCCAGTGCTTTGGATGATTTTCATAGAGGTTCTTTCTATCTTCCCGGTGGTACTGTATCCTGTTTGAAAATCATGTTGTAACTGTCTTCGTGCAATTTTATAGAGCGTCTAGTTTTCAGTGACGATTCAACATTCCACATAGGGTGGAAAGTTAACAATAGGGGTGTGCGATGTCTACTTTTTCCATTAGAAGTGAACGCGAATCGAATATATGAAATATTTTCGAACCTGATTAAAAGTGCGAATATTTTCTTTTAGTTGTTTTATGTTTGAAAACATATTATATTGTGCTTATTTATATAACTTAATGCACTAAGATTACTTGGAAAATATTTTATTGCACCATTGGGAATAATAGTTCATTTTAATCCGACAATTCAAGTTTATTATCACAACTTACAATTTAGTTACTTCAGTTTTTTTTCCATATAAACATTAATTTGTAATATATAAAACAGCTCAGAATGGCTATAATTGAAAATAAAATTGAGTATTTTAGTTGTCAATATTTTTATTGGCAAAGCTTCGAAGCCGGAATGTGTTTCGAAGCGAAATTGAATCTGATTTTTGTTTCGAAGCCAAGTTGACGTTTCGAAGCTTCCCACACCACTAGTTAACAATAAAATTCGCATATCAGTGACAGAAAATACTAGAGCAACAATGGATCGTGTGCGGGATGGCCCAAAAGTTAATGTGTTCTGTGCTATATCCCGTAAAAAGATGTATTGCTCCTTCTTTTTTCAAGTAAACAGTCTAACGAGAAGTTTTTATCTCGATATGTTAATAATTTGGTTGATATATTCCGTGTGACTAAGAGTGTGAACATATAAAATATGTAAGTTGATGTAAAAACAAACTTCCAGAATTTTCCTAAGAAACGGTGCGTCATGAGTCTCAATATTTTTAGTAGTTTTGGTTTTATAATATTTTGAAACTTTCTACTTCATTTGTAATAATCCTGTATATTATTTCGTTTCAAAAAATCTTACGCCTATTTTTGTTTAAAGTATCTAGTTTTTGATAAAAGAGAGAAAATGGCTTTATCCGAATAGTCTACTTCACGCGCCGTCTATTATGGATGTTCATTTGATAGCTGAATTAGCAATAACATGATCAAATGCAGATCCGTCCGAATAGTTACGAAGTGTGCTACCACACCCCTCACACGCCCTTGAGTCCAGGGGCGACAGCAAGTTACCCTTGACACGCGTCGATGCGGTGTTTGATCGGCAATTGTTGTTTTCATCTGCTAGAGAAAGAGCTTGTAGAGTAATGTGATCTTTGATAACATACGATAAATATACTGGTTGTTTTGTAGTGTTGTAGAGTTGTATTTTTTTGTGTTGTGTTGGATAATTAAAATAATTTGTCCTGTGCAGTGAAAATAAATCACCACAAATCTGTAAGTAGCCTACGCTAATTCGGGCTCATAGATAGCGTTTTAAATAGTTCCTAAGATCATTGGTAGAAAGCAGCACTGCGGACTCAAGGGTGTGAAAAGGATATTTTGCCGTTCAAATAGTCTGTTGCAATCTTCGATCTCAAGTGCGTGTTAAGTAATAAAGTCATCAAGTCAAGTGTACTTGACTATTCGGATACAACCAATGTATGTACGGTGCAACGTTAGCATTTATTTATATGATATGTTTCAGTGTCCCGGATCCTGGTGATAGATCTGTGAAATGGACCCCAGCATCTTCTTCGGTCCTTTATTATCTTCAAATAAACAATACACTATCTCTCCAGACAAACATGGAGCAGGAACGAATGGCATTCTGGGACGATATTTATAGCACGTACTTAGCACTCTGATAGCTATCAACAATATTGTGCACACTACAGGGCCGGCACAAAGGTTTCATGCGCTCTAAGTGGGACGAAATGTGTGCCTTGGCTCTATTCTGTATAATATAAATAAACCACACCCCCTGAGTGATGAAAAATAACAATATAGTGACAAAATAACAGACAAAAAAATTATTAAAAATTAGATAGATAAATAAATAAAAATCTCTTAACCTCAATCAACGGATGGAAACATTTTATTCCTACTGTCCTTTCTTTTCTATTAATCTATACAGAGAAACTTAGTTCATGCGGCCCTCATTGTTTAGGATTTCCGGTTTATTTGGACTGAAATTTCACTTTCATAAACATATTTCAAGTGTTTTTATAAATTGTTACCCGCCTCAGTGGCGTAGTTGGCTAACGCGCTTCTCGTGTTGAGCTCGACTGCTGAGGACGGGGAGATCGAGGTTCGAATCTCGGTCGGGTGAACTGGGGGTGGTTTTTCTTAAATGGTTTTCCACTCTCCCTCCACGCAAATGCGGGTTCACTTCCTCTAATTCAACCTTCCCAATTCCTAATCCATTAGCGTAATTAGTAGACTACTTAAAGCGTATAACCCGAACGGGTAGTAAGACACGGTGCTAAATATTATTATTATTATCATAAATTGTTATTGTAAAAATAAAATTGTGAGTACTAGTAGTATATATATTGTTCTAGTGAATTTTTTCTTTAAATTTCCTTCTTATCCAGATTTTCGTTAATCCAGAAGACACCCGGTACAACCTAAGATGGCTAAACGAGTTTCAATTGTAAAAAAGATTTTAATCAAATATAAAAGTGATTCGCAGACAAAGCGACATCTGACTGTCATATACCATAAAAGTGATTATTTTGTTAACGACTTTGGCTATTTGGAGACTCTGAAGCTATTTTGTGAACAAAATAGAAAGAGAGGGAAGAAAATGAGCAGTTCACCCGGCAAGGCCTCTTGTCCATGTGTTGGTAACGTTTCCTCTCTTTGAGTTTATACACCCACTAAACTATTTGCACTATGAAAACAACATTGACTTGCTTTATAAAATGATATTTTACTTGTTTCATATTCTAAAGAGACATTTGCTTTCACGGATTGTTTGAATCTATATCCTAGCAGAAAGATTCCTACAGGACATTTTCGTGATCAAACCAACTAGCCTAAGTTGAGATGATTTATAAAAAAAAATACCTAAAAAAACTATTTTAATATGAAAACAATAATTTTGTGGAACTGTAATATTATTTTTGGAATTATTTAAGAATTTATGGTATGTATATCTTTAAAACTCACCGAATGAAACGTAAATACATTAACATGGGACATCCTATCTTTACTTGCAGTGACGTCACATGTAGGCAACGTTTTTTAATAAATATTTTTTAAAATATATTCTTGATATTACATAAAATATTTAATTTTTTTCTTTATTTATAAATAGTTATTAGCTTATTTAATTTACACATTTATTTTTTAAAACACTAAAAAATATTGGCATTTTGTAGGAAAGCGCCGTCCGAACCTTTAGCTATGCGCACAGGATTCAGCAATTAGGTTACAATTTATTACACTTATATTGAAAGCTTTTGTAGCCGATGTTATGATTTAAATTAATTATTTCGCTCTTGAAACAAGTTTATGAAATACAAATTTCCGAAATTTATTCTCTAGTCACAACATACACCCTACAGATGATTGCTGTCGTAGTGACAGCCGAAATATCAAAAGCCATTTTTATAGTATCGTAAAAAATGAATCGATAACTAGCTAATTTCTAGTATCGGAAGTTTTTTCATTTTTTATTTCACAGACTTTTTAAAGGGAACAAAACTTTACTAATCAGGTCAAGATCACTATTATTTTATGTTTATTATGTCATAAGCTCAAATGAAATCAAATTTGGTAGCCTGTGGATGTATAATATTTGGTGACCCACTTCAGTGGCCGCATGGTCTAAGGCGCTACTCTCGCAGTAGACTAGACTACTGATGACGCGGAGATCGAGGTTCGAATCTCGGTCGGGTGAACTGAGGGTGGTTTTTACCAAATTGATTTCCACCCTCCTCCCTCCACGCATATGTGGGTACACTTACATAAAATCATTAGCGTCATTAGTACATAGCGTATATCCCTAAAGGGTAGTAAAACGCGGTGCTAAGATAGATGTGGTGTCGTGGGAGACGGAGCGTGTATAGTAAGTAATTAACTAAACTGTTGTGCGTGTATAAGTGTGTCTCGGGCAGTAATAATACCAACCAGTCGCCCAGCAGTCTGACTACTGAGATTCAAGAAAACATTTTATTTCTATTGAACTACCACCAAAGAAATATGGAGAAGAGAAATGAAAAGTTTGAAATTTTTTAAAAATTGTAATATTTACTCTGCCAAGATTCAAACTTTCACCACTAGCAATCCGGTATAAAGTGAGGTTGACATATTATACCACGTGACCACCAGTAAGGGGGGGGGGAGAATATAATCTAAGGCTTACATTAACGTCGAATGTAGTTTATCATTATATTTTAAACAAAAATACAGATTTTGAAAGATTACATATTTTATTTACAATAAGTACACTTCGTTTAGCTTGAGAGGTAACAGTATTATTTTGATGGACTACCATATAGTTCTATCATATAATAGAAACCATAGTGGAACCATAAACTATAGCCTGATTTTGGTTAGAAAAACAGTTTAGAAAATTCAAACATATTTATTCACGGTCAACATTGATACCATTTTACTTTATTAGCTGTGCTAATTTATAGGTATTGATAAGATAGCTTGACTTGACGTATGACTATATTAAACTGTTTTTGTAACTTTAATAACTATCAGGTATTATTCTTCTTTCCAAAATCTGGGTATAGTTTACAGAGTCGTGCAAGCTTCATTTATTTTTACTCTTCGAAATCTAAGGAATTTAATAATCAATAACTTAATGGGGCAATTTTAAATATTGATTTACATCATTTGATATTTTTAATGAAATAAGACAAAAATTATAGATTTTTCAGAAGTGCTTAGTGTTGACTATAATTAGAATACTAGACAAAGAAACAAATTATAAGTCCAATACTAAGATTCTCTCTCCTTTCATAAGAAATTATTTAATTTATTTAATGAATTATTAAATATATGAATAGCCTAATTCAACGTCACTTTATAAAAAATATTGAATTATAACGATGACAGATACTTAAATATGTTTTAAATTGAGTTTTTAACCAAATTAAAAGTGAAAATTAAGCTTA
The DNA here is from genome assembly GCA_039000515.1 of Timema cristinae. Lineage (NCBI taxonomy): Eukaryota > Metazoa > Arthropoda > Insecta > Phasmatodea > Timematidae > Timema > Timema cristinae. The sequence goes on along the minus strand of JBCFYV010003508.1, from coordinate 19,236,539 downwards.
TCTGCTGAAGCGAGCCCTTAAGATTATCCAGTATTCATGCGTAAAAAAAAGTTGAGCAAAGTTTAAGGTGACGCAAACATAGAACAGTTTCGTCACAGCTGAGATCATAGAAGAAGGGGGTTGTGAGGGGGTGGCATCCTTATCCCGCTATGTACGCCGCGGGGGCGGGGTAGGCGGAGTAGGCGGCGTGGGCTGCGTATGCCGGGTAAGCGGCGTGGGCTGCGTACAGTGGACCAGGGGCGGCGATCAAGGGAGCGGCGGCTGGCACCGCGACGGCATGGTTGATGGCGTGAGCCGTGTATGAGGTTCCGACGGGAGCCACGGCGTAAGGCAGCGCTAGAGGTGCCGGCAGAACCCCGGCAGACGACAGACCCGCGCAAACCACCAAAACGATCTGTGGGAGAGAATGAACACAATGTCGAGAGTTATTTCATTATATCTAGTCCAACAACTTGGCTCTGTGGTTAACGTGTCTATATGCTGGACAGAGTGATCTGGGTACGATTCCTGACATGGCTGAAAAAAATTATAATTGGTGGAATGTGGGGCTTCCCCTTTCACAGTGATGGGTCTTGTGTTTGTTCTAGATTTAAGTTAGTCACTAAGTCATGTTCTAGATTTAAGTTAGTCACTAAGTCATGTTCTAGATTTAAGTTAGTCACTAAGTCATGTTCTGGTTTATTCATTCGGTTCAGAAACTGCACGTTAAATACCGCATTGAACATTATATATCAAATTTAGGAGACTTGATTTTGATAAGAACTTGTAGAGCTCCAATTTTTAGACGTTGAGAAACAACCTGTTCAATTGAGTGTTAGATTGCAATTAAATTATTTCAAGTCGAATGCCAGGTCACTATTTCACAGTCCACATCAAATGGCATACTGAGAATAAACAAGTCTTGTTCATTGTTTGTTCAAATTCATCATGGAGTCTTCTGAATCTAGCCCTATAGCTTATAAGTTTGTCTTCCGTCACTGTGGTAATTGATTTAACTTCGGGAAGTGGGACAAATCACTAATTGATAGATCAGTAACAAACGTTAACATTCCAATTTAGTGGATGGTTTGAGTACTAATTAACCTCTGGGCACTGGCCACTAAGCTACAGGCCTACACAGAAAGAAAAACAAACAAGTGCAAAATTAATTTTTTTCCCTGGTTTCCCCTAGTTTTGCCAAAACATTTTTCTACCGGGTTTTGTAATTCTCTCGCGGGCCACATCTGACCCGTGGGCAGTGCTTTGCCCATCACTGACTTAGACCATGAAACCTCTTTATTGGGTTTTATCTGTGTTCACGTGTTTATTCTCAATCTAAAGTAATGGTCTAAGGCGTCACTCTAGCAATACATTGGACTATCGATGATGGAGATATCAGGGTTCGAATCCCCGTTGGGTGTACTGGGGGTTATTTTTTTTATCATTTTTTTTTTTACCATCCCTCTATGCAAATGCGAGCAGCTTTGGTGGTAAGGCTAAGAGCACTGGGAAAAATGAAAGTACATATCTAGTCAAGTGTATCAGAGTTGACGGCACAACACTTTGTTGTAGCACCCTACATTAGTGATCTGTCCCTCAGCTGAAGCCAATTTTAAGAAGAAATTTGTCAGGGGAAATAGTAGTCTGTTAGAATATACTATTATCAAGAGGTCAGAGACACTAATATATGTGAATAGTGGTCAATTATATCGATTTTAATGAGAATTAATATATATGTATATAATGTGTGTAGTATATATATAAAATACACCAATTTAAACTTAGTAGCATACGGCATTGCGCTTTGTCTGAAATGAGTAGAAGAAATAGTACCAACTATACAGTATAATTTTCTTCTTAACATTTCTATAACAAATAAAAGCTTCCAGTCCAGAAAAAAATATTTCCCTCAAATAAAAACCATTGGCAAAGAAAATTAAAAATATATGATGACTGGGAAAATTGTTAGCAAAGGTAAATATTTGGAATTTAAGAATGAGAAACTTAGCTGCAATTTTTTTTTGCACCCATATCACAATATCCTTCCTCATAAGTTGAGTAGATTTTTTCAAAAAAAATTTTAGACGAAAAATGACTTTTATTTACCGAATTTTAATACCGATGTACATTTTTCATTTAACAAAACACAATAATTTTATTTACCACAAATAAAGGGCGTCTACTAATAATAGCTCAGGCGTAACCAAAACACACGATCAAGAATATTATTTTAACATTATACGTTAACATGGACTAAAGTGCCCGATTATTAATTGATAGGCCGGGATTGGGTTCTCTTCAGCTCAAATTTTTACGTTTTAAAATCTACTTTTTGTTTTTAAATTTTGTTCTAATAAAACACTGATATTTCTAACAATTTCGACCCCTTCGCTATGGATCGTTGCAATGATAACGGTTGCAGCAGGCAATTACCCTAAAGTGTAGTCTAATCTTTTTATTTGTAAAAGCTCTATATAATAAGCCCTCACTCGACTTTCTAGTTAAAAGTTTACTCGTCCAAAGTCTATAAACTCTCCATAAATTTTTAGCTTTAGATGTTTAATTTGAATTAAAACGTTTGATTTCCCTCATCACGCTACGACTATAACTTTAAAACGACTCCTCTTTCAACTCTTATCTATTTGTTGCATAAAACCATTCAAATTAGAATTGAGTTACTATTTTTAAGCAAAGAGAAGGATTTTATTCACTAATATACAATAATAATTATACACAAATCATGGTTTCCATGGAGATGTAAACAAACAATGATTGTACAGATAAATCACGGCACACACAACAGAAAATCAGGAAATTAGCTAGGAAAATTGGGGTTTAGTTTTAAACTACTATTTTTACCGAAATCCTGCACTCATATTTTTTTAAAGTGGATATTCGTTTGTCAAAATCAGTTAATCCTAAGTCGTTTTCTCGTAATTTCAATTCCCGGAAATAGGCTTGATCAAATTACATAGATTTAGACATTCTTGGTGCATTTGGTAAATATAGAGCAATATCAGTACTGCATTCACAAGCTAACAAACATGAACCACCTCGGTGGTATAATGGCCAAAAGACGTCACTCTGCCAATAGATTTGACTACTGGTAAACGAGAGATAGGGGTTTGAATCACGGTAGGGTATGTTGAACGTGTTTTATACCTAAATGGTTTTACACTCTACCTTCACGCAGATGTGTGTAAACTTCCTCTAAATTCAATATTTCTCAGCCCTAACACATTATTGTAATTGCCTAGGAACCTACATAAGACCTACGTAAGACCTAAACGGGGTAGTATGACGTGGTGCTAATAAACAACAAAATAACTTATCATCGAAAACCTAAATCCAGGCTCATTACCTATGCCATGGTATTATAACAACCCTGCAGATAAACATGGGAATATAACGTACACCGTCTGGATAAGAACCAAGGGTCCAATAGGACGTTGTCCTTGATCTATCAGAACCAATCAGTGATTGAACTCACCACTGCTGTAGTCTTCATGTTTATCGATGAGTTGACACGACTGACATATCTCACCTAGATGTTTGGCTGTTATATATAGGACTAACCCCCCCCCCACCCCCCCCGCTTTGACACTTCACTCAGACCATTGCCAAACTTTCAACTTCGTCTTCCTGTGCGCCTACTCTTCATTGCATCACAAGATGGACGTGACGCTTGGTCAGGACGACGAGACCTGACTAGCAAACTTTCAAACGACAGAATTAATCAGGCGTGTAACAACTTTGTTATTTCAACAGTGTGATTATTATTTTTAGTACCGCCTCTTACTACCCGTCTGGATTATATGCATATTTATCAATTATGATAATGTGTTAGGGATGAGGAAGATAGAATTTAGAATTAAATGTACTCGAACTTGCGTGGAAAACCATCAAGGAAAAAAAACACTCTCAATTCCGCCCAACTGGGATTCGAACAATGATCTCCCCATCTCTTATCTTCCCTATTCCTGACAAAGTAGTGTAATTAATACATATGCATTTTTTTTTGATACAGCGTCTTACTAACCTTTCGGGTTAAACGCATATTTATTAATTAAACTAATGCGTTTGAGATGAGGAGTGTTAATCTTGAGGGGAAGCATACCTGCATTTGCACGGAGGAAGAAGGGAAGACCATTTAGGGAAAAACACCCTCAATACACCCAACCGGGATTCGAACCCCCGAAGCAGGTTTTATTTGCGTGTATATAGAATCGTTGGGGGCTCCGCCCCCAAACCCCCAGTGCGTTTTCTTTGCAGGTGGATGTAAACTAATGTAATTCCAGAGCCGTTTTTTGATAGGTCTTACCGTTTAGCCACAAGAGACCTCTAAAGACAGGTCCGCACCGACTTTAAAGTTGCTCCAATATTTTGAATTTTTTTTCGGGGGTTCAATTTTTTTTTTTTAACTTTTTGGAATTTTACCGTTGGTTACAGGCTAGAAGTTATAAGATTGTCAAGTTTCAAGTTTCTAGCTCATCTATAAGTGGTTAAACAGTCAGCCATGTGGCTTTATTGTAGTATAAATAGTCTTAAAATAAGAGTAATTAGTAGAAGGGAGTACCCAGCTAGATGTACAGCACATCGATGAATACATTACATCATTGTATGTCTTTGTTACGATAATCTCTCATACAAGGAGGTTTGGCGTTTGATCGTTGAGCTGGGTGAGGCTGGTTTAATAGACAAGTGGAGGAAAGATAAAAGTGAAGCAGACTTGCCCAACCTTGACTAGAGTGAGGGAAACTTCGGGAAAAAATTGACCTAGAGGGGTCCAGTATGTTTTTGTTGCCTCCAAGAGTGAGAAAAGGTTAATGAAGGTTGAAGGAGTCAAGAAAATATAAGAAAAGACCAACAAACTGTCTAAAGCACAACAAAAGGCAATCAGATCACAAAACAAAACAATAACTAACTAATTTCGAGGCATAGAGAACCTAGATAAAGGAAGCACTATCCAAAGAGAAAGCATAGAGGACAGAAACATGAAGTAGAGACTAATGGTACTGATCTAACAATAAACAATGCACAAACAGTGAATGTTTAAAAACAAAGTTTAGTAAACCCTACATAACTGATACTAAACTAAATAAGTGTACTGTACATTTCAGTGTGAGGAACACTTTTTACTCTAATCAAGAAAATTACATAGGTTACCATTTAAGTGTTAATGAATGATAAAAGTTTATAAAACAACAATACAAAAATTGCAAACAATTCAAAATTCAATTCAATACAAAATGCAACTCAGTTGAAATTTTTTTCGCAAGATGTTTATTTTTCAGATTAGAAAATAATTCACTCATAGTTCAATGCGATACTTGGCACAACATATTGTAGATTGGAGTGTATTTGATAAGAGCCACTCTCATGCAGTCATTTAAATATTCATCAGTTAATTATGACCTGTACTTTGATTTCAATATTTTCAGGCTTGAAAACCCTGATTCGCTTAAGTAGACAGAACCAAAGAATGCACTCACCTTTAATGGTATGCGTTTTACAATCGGGTACTGGTCAGGCAAGACTAAATTCCAGAGGTTGGTGTCATTCACTTTAGTTTTCAATGAGAGATGACCTGGTGGGCCTTTTAAATGCTCTCACGGGCCACATGTTGCTCGCGAGCTACGGGTTGGTCAGGCCTCGCTTGGAGGATGTTATGTTATCACTGAGCCATATTACCTCAAAGAAGGACTCTAAACCCTTTATATTTGAACACATTCAACCCGTATTCCTTGAAATGGTCATTGGTTTGATGATAAAAGAGATAGTTTTTTTTCCTTTTGAAACTCTTGGACTGTTAATATTCACGATTTTATAAATAGAGTAGAGTCCCAACCATCTGATCCAAACGGGACCGATATATGGTTAGATAATAGAAATTTCGGATAGTACGAAAACAAGGTAAGGGGTCAGAACGAAACAAATCAAAATTAAATTGAAGTGCAGAATATAATGTTTATTAGTCATAATTTTACCCGATGTTTCCGGGTTAGATGGCTAAACCTTGGGAAGTGGAAGGGAATAAAAAAAACTCAAAATATCTTTGGTAGATTTGTTCGTTTTAGCTACCTTTTCAAGTAAACAGAAAACAACTAAATAAAAACACTTTTTTCTGCAAAGGTCCTCGGCAGTGACTTAATATAAATTTTCCTGGAAGATGGATCGGTCATTCTGGACCGGATCTTCGGATTGGCTTTTGCATTCACCTGATTTAACGCCATTAGATTTTTTTTTGTGTTGTGACGTTATTTGTCACCCTACCATGTTTTCTCTATATTTTTTCTAATTTTTTATGAATAGTTTCCAATTTATTTTCGTTTGAAATCAATCACTTCAAAGTTCAGTCGCTGTATTGCCGGCCTGACAAATAATACTATTTATATCCATTCAATAAAGTAAAAGGAGAGAAGGAACAACGTATAACATTGTTTTAAATAATTTAAATAAGGAATTTTGACTTAAAGAAGAACACTTACCTTTTATTAAACATATTAATTATCCTTCTAAGAAGTTTGTTTGACTCTTGTTTTATTTATTTTCAACGTCTGCCATGTTTGATTTCAACGCATGCGCAGATCTGTCAAACAAGTGAGTGGTGGGTCTTGTGATTGTAAAAGAAGAAAAAAGGAAACAAGGCAATATGTAAAGAACTTCAAACTAGCGCGCTTTTAAATTATGACAGATAGAAATAAACAATTAATTCTTTAAGAAAACACTGTTCAAATTCATTATCATACAGTTCAATATTGATATTAAACCTGCATTGTAATTGATTTTTATCCCTAGTCCATAGCCAACATTTTATCTTTTGTTTTTAATATATTAGTTTTCTCTTTGGACTTGGAAGTAAAGAATAGAACATTTTTAAATTTGATTTTTGAAGACTTTCTATAGGAGAATAGGTCTTCTTCCTCGGTGTTGGTCTAACATGGAGCCAAATCTATGGAGCTCTTAATTTAATTTATTTTTAAAGTAAATTAACTGTTGTAAAGTAAAGTGCGAGTAGCAAATGGAAAGCTAAGTAGATGTGCAAGAGCTAGACTGTTTATTTTTTTAAGAATTGTGGACGAGTTAACATTAATAAAGTGAAACAAATTTCTGAAGTTGGTGTTGTTTCATCATGGACTAATTCATGAGTGAGGTCAAGCCAACTCTTCAACTTTCAAGTCATATGATTTTTCTTTTTCTTTTATCAAATATCAGAATTCAATTAAGAACTTTCAGAAAGACTATCTAATTCAGAGAATTAATTAACATTTTATTTTATGTCTAAATAATAATTGTAATGATTATTTTCTTCTTCTTTTTGTCTCAACAATACTATTTTATTTTGTCAAATTAGAATTATAACTATCTGGAATTCCGAAGTTAGGATTGGGATGTGGTAAAAAAGGAAACAATAATAAATCCACAAAAGTTCCAATAATTGTTATTTTATACTCGTACATTTATTTTTATTGTAGTCTAAATTACATTATGTTTCAACAATCCACTTTTATTCAAATTGCTCATGTTTTATTTTAAGTATTCCCCAGTGGTCTCGAGTATTGAGAGTCGTCGTGCCACTGTCTGAATTAGCCGAGGTAATTTTTTTTTTATTATTATTACAATTTTTCTTCTAGATCCTAGGAGTGGCGCCCAACAAATAGCACAATTTTTTATATATCTTGACATTAACTGTTGTTTATGTAAACAAGATTCTGAAGACACTAATACTAGACACAGAAAATTATAATTTATATAATACATAATTTTTCATGAAATACTACAATGTGGAGCTCTCAAGCAAAGAGTGTATGAGTGCCTGTTGATGACCTTTAATCATTTCAACAAAGGATAACGAAAGAGTGTGAAAAACAACAGTCGTACAATGTCGATCAGCCACTTGTAACTTTCATTGATTGTCTTGTTGTTTCAGGGCTGGAGGCCATCAATTTGGAAAAAAAAAAAAAAAAAAAAAAAAAAAAAAATACCTACCTAATTTATTTTAATTTAGTTATTTGCTGTTTGCACGGAAAGAAAGCGAAAACACTAGCAAATCCCTAAAATACATTTTGAGTTATTTTTTTGATCCACCACTTCCCAAAGTTTAGCCGTTTTACCCGGGAACACCCTGTATAGTATAGATTATGCAATTACAGTCAATTCTGGTTATAGTGAACTCGGTTGTAGTGAACAATCGGTTAAAGTGAACCTAATTCATTGTCCCAACCCACATACATTTCAATGTGTGTTAAAAAAATCGCTACAATGAACTCTCTACTTTGCTTTTAGTGAACAGAAAAATTGAAACTTTCAATGATAAATGTAATTCTAACATCATAATTCTTTATAAACATAATTTTCTGGTTGTTTGAATTTGAAGACACCAATTCTCTACCTGAGTTCTTGTTTAGGTAGCACAATCTTGGCTAAAAGTACGGAATGTGGGAGGGGGGAGGGCTGAACTTAAACAGTCACTGTACTCATTGACCTGGCTTAAGTTTTAATACCTTTATCTGCGGTAAGCAAAAGGAAGATGGTCTTCTGAGTTGTATATAATACGACAGGAGTTACAGGAACAGTGAATTACAGTCTGTGGCCATTTAGTAATTGTTTTCACTAATACCTTTCTTAGAGGGTGGATACACTCAAAAAATTATACTTTATAATCAGTTTAGTTTTTTGAATGAGTGTATATTGTGGAATCAAGTGTGGAAAAAGCACTGACTCTAGAGAAGGACCGATCTGGGAAAAAATCAAAACAGTATACAGTAAATAACCCCATATAAACCGATATTTTTAAAGAGTAATTAATTAGATTTCAATAAAGAGAAATTGCATTTGTTTGAACTCCTATTTTGTTTGTCACTAACCCCCTACTTTCAAGATTAAAAAAAAACTTTTATTGAAATTTTGTCATATTGAACAAAATATCTTAGTCCGTAGAAGTTCATTAGAACCAGAGTTGACTAATTACAAAAATATTATATACTCATGTAAACAGAACAATGAATTTAAAATTAAATAAATTCAACTTTTAATACATAATAATGTATAATACGAAAGTCATTGTTTAAAAAAATATTGATTGAATTATATTCCCCAGCTTTGCTCCTCTTCCTAGCGGCGGGCGTGTTTACGCCAAAATGTGCGTCACATGACAATCAACTCTGTGATACAGTCGATTAGAAACAGTAAATTTACACAAACAATATTGCACGTGCATCATTTATGATTAAACTTTTATGGAGATAAAGAGTTAATAGAAGTTCCTAATACAGAACATTGTTGAAATACGAGTATTAAATGATATTTGGATAAAAAATGTATTGAAAAGGCCGTATTTTGTGTGTGTTTTTTTCACCATTTTATAAAGGCAACACAGCTAAGCATTATGCACAAATCTTCATTCTGTCATTATAGGTACATACTGTAGTTACTAACAAGAAACTTTGTCGCTTTGTCCACCATCGTCACCGCGGAAAATGTCGAGTAATCATTCAAATACGAATGCACTGCACACATTTCTGGCATATCTTGATCTTTTCTTTTTTATCTTGCTCCCAAACCTCGCGCATACATGATAACATTAAATCGATATCATCGATATATGGATACGTCGGATGTCGGTCGGATAGTGTTGGATAGGCTACGTGAAGGTCGGACAGTCAGGACTTCATTGTACTATTAAAAATGTCCATTGATATTGTAAAATTTAATACATGTTTTGTCACTGAGCTTATAGCTCATAAGATAGGGTCATAATGTAATCTATAAAGGTAGAATTTTTGCCTTTCAGATTAAATGAAAGTACACTTTTATAATTTGATATCACATAGTTATCTGTTTCAAAAATACAAATAGCCGTATAGATTAAACAATAATTTTCCTTATATGTGTTTGGATTCAGCCACCATAAAGAGAATTGTACCGTTGTTAAGAGCAACCATTTGAAGAGATTATTGTGTAAAATTACACTTAAAGGTTCAAAATTCTAATTTTTATAAAACATATATAAAAAATTAGGCAATGGCAATAATAATAATAATAATAATAATAATAATAATAATTATAATATATAATATATAATTATTATTATTATTATTATTATTATTTCTTTGATTAATTTTAGCGTGATAGCTTAAAAAATTATGCAATTCCATTAATCTACCATGAATGAATACTTTCGTTTAGATTATTTTGTAATTCATAATGTCACAACTAGTTAAAATAATACCAATTACCATGTCATTAACTATTTACTATTATATTTAAAATATCTAAATGTAGATCCAAACAAGTTTTGTCTGTAATACTGAACGAACTTATTCGAACTCAAGATGTTAACAACTCAGTGGAGGTCCAACTAGATTAGGAAAACATTATTATTTCTTGAAAAAAGTCTAAGTTTTTACACTTTTTAAAAATGAATAACATGAAAAAGCGTGTTTAGCCATCATATATGTCCAAGTACGAAGAGGACTGTGAAACGTAAGTGTTGGGTGAAGGAATGGCTAAAAAAAACGAGATCAATACTCACATATAAATTTATTAAGTGAGATACAAATTACCCGCGCCAGTGATTACCAGAATTACTTTAGGATGAGTTTGGAAAATTTCAATATTTTAGCAGACAATGTGAAGCCCTTTTTAGAGAGAAAATATTACGAATATGAGAATTTGTATTTCTGTCGAAGAGAGATTAAGGTTGACCTTAAGATACCTAGCAACAGGAATACATTTTGAAGATTTCTCTCACAAAACAATCAGTTGATCTGTCGAAATGAAGGAGTCACTACCGGTTCAACATTGTTTTCTGTAATAGTTTAAATATTTAACGATCGATTGTGTTGCTTAACAGAGGAGAAACGATGGTATTCCGTATTGCCCGACTATTCCATAATACCCGCATCTCCTCTATTATAAGGAGATCATGAACAGAGTTTATGTGGAGCTTTGTATGTGATGGGGAAAAAAATACGACGTCATCAAAATCCAAGCCCTGTTTATCACTATATAACATAATCAAAACATAATCTAGAATATACATTAATACTGTCTTAAAAAAATTTATGTTTATTTGGCCCTTTTTTTAAATTAAGATTTTCATTTCACTCCAGATTCAAATAGGGTCAAATTTAACTCGAAAATTTTTTTCAATACTAAAAAAAAAAAAGTAATAGGTCTCACAATTGTATAGTAGTACAAAAATTTTGATAACCCTTAGTTAGTCGTTTGTTGTCTCTCTAGTAAACAAAGGGGGCCCGGGTTGTTTCCCTGGCATGGCTGAAAAATGTACTTTGGGGCGAAATGTGGGTTTTACCTTTTCCAGTGTGAATTAATGCCCCGGGGACTGGATGTTGTGGGTCACTCCCCTGTTTTCGGGGACATCGGATTAGAACCGGATATCCTGCAAGAAAGTTCCCGAGAAAAGGGTAGTGCATTCGCAGAGCCCTTCTGAAAATTGTGGAAAGTGGCTTGGAGAACATAGAAAAAAGAGCAACCAGGTGTGAGGGTTTGATGACACCTGGTGAAAAATTTCAGAAAAAGATGGCACCACTGAAATGCCCCTTTGTTGTTTGGGGGAAAGAAATTTAGAACCCTGTTTAAAAACGACGGCAAGGTAATCGGAAAACCCATACGGGTCAGATCCCTGGGAGTCAACTGGAGGAAAACGGAACTTCACGGTCATATGGGGAGGGGTGGGCAAACCCCAAAAGGGTAAAACAATTTTATAAGCTAGGTAGGGGAGTTCATTACCTATGCGGAAAATAAAGTGTCCCCCAAAACAATTTACTCTCCATTGTGCTATGGGTTTGTTTTGGGGCCCACAGCTGAACAAGTAGTACTGGCTAGACCATGGGGGTTCAGAAGAACTTTTTTATGAGGCTGTGGGGGGCTAGGGGGGGGACAGATCCCCTGATCTCACCTAGGTGTGTGGCCTGAATCTCCGATAAGGTAAAAAGGGAGTCGGATAGGTTTGAAAAAAAATAAGGGGAAAAAAGTGTTTTTGCTAGCCTTCCAGAAGCCCTTTTAACACACAAACAGCCATTCTAAACAGCAAAAAAATTTTAATGAACGCAAAACCAAGGGTAAGTAACCCGAATCACAGAAGATTACCCCCAACTACCTGTTTCTCACACCAAATGTCCTCCCCATTAGCAGTAAAAAAACATTTGAATATAAAGACTATGATTATTTCTCGAGTTTTTATTCAAAGTTTCGAACCCAAAAACGCACCATTAAGTATTGAAAATATTATATTTTTTGATGCTTCCCATTCCTAAAAATTATTTTATTATACAATTTTACAAAGTATAAAAACACGTCGTAACAATAATACGAGCCATCTGCTTGTAAGTATGGTCAACCATTTAGGGCTGCCAAAGTGTTGGGGGCCTATGTGGCCACTGGTTGTGACCCCTGGTCTGACGAAAATGTTTGGGAATTTCGTGTCTTTTCCCTTTTAAAAAGCATTAATGGATATTAAGGTTGTGAGTAATTTATTGGGTTTTTTTAAACTTTGTTAATTTCGTATTCTTTCAAATTGTGTAAATGTAAGCTTTGTAAGGAATGGCGCCGATAGGGACAATTTATACAAAAACCACTCCAATAACCCCTCCCGGGTACTAGCTCGAAACGACCCCTCAAACCCAATCTAAATGTTTAACGTCTATTCTGCGTGGGGCCACTGATCGTGCTACAATAATAATACACTCTATTTTATCGTTTTCGATTAAATAAAAATAAAATAAAAATTAAAAGCCCAGACGAACCTTGAAATTTAAAAAAAATGTTAGTTTTAATATTACAATTGAAGTATATCTATAAAAAATTTAGGTCTTGTGTAAAAAATATTATATTTTGTATCATTTAGAGTTAAAATTCCCTATTGTTGGCTTATTTTGAAATAAAATAAAAAAAAATAAACTTTACTATGTTTAAATATTAATGAGTGTAAGTATTTTATAGGAAAAAGGGTAAATATATATTTAAAAAAAAGGCTCTTTATTATTTATTAATTTTAAAGTCCAGTGACGTCATTAAAATAAAACATACATAAAATAATGATAAAATAATGGTGGGCTAGCTCAGATTTAAAATGAATACAAAATTTTGGGTTCAAAACCAAAATTTGCAACAAGGAAACTTCTATCTCAGGGTAAAACTTAAAATAAAATAATAATAATAATAATAAAAAAAAACATAAAATCGAACACGAGAATCTCTCGAACCTCTGGTCTGGGGGGGAAAAAATATTTTTTACATACCTAGTCAAAATGGACTCACCTTGCGTAAAAATACCGGTTTCCCGGGGGTCCGCTTTTCCCAGGAACACTTGCGGTGAGAAGATAAATAGGTAGTGACCTTTTAAAGATAAAAACAAAATTGAAAGTGATATTAAAAATGAGGTAAGATATAAATGTACAACACAATGAAGGTAAATTTGGGAGAATGAATATGTGTGTGTATATATATAATAATTTTATACATACATACATTTTGGTAAAATTTAAGATTCATATAGCTCTGCTTAGTAGACTCTCTTAATATAAAAATTTTAAAAATTTTACATTCTATATAATGTGATCAATGTCAATATTATTCGGAGCGAAAACGACGCGATTTTAATTTGGTTTTGAGGTATACGTTATAACTTATAACAAACGAAAATAAAAAATATGTTTAGAGTCAGATTTAAACGAACTTATTAAACTTTACCAATCTTTAATAAAAAAATTTTTGGAAATCCTTAAATATATATAATATATACATTATAGTCAATTCCTTCAATGAGGTTGGTCGGGAACGCTAAAACAATAAATTCTAAATAAGGTCATTTCTTTTTTGTCGAAATCATTACTCTGGCAAAAAGTTTCTTTTCCAAAATCAATTGTTGAAAAAGAATATTACGTTTAAAAGAAAATTATACTGTTGGTTTTGTACTAAGTTGAAATTAATATTATTCTTTAAATTTTGGGAGAAATAAATTTTAAAAGGTGAATGAGTCTAGTCGAAATTGAAGCAGAAAACAAAGGATGAATCACGACTAAAATTTAAGTTGATATCACCTCATGGAAAATGGAGTTTTGTAGTGTCTCTACTTGAAAATGTTAGTGGATCAGACAAACTCACTTGTAAGTCAAAACCCGTGGTCTGGAGGTAATTATTAAAGCTGTCCCAAGACGTTTTTACCATCTTTTACGGTCGTTTGAACACCTTTTGTGTAATTGGCACTAATAAAACTTGTAAATATCACTTTTTTACGCCAAAGAATTTGTAAAAGTCTGTATAGTTTTTGGATTACAGATGCAAGGCCATGTCTATTGAAAAAAAAAGTTAAATTAATATAAACGAAATTAATTAAATGGTAGAAAGGGACATCTCACCGCGTGGCCTCAAAATAAATAAACAATTAAGAATCAATTAAAACTAACTACAAATATAAATCGACAAAATTAAAATTCCCTACAATATATAAAATTGTTTTTATCAACATTATATGTGTATTTATTTAGAGTTAAAAAAAACTAACATTTGATTTACAAAACTCCAACAATAAAATTACTCTTACAATCGACCCAATAATGCTTCGTTCGTTTCCCTGGAAAAGTCCATTTCCTTCATTGAAATATTTCATTGACGTTTGTACTAACGATTGTGTTGTTAGAAAAAGCTATTATTTTCAAGATGAACTTGAGTGACTTATTGATTTTCTTACTCCTGGTATTATTAAGTTCCAGGTTGTTTCAAGGGATTATACGAGTTGCCGGGAACTACATAATCGGCAACAAACATGTCGGAGTTGGGACCCACAAGGTGAGACTGTTGCTTACTCTATAAAGTAGTTATATGCAATTTGGTTCAATAAATTTGGGAAAACCTGTATATCATAATCAACACACAAGCTGAAAATCATTGTAAAATTAAATTTTTGTATCGCATACTTGGCTACATAACAGTCCTTCCAAATGGCAGATGATTCAAGTATGATCGCTTCCATAGTATTGGTCGCTCATATGTAGCTGACGATTTCCCCACGTCCATCACAACTCGTCTTCAACTATGATTGAAGAATGAGCCGAAACTGGGATAAATCCTGGATAGTTTAGTGGTAGAGCATTCCGTGCCCTAAACCAAAAGTCTCGGGGTAATTTCCCTTTTTAAGGTGTATTTTTTCAACTAATTTAAATTTAAATATAATGGAGTAAAAATGGTTGGTAGAGTTATTGAAAATCACTATTAGGTACTAAAAAATTTTGAAACTTGCCGTGAATTTTTTTATGTCAGTAATATTTTATTGGGAAATTTATATTTGTTTCAGCACATAATAACCACCAGCTGCGTGCCCGTCATTGAAAAACACTCTAACATTGGAGTTGAAGCGCCGAGGGGCCAACAACGAGCCAGAATGTGACTCCACTCCGGCCAGAGGACCCCACAAAACCGCAACCCCTGTGTGCCGGGTGAAGCACCGCGGAGAAGCGTTTTTCAAGCAGGTAGACCCAGAAGGGTTTTTCAGCAGAAGGGCCCGGCGACCCCTATGTTGCCGGGATTATAAACTCTCTTCGCTAAAGTTCCGGCTGGAGCACCGGCGGAGAAGCCGTTCTTTTTCCGGAAGGTGGCTCCAAGAAGGGTTTTTGAGACGAGGCCGGCGACCCCTATGTGCCGGCATATAAACTCTTCTTCGCTAAAGTTCGCCCTGGAGCACCGGGGCGGAGAAGCCGTTCTTTTCCGGAAGGTTTGGGTCCAAGAAGAGTCTTTGAGACAGAGGCCGGGGACCCCTATGTGCCGGCATATAAAAAATTTTCTTCGAGAAAAGCGAGCCTAAGTGCATGATATTTTAAAAATTGTATATATAATTTATGTGTTATTATTTCGATTGTTGATTGTACCTCCCGCCAAATTTTCGTCTTTACAGAACTCAAGCAGCTTCACAGTTATTACCAAAGTGTTATTATTCTCTAAAATTACATAATTTTTATTTCGATTGTTGATGACCAGCCGCAAAATTCTCGTGCTACATAACTCACACAACCAACACAGTTATTACTAAAAATGTTATTGTTCTCTAACTTAACATACTTTATTTCGATTGTTGATGTACCAGCCGCAAAATTCTCGTTGCTACATAACTCACACAACCAACACAGTTATTACCAAAGTGTTTTTTCTCTAAACTTAACATACTATTTTTTCGATTTTTGATGTCCCAAAGCCGCAAAATCTCGTCGCTACATAACTCACACAACCAACACAGTTATTCCCAAAGTTTTTATTGTTCTCTCACTCAACTCACCAGTTTTAACTATGATCCTACTTATGCATTGAAAATGGAATTAAATTACTGTACCGTACACCAACATTTGTCTTTTTTTTTCACTTAGAGTTTGCATTACAGAATGATAATCTCTAAAATATTAATTATAATAATAATAAATAATAATAATTTTTAGCACCGCATTTCTTACTAACCCGTTTTCGGGTTATACCTTTAAGTACTAATTACGCTAATGGATTAGGAAATTTGGGGAAAGGTTGAATTAAGGGAAGTGAACCCACATTTGTGTGGAGGAGAGAGGAAAACCATTAGGAAAAACCAACCCGCCAGTTCACCTGACCGAGATTCGAACCTCAATCTCCCCGCCCTCAGCAGTCGAGCTCAACACGACAAGCAGCGGTTAGCCAACTTCGCCATCGAGGTGGGTTATTAATTACAATAATGAACATTGTTTATAAAACACTGTTCTTGTACTCGTGAAGTTTCTCAAAATACTAATAACTACTTGCTAAAAACGGTATATCGTCTACCACGGTAATAATTAGGCCCTGCCTACCCTCTCTGTGTGTGTTGAGCTTTCAGCTTTCAAAATAGATGTCGTTGTTAACGTTATACAAACTGGTGGATTTCAACCATCAGGTTTGGGCTGAAATTTCTTGGGTTTGGGTTTAAACAATTGGGGAGACTGGCAGGACCGGCGACCGGTAATCAGTAAAGGCAGCAAGCAAATTTTTTCCAAGAATTGAGAGAGATAAGAAGTGTAGTGCCGGACCGTTAAAAATGTGTAGGCGACCAAGTTGGACTAAACGTGGGAGATATAACGTCAAGATACAATCACACTCTCGAGCAGAAAAAAATTTGCTTATCCATTCCAGCCAGCTAGACGTCCATTAACATGTAGTACCACTTTTGAATTTTGAACTTTTTTGATGCCAAAGTTTTTTACTATTTTTGTACCGTTTTGTACCACAAGAAAAAGTTTTGTACCCGTAACAGTTTTGAGTAATTAGCATATCAATGTGGTGACTCCAGGTTAATGCTGTTGTACCACTTTGATTTTTTTTGCCAAAGTTTTGTACCATTTGTACCACAAATAAAAAGTTTTGTACCCGTACCCATTTTGAGTATTTGCATATCAAGTGGTGACTCCAGTTAATGCGTTGTACACTTTGAATTTTTATGCCAAGGTTTTGTATAGTTTTGTACGTTTTGTACCACAAAAAAAAGTTTTGTACCCGTATCCATTTTGATTAATTAGCGTATCAAAGTGGTGACTTCAGGTTAATGGTGTTGTACCACTTTTGAATTTTGAACTTTTTTGAATTCCAAAGTTTTGTACTAGTTTTGTACCATAAAAGAAAAAGTTTTGTAACCCGTACCCGTTTTGCGTAATTAGCAATATCAAAGTGACTACTCCATGTAAATGCGGTTTACCCTTTTGAAATTTTGAACTTTTTTTGATGCCAAAGTTTTGTACTAACATTGTACCGTTTGTACCACAAAGAGAAAGTTTCTTACCCGTACCCCATTTGAGTAATTAGCATATCAAATGTCACGTGACTCCAGGTTAATGCTGTTGTACCACTTTTGAATTTTTTTCAAATAATTATTTTGTTGAGGGTAGTGATAAATAATAATGTATACTTATTTATCAGAGAAAAAATTATTTAAGGTAAAATTAGAGATAACTTATTTTGAAGATTTTGTCACTAATTATAATAACCTATACGAGAGAGTATGTAGCTTACGTTTTGTCGTACCATTTATTTAAGTTTATTAGTAACAAGGGAAAATAAAAAATAACAAAATTTAAAGTGCTAAATTTGGCCACTGTGCTTTGGTTAATTTTTAAAAATTTAAAGGTTAAAAAAAGCAATAAAATATTTAAAAGCAGTTTCATTTTCGAAGACTAAACAATTTTTGACTATAATATATCTGTTTATTTTTTTACGATATCACCACGTCATACAACCTGTTCATGTTAAAACGCTATATGATAACTAATTTGGGTAGTAATGAGGAAAGAAGCATTTGATGGTTATACTACCAGTATTTTTTTGTAAGGAGATGGGAAATAAATTTAAAAAAAAACTACCCTTAATAGACCCGACCAGGATTTGCACCCCAAGTGCTCCGCTATCAGCAGGCCAATTTAAACCTGTATAACTTAACCCTCAGCCACGAAGTGGTATCTTTTTTTAATACGGTTTTTAAATTTTTTTTAAAACACAAATTTTTTTCCAAAAAAATGTTTTTGGAATAAATTTTTTACCCTTTTTGGTAGAGTTTACTTGGGTTAATATCTCCTTTGGTGTCGCCTGCAAGCGGGTTAACCAACGAGGGGCTCCCGTTGTTGGCGAAAATAGTGCTAAATTTTCAAGCTGAGGGTGCCATTGGTTAGACAACGTCCCCAGACTTCTATTATTTTCTAACTGAAGCGTACTTACATTAAATTTATCTCCTCATTTGCCCCTCACGATTTTTGGTTTCCTTTTTCCCCACTCTTCACAGACAATTGGGGCAGGGGATCAAACCTGGGACTCAGGTCTGAAGCCAGTAAACTAAACTCTTAAACAGAGGGGGTCGGGTTCAACACTTACTTATTTTCCCTTTTCTTTTTTGAAAGGGAAACAAAATTCATAATTTTAAATGGTTTTAATATATATTTTTTTATCATGGCTCCATGTCGTGGTCAATATTGCTAAAGTGCATGATTTATCATGATGCAAAAATTAATCGCTCTAGAAACTTGATAGTTCGTTTCCCCTGTTATTGAAATTACTTAGACTGGGTTTTATCGAACTGGGCCAAAGGCACAAGAGATTTTGAACATTAAAAAAGTGCTTAAGGTGTTAGTAACATTTATTTTCAGTAAAAGCTTTTTTTTTAAAAGTACTTGAAATATCAGAATAATCGTCTTGTTATATAGAAATATTTTTTGTATCTTAATTTTGAATTATTTTTTCTAAATAAAATTTTTCGCTACTCATCCATGTATTTAAAAATAGTACAGATACCCAAACGCCAGTAATTGCATCCTTTAAAAAAAAAATTCCCCTTTAGACAAAAAGTTAAATAATAAATTTATATTTTTGGTTTCTTTTGTGCCCTTTCTTCCATCGACCTGCTTCAAAATTTTATTCACAAGGATATAAAATAATTTTTTTTAAAATTTCTTCTCCCCTCAAATTTATAAAATCCTTTAAATTGTTCAAAAGAAAAGGTTCATATTTTTAGTTATAAAAAAGTAACACCGGGTACTTATTGTTCGGATCGATACATTTCTTCCAAAACGAGCGCACAAACTGCGAGTTGCAACATTTTAAATTAAAAATAAAACAAAACAACTTAACAAAATAAAATTAATTTTTTCACCCCTTGTACCAAAAAATTCCCAAAATTTTTGAAAAAAACCCAAAAGTAATAGAGTAAATTTTAGACCCCTAAAAAAAAAGTTTAAAATTAAATAAAACTTTGTTAGGGAAGTGTGGTTTTTCTTTGAAAATAAAGTATCACTAGAGTAATACTTCATTGAAGTAAGTAGGGGCCAACTATATTTTTCACACACAGGAAACTTTTTGAGTTTTTAGTTAC
Source organism: Timema cristinae (assembly GCA_039000515.1). Classification (NCBI taxonomy): domain Eukaryota; kingdom Metazoa; phylum Arthropoda; class Insecta; order Phasmatodea; family Timematidae; genus Timema; species Timema cristinae. The sequence goes on along the minus strand of JBCFYV010003508.1, from coordinate 19,216,690 downwards.
TGAATTATTAAAAATGTTTTATTTAAAACGCAAATTTATAAATTGGACATTGGCCCCTTCTTTTTCTATCCAAGGTATTAATGTTTTTTGACTCAAAAAGGGACAGAGATTAGTTTTAACCCCCCTTCCCCTGCATTCCCATACGCAGGTTTAGCCAACGCTTGATGATTCTCCATAAATAGCTTAGTTAAATAGGTTAAAATGTCAATGACTGGCTAAAGTACAAGTGATTCAAATAAAAAACAAACACTTATGAATAAAAAAAATTTTTTTAATATCAAATAAATATAGTCATACATATAAATTCGTGACCTATAATCTGGTGTAAAAGAAATATTTATTTACTATACTGTTCTATGAATTAAACTGTTGAGAAAATTTTTAACATATAGTATAAGAAAATAAAATGGAAACAAAAAAATACATGGCACAGATTTTGTCCAATTGATTGCAAACAATTACATGAAAGTGAACCTATTATGTTAAAAACACTTGATATATTGAGTAAACTAAATGCAACTTCAAGTAGTCTTTAATAGTAAAAAGGTAAAGGAATCCAGCAACATAAGTAAAAACCCAAAAAGAAGAATGCAGGTTACACGGAGTTGATTATAGGACGGCATCCGACTCGAACGTTTATGAAACCTTAAGAGAAAGAAAAAAATAATTTTTTAAGACAAACCAAGACTAAAACAAATTCTACAAATTTAGAGCCAAGGACTCACAAATATTTACACACAAACCAAAAAAGATATTATTGTGCTATAAAAATTTAGCTTAAGTTGTTGACTTGCCATATTGCCAAAAATTGATAAATTTGTTTTGTTCACTGTTTGGGCTCAATTTGTTCCCAAACATGAATATGTGCTAAGATTGTGTATAAAAAAAATTGAGTTCAAATTGTTGTGAGAAACTAGGGTGTGCGAAGCTTCAAATTGGCTTCAAAACAAACCTCAGCTTCGCCAATAAAAATATTGACAACTAAAAATACTTCAATTTTTTTTCAACTATAGCAATTCTGAGCTGTTTATATATTACAAATCAATATTGATATGGAAAAAGCTGAAGTAATTGAATTGCATGTTGTGATAATAACTTGATTTGTCAGATTTAACACAAATATTACAAACAATGGTGCAAAATAACATCCAAGTAATAAGTTGTGAATATGTTTTTTTTTGTTTTTTTTTGAGAAATCTGATAAAATTTCCTGACATTTCCTTTGAATATGTGGTGGACTCGCTAGAACTCAAGGTGGCTTTTCCACACATTAAATACTCTTTCGAATGCCTAGTTTTACCGCATATGTTCTAGGCGTAAATAGTTACTAAATAAAGAACAATTAACCAGACCTGAATGGCATGAGCAAGTTTCAGATGGGAAACTGGCCCATTCCATTAGAGTAAGGTAGGTGCCACCTCGTATTTATTCTCTGGTCACAACTTGTGGTGTACTAAGTCTATAAGGCTACAGGTATAAGAATAAATTCCCTGTGTTTGAACAGGCTTGGGACTGTCTTATGGCCACATTACATGCGCTCTATGTGGACCTTAAGCTTTTGTTAACAAAACATTGTTAGTGGATGTGTGCAAGAGGTATTTATTTGACTGAGATCATTAAATGATCTGAAAATGTTACGAATTGTGTACCCAGCAATATTTTTGTTAAAAAATATATACAAACTTGTACTTGAACAAAATATTTCATAATTTGTATTAATATTACTAAAAATAATGTAATAATTGATTAATGGCTTAGAAATATATGTGTGTGGAGACATTAATGTAATTAGAAATTGGACCCTCTAACCCTTAAGGAGATTCTAGGATTCCAGAAAATAATGGATTTTAAACACAAACCTTACAAAAAATAAAAAATCAATTATTCAATTGAAATTTGTTTTAAACCTCAAATACTGCCTATTGGGGGTCCAGAACAAAAATAATTCTAGAAATCTCAACAACCAGGAATCAAACATTACATTATTGCAGTGTTTCTATATTGTTTTTTAAGATCTTTGTAAACTCATAATTGTTTATTAAAAAATTATATGCACACACCTAGTCAATACCAAAAAGTCCTCAAAGAACTAATTAGCTTAGTCAATTCACAAATAGAATCAATATAAAAGTTTTTAGCACACTGTTATACAATCTGTTCAGGTTATGCAACTTATACACAGCACAAGGTCTTAATACCTGTTAGGACTATAGCAAATGCACTAATTACAACAATGGCTATGGATAAGGTAGGTGTAATTTTATAGGAAGTGCACCCACATTTTCATGAAGAGAGTGAAGGCATTTAGGGAAAACCACTTTATGTGCACATGACCGGGATCGAACCCTGATCTCCATGTCCTCTGCAGTCTAGTCTAACATGAGATTAGTGTGTTAGATCATGCGGCAACAGAGGTAGCACGTTAGACCGTGCGGCGACAGTATTGGTGAGGCATGTAATTGCATCTGTCTGGAAAGATTTCAAAACTGCATTGAAAAGATGCAGATAATTGATTATGGGGTGGGGGATGAGGAGAGATTTAAATCATGACCAATGTGTCACTAGCAAACTAAACTAAATGAGCCAGACATTTGGACTGTAAAACATACCGATGTGGGTACAAAGGAATTGAAAAGTAAAAATAACGTACCCGGCAATCGAACTGAAACAGAAACTATATAATTAGAAATTGACTAGCATTTAATTTAAAAGGAACATAAACACCACATGTCAGTAAATACAGCATTCTCACTACATTTCAATAAGCACAAAGTAAGTGATGTTGGGGATTATACAGCCATATATGTAAATAATAAGCATAGACACATTCCATGTGACTCCGAGTACTAAACAAGACATACAGTACATGTAAATAATAAGCATCGCACAGACACAGTACTGATTCACTTGTGAAAGTTTCTTGTTAGACAATGTATATCCATTCTCTGCATCTGAAATTCCAAACTTACTTCAGACCAGGTAAAAAAAAATTAATATAATGTAATAAAAATTACTTTACTCTCACGCTCACATTTGAAAGCTGACATTAACTATCTTAGAGCATAAATTAATGCCTTTTTCTATCTTCCACAGCCAACATTAGCTCAAGTTTTATCCACCACCAAATTCTTGCTATCTAGGGCCCAAGGTTTTTTTATATATAACTGAAGTGCTGATAATTGTTTAGGAGACCAAATACAAAATTCAAGATTTGATAATGCACAAGAGTCATTCCACGTCAGTTCAACCAGACCATGACACACATGTTTTCAGATTTTCAAGTTTAATCAAAATCTGAGAACACGGGTGCCAAAAATTGTTTTTTCCTTGTTTGAATGAGGTGGAATGATCCACAAAGATAAAATATAATATATACAAAATCACAACTCAAATCACATTTGAGATCTAAGAATGTTTGAGTTTCAAGTCAAAGGTCCTTAGTTTGATTCTTCACAAATTTTTCAACATATTATAATTTAAATAGTCCTATAATTAAAAATAACCTCAACTTAGCTTATCATTTTAATAGTATTTATTATTTTACTATTTAATGTCATAAATATATCTAGGAAGATAGCCCAAAACATTTTTCACAATGAGCCCTTGATTTATTTCACACCCACCTTTTATTAGGCCTTTAACCACATTATTAGGGCCTAATTCAAATTTAAAAGATTCTATGGTCAAAAGTGCTTGTAGCAGGGAAAAGTACTAGGATTTGCATGAAGAGAGGCTCAAAGATAACTTGTAAAGTTATTAGTATATTCTTATCTGTTTTTCTGTTTGGAAATCTAAAAAAAGAAAGCTTAGGATTTTTCCAAGCTCTGCTAAAGGACACCCTGGAACCTGACATACACAATTGTTCACCATCTTCTGAAAATACAAGTGAAAGATCTAAATGTATAAGTAATGATGATATTTTTGAATGAATGTGTACATGTAAAACTTCAATAAAAGTCAAGGCTTAGTCATTTGTAAGAAAGACTAGTCTTACTCTAAATTAAAATAATTTTTTGTACATGCCCAGCTAATAATTACTCACCTCGGTGGCTGCACGGTTTTAGCACAATACTATCCCCATTCTTTTATATGTTAATATAATCTCAGATGCATTAATTAACATAGATAACAACATACCTAGCCTACCGTAGTTAATTTGTTAGGTACCATACCTAGGTTCCTGAATGGTTACAAACTACTGCAAGAATTTAGGCCACATATTGTTTGTAATTATAATAAACTACTATCTTTTGAACATATTTCATACGATAATTCACTAATTATTAAAACCAATATCAATATAAACAATCTAAGGGCCTATAACTTGGTTCTAGCATTCTCATAAGTTAATGTCTACATAATTATAAATTTTAAACACAGAAAGTAGATTTTTATTTTTTTTATTGAACCCAACACAAATTTCAATAGGCATTAAGTTATGAAAGCCCAGATATTAAAAGGATTTTTTTTATATTAGGCAATGTAGGACTAGGCATTATAGAACTCTTAGCTCAGTCCAAGTTGGGAAAACAAGTTTAAACGACCACAATATATTTTTTGCTACCTCAATTGGAAGCTTGGGGCTAACTGCCTATTGCTTTATCAAAATTATTGAATATTATATATTAAACTAGTTTTATTATGTACATTAGGTCTTTAGAATTTAAAAAAACATATAAAAGTTAATGGGTTTGGAATGAGATGAAAATTCATTTAGTCAGGTAAAAGAAGAAAACGGAAATAAAGTAAACCCAATGTACATATATTTAATATAAGTAAAAATCACTCATTCTTAAAATTAAATTTCAATTTATTTAAATTAATGATCACACCTAGCACGTGTTCGTGATGGTATCTCGAATCTTACATACCAACGCGGTTTTTAGTTACAGTTCTTAAAGACTTATTTATTTAAATAATGATAATAAATCAATACACGTACGACAATCTTGAAGATTCTCTAATTTATTTCAATAAATGATAGTTAAATTTAATTTAGAGAGTTTAAAAACTTGTAAAAAATAGACAACATAAGTATGAAGACAAGTTTAACCAACAGCGGAAATTTAGAAACACTATCTTTAAAATGAATAAACATTAAATACTAATGTTAAATTTAAAAAAAATACAATATAAAATATAACAGTTTTAATTAATCAAGTAAAAAAATAATTGTTTTAGAAATTTATAATACTTTTAAAATAATTTAAGCACATATTAATTGATGGGGAAATATGTAGTTGTTGGCGACATGTTTTTTTGTTATATTTCATGTGGCACATTCTAGCGAATGGAAAGGAAACATTCTTTTATTTTTTATAAAAATTTTAACGGGACGGAAGTAGGTATAAATTGGTCAACACCCCCTGCTTCCAGAACTATACTAGCTTGTAAATGAGTAATGACCATACTAACGGCACCTATTATCAGCTAAGACAACTAGTTGCAGAAGGAAAAGTTGTATTTAAACCCTGTATTTTGACTAGAGTGTCGACTTGGGAGTCGTTCTAGCTCAATATCGTCGTGATTATTGAAGCTAAACCCAAATAAAAAAATATAAAGAAATTATTCATTAAATAATATGTTATAAACAAACACTCTAGCTTAATTGTACAAAGAAAATAAATAAGTCGATTAATAATTTTTGGTTTCCCATTTAAAATGCATTGAAATGGAAACATTTAATGAAAATATTTCAATAACTATTTTTAGAATGTTTGAAAATTTCA
>JBCFYV010003508.1:19150015-19210861 GCA_039000515.1 Timema cristinae | reverse complement strand
AATATATAGGGGGAATATGTGCTTCGGAATCAGCGGGTGGGCTGAGGGTGGTATTTCCACACTCTCCCCCCACGCAGATGCGTACACACTATCTCTGAATTCCACCTTTCCTCATCCCTAGCACATTAGAGTAATTAGTTCATATATATATCTTAATAATAAATAATAATACCGTCTCTATTTAGGTGAAGTTAGAGCCTGCGCCTTTTCTTACTCTTAAACCCCTAAGTAATAAAGAATGTACATTTAATACTTGGTGACCTGTTAGGTCTAGGGGTAGTGGAGGATCGGGTTCAACCCTCGGCCCGGCACATATTTATCTGATTGCCAAACCCTTCCTTCACCTCTGATAAGGCGTGTATTAATCACAACTGTGAATGTGGGGAATTGCCAGGCCTCCACCGTGGTTCGGATCTCCACGTTAACTGTAGGTCCTTCATTTCATCTCACAATCACCCTACCATTACACATTAGCGTAAGTGCGTATACCCGAACGGGTAGTAAGACGCGGTGCTAATAATAATAATAGTGATAAGTGTAAAAATAACTAACCATACTCGCGTCCCCCGTTACCCACTCCCCTCCCCATTAATTATCATGTGTAGTACCCGTGAGCTTGTCACTGGTGTGAAATGCTCCTAACCACGTGTAGTATCGAGTCACACTTAACCTAACGACCGTGTGGAAATAATGCCCGTCATTAACGCCAAGTGCCTGGGAGAGAGATCATATCAGGTATGTGTTTCCTTATTAAGCTTGATAATTGAGTAACTATTTTTGTTAACTACTAATCCGTCTCGGATGACATTACGGACATAATCTTTCACAATGTGGTGTGTTTTTGAGGCGCAATTACCCGAGATCATGTAATTCACAGAATTTATTAAATTATTTTTTGTTCTCTTAATAAAATAATAAGACTCGGCAATATACGTTAGGAAAAGTGTCACCTTAAATTGGGCTATCTTGGTCAGCGAGAAAGTATTAATCACTGCCAGGCCAATTGGTTTAAAATACAATAGTGTGTTTTTTTCTGGAATCTACTTTTCTATTCTGTTTAAACTTATACCACTTTCACCCTTCCTCTACAACCACCCTTTGTTATGTCAGTAAGAAAAGGGAAAGAAAACTACGAAACTTCTTATCTCACGTAAAGCTTGTTGCTAGTTCTCAATATCTTAGAATTTTCAGTTATGTGCCGATCAAAAAAATTACTGTATTTGTTAGAATATGAACAATATGAACAATATTAGAGGAAAGCTAGATATAAAGTCCTTTTTCATCAATTATATAGTCTCATAGCTCCACAAATATGATTAGAAAGTCGTTAAAAGTGAGCTAATGTCACATTTCTATTAATAAAACTCAATTTATAGGATTTTAAGGAAAAAGATAGCCCTGTTTGAATCTTTCGACTATATTTTTAGCGAGAACTATATTTTGAAATAAAGCATTAGAGAAATAAAATATTGCTTTAGAGCTGGACGTTTTCGCGGTGATTTATCGCTTACCGGGATGACCCTCTTAAAATGGAGAGGAAGGAATGGTTAAATAAGATAAATTACGTTTGCAATTTTTACGCACAGACATTATTTCAATCATAATCAAGGTCCGGAATTTGAGACTAAAAAATTACATAAGGATTCTAAAAAAAATAATCTTACTGCCAAACCCTGCCTTTACCTCTGACAAGACGTGTATTAATGATAGTTGTGAATGTGGGGAATGCCAGGCCTCACCGTGGTTCAGATCCCTCTTTAATCTGTAGGTCTCCATTTCATCTATAATCACCCTACCATTACACATTAGCATAAGTGCGTATAGCTCGAACGGTAGTAAGACGTGGTGCTAGTAATAATAATAATATCTAAAAAATACTTCGATATTACCAACAAAAACTTGCCTGAAAATGTAATAACAAATTTGTAATGACTGCAGATGACTAAATCATACACGTACTTTAAAATGTAATGAAGCCTTTAACAACTGAATACGTGCCTTCTTCTATATATAATATTGATTTTTACATATCTGCTTCAGAAGTGATAATTACCTTCTCCAACGCAACCCTGTTCAGCTCAGTTGCTCACCAAGAAGGTGTATTTTACAACCAAACAAGCAAAGAGAACACTAAGTTGAGAGACCACATTATCTTGAGGTCTGAATAATGTACCTTAAAAAATAAATGGCACGTGCACCGCATAGATCTTTTCTCTTTTAATCTCAAAATAGAGACCTATAACAGAAAACTCATAAAATTTGTGAAACTAAATAATATGCACTGTTGCATAGACTCTCCACAAAAGAGAGTACATTAAAAAAAATTATATATATACACTGTTACTAGGGCTCCGCGAGTTCTTGGATTTCGAGATTAAAGCCAAGCTCGTCATAAAAGCTCAGGATCAAAATAGAAAGTTTTTGTAGGCTCGTAATTTTTAGTTTCCTCTTAATCTACTACAAATCACTTTTTAAAACTCAATGGTAAGTATAGGCTATTTAATTTAGATCATATTGGCAGTTTCACTTGTAAGTCAATCGGTAACTAACAAATTGTTACATTTAATATAACATTTTACATTATTAACATAATAGAGCTCTAAAATTACTTTAGAACTGTAAATTAATTCAATATTTTCATCTATTTCGAATAAAATTAGTCTCGATTACGTTGAATTGCTATGACAAGGCAATGAAAATAAAACAGTTAAACAGAGCAGTTGATATTTCAATGATCTTTATTTTCACTATCTTACATGGTCCTTTTAAAATTATAACTTCAAATGGATTAAATTTTTAAGATTTAGATTAAATATTGGAAAATTTTTGAATTAAAGATATTTAAAATTGTATTAAAATTAAACTAAAAAACAAAAATATTTACAATTATTTTGGTAACCTCTTTAAAATCATTGTTGATCTCATAGCGTAGATTTTTTTAACAAACTTACCCCATTTAAAAAAAAAAAGCATTTTCTCTTTCATAATTTTCTACTAGAAATTTGTTTTAACTATCTTATTTTTCATTTTAAAATTTTAAAAAAAACAAATTTTTAAGCATTAAAATTTTTAGTGAAATAAATTTTAAAAAGAGTAATTTTGTAGAGCCATCAAAAGGCGAAACAACTCAGTAGATGAATGGGAAAAGAAATCAAGTAGTATATGTACGATTATTAATTTAAATACTAATAAACTAAATATGAAACCTTTCAAATTTTTAATGCTTGTGGTTCTTACTTTTCTTATAAAAATAATAAATTACAGAGGGTTTCTAGGGGAAATATTAGCATATTAACACCTCAATTTTTTGAACTTTTGTTTTTAAAAAAGTGAAAGTTTTTTAATATGCTTAAATACATAGTTTTAAAACCCTTTTTAATAGTTTCAAATTAATTTTTTTTGAGTGTTGTCTTCAAAAGTAAGACAAGAAAACTGCAACATTATCCCGTCTATTAAATTTTTTGTTGTGAAATAACACGCTACCACAGCAGTGGTTTTAGAACAATAGATATTTTTTTATTAAACTTGAAATAGTTTATTTATTAAAAGGGTTTTCTTTAACTTTAAAATTGAATATCTGGATTAAGTACATCAACTACGCGAAGCATCTTTTATTTGTATTTTTTTCTGCCTGTCAGTTCTAAGCAATTTTGACACAATTTACCCATAGATCATCAGATAGTAATCATTATGTTCTAAGGCTTGATGATTTACATTGTTCTTACTGATATTCGATACTCCTCTAGAACATTAATTGGCCCTTTTCCACCAAAAGAACTGACACCACAAGGTGGTATCAAATACTACCTAATTTTATCCTCATTCATGTAACAGTCACTCTATTCATCGGATAACTTTTTAGCCCACTGCCAAGTTTACACACTTCCAAAATATTTAAGAGTTTCTGTGAACTCACCTTTAAGTTGTTGATGATGATGATGTTACTGTTGTATCTCGATAGTGACTGGAGTGATGTTTAGGGACAGTGAGAATGCTAGCAGTTGGTGACGTAATCAACAGATGACACATTGACTGATTGGACGGCCTCAATCAACCACACGTCCTTTTGCTTGTGCTGTAACATAACTAAAGTTAGTGTTGTCGCTTAGGCTCAGTTGACCGCTCGGTGGTGACACATCTTGTGTGCCATTCCTCACTACTTTCCGGAAGAGAGCATCGACAACAATTTAACATCATCGGTGAACAAATATACTCGCCATGGCGTATTATCTATCGTCAAATTAATTCTATTTTACTGCCATTATCTGTTTCCAGCCTGGGTCAGTATTTATTCAAGCCATATACTGGCATTGCTAGGCCTGTAGTAGCTTCATATGACTTATAATATAACTTAAGACTTGGACAAGCACAACATCCAGTCCCGGCCGTTAATTAATCACTGTGAAAGGGTAAACCCACATTTCACCAATGATACAATTTTTGTTAATAATATTTAGCACCGCGTCTTACTACCCGTTCGGGTTATACGCTTTAAGTACTAATTACGTTGATGGATTTAGGAATTAAGAAGGTTGAATTAGAGGAAGTGAACCCGCATTTGCGTGGAAGGAGAGTGGAAAACCATTTAGAAAAACTGCCCCCAGTTCACCCGACCGAGATTCGAACCTTGATCTTCCCGTCCTCAGCAGTCGAGCTCAACACGACAAGCGCGTTAGCCAACTACGCCACCGAGGCGGGTACAATTTTTGTTCATGTCAGGAATGGTACCTGGGACCCTTAGCTCAATAGAAACACGTTACCGACTGAGCTAAGGTATCTGATTGTCAACTTTAATATGTAAAAGAAGCAAGTCTTCCCTGTTAGGGATAATATAAACAATACGTCTAACGAGTAACATGTGAAAAACTATGGTAATCGGGAACGATTCTAAATTTCCCTCATCTGTCTCGTAATATTCCCGTAACTGGACAAGTTCGCTAACAATAAACCATTTGTAATATCTGGTGTGACATTGAACAGCACTAGTTTAGTAGACGACTTAGCAAATCTTTTAATTGGGACAAAAATATTGTCTATGGACACTCCCCATCTTCTAACATTTTAATAATACTAACTTCATTGTAACAAACACACACACTCGTCCATCACCTACGTTAGACGCATAACGAATATTATTGGCTTCACTACATTACACAAACTAACCAAATAATCATCCAACACTTTACTGAGAACAATAGTGACCTAAACAATTGTCAATTTGCGGTCGGCTTGCTCGATGACATTCCATGTTGTCCAGTTTCGAACCCGGCACATTTGAGTGACCTTCACTCATGGCGAGAGCAACATACCACATAATCAAAGTTCACCAGTAAATAGACACACACACAGAATATCCTCGAAGTTAATAATTAACACACATTCACGATGTAGTACACAACTTTAACAGAGCACGATAGGGTGACCTGGCGGTATAGGGGTAAGGTGTCAGACTTCTGTGCTGGCGCCGGGGTTCGATCCTCGGTCCGGCACAGATTTATTGATTTCCAAACCCTTCTTCACCTCTGAAGACATCTTGTGAATGTGGGGAATGCCAGGCCTCCACCGTGGTTCGGATTCCACGTTAAACTGTAGGTCCTTCATTTCATCTCACAATCACCTTACCATTACACATTAGCGTAAGTGCGTATAACCCGAACGGTTAGTAAGACGCGCGTGCTTAATAATAATACAAGCAACGCTTCATGCAGTCTACTCGCTACGTTACAAACATCGCAAAAAACAACTTTTTCTGCTTCAGTTGATAATGAAACTTCAACATTTATAAAAATATCTAGTTCAATTTTTTTTTATTTTTTTTTTTACGATCACAATACCTCTTCGAAAGGACAAGAGAGTAAAATGTTTGAGTATTTAATTACAGTTAAACAAATATAATTATTCACTTATATTCTTAAAACTATTCAAAAATGACTAAAATGCCTAAATATGACCCAAGAATGACGCAAAACCACAAAAATATGATTTAATAACCCCTGAATTATAAAAAAAAAACTACAAAAAATACATCACAGCAGTTGATCATAAATAAAATTTGTGTACACATAAGCATTGAACACGATGTGTTCCACTTCTTACCTCCCCTCCCCCCTTTACCCCCAAAATATGACATGTCATCAACATCAAATATTACTTGAGGCATATACAGTAGGTACTTTTAGTAGCTATAATTTTCGGCCTTGACACGGTACAAGGATATCTCCAAACAAAAGGAATATTTGGAAGCAGTAGGTTAAGAAAATGAACGTTCCGATTACACAGTATTTTGCCAGAACAATTGGGAATCAGATCTGGATCCAGTTCAGACCGGAAACTGACCCGAGAACGTCAAGACCGCGTTATGTCACAAGAACCAGGTGAAAGCACTGTTTTACTACTGCACGATATCAAGTTGTATAAACATTTTACCGCTAATTATATCACAAATTTCCGATAAAACGCTCCTTTAGGCTCAGTGTCGGTCCAGTTTTAGGTCGCGTGTTTGACCGACATTTTGTTTTCACTCTTATTCCGCGCATGTATGTGAGAAGAAGAATTTGATCATATGTGTCTGTGTTTGGGAGTATGTGCCAACTTCCTGTTTGGGAGTCAGTATTAGAAAGGGGGGGAGGGGGGTTAGGAGTGAGATGAAAAGGTTTTTTCTCCCCTCCTCTTCCCCCATTTCTCAAGATGGCCAGTGTTTTTGTTGTCTTGGGAAAGATGTCCTGGTATAAATAGTGGAGGTATTAGTTGGAGACTGCATCACACTCTTCTAGGAGCTACCGGAGTCGAACCAAACTATTCTCTTCAACATGTACAAGCTGTGAGTTACTGAGCTTTATTTGGTATCGAGACTTGGTGGTTCGAGATCCCGACAGCAAATCTAAAGGTTCGAACCTAGCTGGGGTGTGAGCAACGTTTGTGTTTGTGTGGTAGTTCGTATCAATACCCAATATGTACAACTCTTGGTAGGGAAAATCTTTTTGAAACTACAAACATATTTTTTGTTTGCGCCCTACATTGATAACATTTGAACATACTATCAATATTTATAAAATAGTATTAATATTAATTTTTTTTAGCACTGCGTTTTACTACCCGTTCGGGTTGTACACCTATATCCTAATCACCCTAATGTGTTAGAGATTAGGAAGGTTGAATTTAGAGGAAAAGTACCCGCATTTGTGTGAAGGGAGAGTTTAAAACCATTTAGGAAGAAACCTCAGTAAACCTTAATCTACCCGTCATAAGCAGTTTAATGTAGGCCTATTATTAAAGTGACTCCTTAGACCATGTGGTCACCGAAGCGGGTTGATAGTATCTATTAAAAGTGACAGCTGCAGATTGTCTTGAAGTGAACATTTATGAAAATTGTTTTAATATCTATCTAAATTAATATAATGAAGAGTTTGTTTGTTTTTTTGTCTGTCGTTGAGCATTGAGTGATATTTACAGCAGACAGAGGTCTGAAATTTTAAAAATTAGTAGCCCTGTGCACGATCATATTATGCACACTAAGCCGTAATATTAAAACTTAAATTTACTTTCCACTTACAATCATTAAACTAATAACATTTCTATTGAGCCAAGTCGGGTACTTCAACTAGTCTTTTATAACTGTTTTATAATTATAATAATCCAGTTAAAATCTGACCGTATTCAAACTCTCTGCCACTAGCTATGTTCGTCTTGTCTTGGATTGAGCTAGTTTGTAAGTCTTGTGCTGGTAGATAATGTCACGCTAAACTTTACGAATACATCAATGTTAGGATTTGAATGATTTTTAAAACATTTATATAAACATACATTATTTACTAAACACAGATTTTAAAAATTCATTTTCCTATAATATATAAAATTTTACTGATTAATAAAACGTACTATACGGTCGGTTTTTAAAGCTTTCAAAAATTTCTAACTTTTTGGATTTTTAATTCTAACATACAATTTTTAGTATTTTTTAAAATGTTAAAACAAAAAAAAGGAAATTTTTTTCCATCAATTGAATCGGTGAGTTAAAAAAAACAAAAATTTTCCATTTTTTACTTGGGTTTCTCTGAAAAACAAAAAAAAAAAACCCTTTTGTGACAAAACCTAAGTTTTAGGGAAAAAGGGTTTACCACTGGGAAAAATTGAAAGAACTAGTCAATAAGTATTAAATCCCAAAAAATCAAATTTTAAAATTTTCTCATTGTTTATTATTTTAAATTATTATTATTATTATTTTTAAATTTTATTATTATCACCCCCTTCTTACTCCCGGGTTGGGTTATACGCACTTAGCAAAATGTTAAAATGGTAGGGGGATTGTGAATGAATAAAAGGCCCCTACATTTTTAACGGGGAAACCCCCGAACCAGGGGTGGGGGCCCTTTTGGCATTCCCCCATTCACAAATGTCTTGTCGGGAGGTGAAGGGGGGGTTTTGGCAATCAAAAAAAATCGGGGCCCGGGCCCCGGGGTTTGGGAACCCGCCCCCAACCCACAAAAGTCCGACCCTTTTCCCCCTAAAACCCAAAAGGCCCCCAAAACTGTTTTTAATTTTTAAAATTGACAGCGGGGAAAATCAGAAAATTTAAAAAAACATTTGTAAAAAAAAAAATTTTTAAATTTAGGAGTCAAAAATTTAATAGTGAGTAAAAAAATTAAAAAAATAATAAAAATTTTTTTTAAAATTATAAAATTATTTTTACTTTTTAAAATTGGAAAGCAGAAATTTATGAAGACCCCACAGGTTGGTCATTTAAACGTTTCTAGTCCCTTCTCTAATGTTTTCATAAACATAAATTTTGATAATGACCCCTCTACTTGAAAATTTTTGTATGGGGGCGGTTTTTCTCCAAAAGAGTATTATCTTTACAATAACAAAACTTTGGGTTTTATAGGGTTTTTGGAAAACTTTAAAGTTATTATAGTTTTTAATTTGCAATTTTTTTTTTGTGTTGAAAAAAACCCAAAAAAAGGACTTATTTTCAGTTTTTTCACTTTTAATTATTTTAGTCCTTTTTGGGAAAAAAGTTTTTTCTACCGCGTCACACGGCAGCGACAGTGAAAATAAATGGCCCAAATGTTTTTTAATATCATTTTCCCAAGTTTCACGTCGAGTAAAAAAATTTTAACAATCCACTCGACGAAACTTCAAGGGGCCAAATTTTTAAAGCATGATACGAGCCCAAAATATTATTTTTCTTTTTTCATTGAGGGCTTTAAAAAACCCTAAAAAATGGCTATTTCTTTTTAATTTACCATAATTATGGAAGTTTATTTTTCCCAAATTACCGACTCAATTGTATTTTTTTTAAAGGGGTTTTATAACCGCGCTTTGGGTCTAAAAAGCTAGTCTTGTCCTCCGTAAAATTAAATAAAATTTAATAACATTCATAAAAGGGTTTCAAATTTAATTTATTTTAAACCCCAAAAAGGTTTTACATTTCAAAAATTTTGTGAAAAAGGGATTTTAAGGGGGTCAAAAGGGGGAAAACATTACAAACTTTTTCCAAAGAGAACTTTTATATCTCAAACCCCTTTTTTTAAAATATATTTAAATATGACAGGGGCCCCTACTTTTTAAAGACATTTTAAAAATTGCCTCATGATTGTTAACAGATGGAGTAAAAAACAAAAATTGGATTTAAAAATTTGGGGATTTTCTCTATTTTTCCCCTTTTTCCCTCATTTGTGGGAGTCTTCATTATTAAACATACATTTGCCCCCTTGGCTTCTTTGGTGCTGACTGACAGCTCACAGCTGACAGCAAAAAGCTTTGAAAAGTTCCCAGCAATATCATGTATTCCTACGCCGAACCAAAATGATTTAAAAAACATTTTTTTACGCTGCCCACTTCTGGCAGTAAAAATTTAGGTATTAAAACCTAAATTTTGGGACTGCCAAAGTTAGCTGTGAGCTGCCCAGTCAGCCCCAAAAAAGCCAGGGGAATACACAAATTTTTAAGGCTTTTTTGGGTAAAACACAAAAACCTAAAAACTTTTGTAAATTGTACACCCCAATTTATCCTTAAAGGCAGCACGATTCCCTTTTACTTATTTCCACTATGGCCCCTTGGGCCCACTTGGGGGGGAAAACCCTGTCAAAAATTTTCCCCACAAGTGAGCTTGCCACTCTAAACAAAAAATAAAAAAAATCCCGATGGCTTGGGGCTGGTTGTAACTTAATATTTCCTGTTATTTTTAAAAATTTTCCCGCTTTTTGAAAAAGTCTTTTGACCCCAACACTTCCCCCCCCAATACTCCCCCCCCTTTTTTTAAACATATTTCCCTTTAAGAAAAAAAAATATTTTTAAAATTTTCGCTTTCCCCAAATTTTTTTAAATTTTTTAAACTTGAACTATTTCCATTTTTTTGTATCTGGGGGTATTGTCAAAGGTTCTTGTTTTGAAAAATTTTGTACAAACTTTTTTTTAAAAAAAAAAATTAGCAAAAGGCCCTTAACTACCCGTTGGGGGGTTTTATACGTTTAAGTACTAATTACCAAAAGGAGGGGGGAAATTGGGAAGGTTAAATTGGGAGGAAGTGAACCCCCCCAAATTTCCCTTGGAGGAAGAGTGAAAAAACCATTTGGGAAAAAAAACCCCCCCTTTCACCCGCCCGGGGAAATTCAAACCTCGATCCCCCCGTCCTGGGCGGTCGAGCTAAAAACGACTACCCACGTTAGAAAACTACGCCAAACCAGGGGGGTTTTGTAAAAAAACATTTTGTGTCTTTTAAAAAAAAGTTCTATTGGAAACCTGATTTCTAAAATCGTTACCCCTTTGTGGGGGTTTTTCCAATTTTTCATTCGCCAAAAATTCTGTGGCTACTTTGGGAAAAAATTATTTTGCCTGCCTTTGAGGCAGAGAAAAAATTGTAAGTTTGGCCCATGGTTTTAAAAGGTTTTAAAAAAGTAAAAACCGCTAATTTCTTGGGGTTAAACAAAGGTTAAAACGACCCAAAAGAGTTATTTTTTTTAAAAACAATTCTTTTTTAAAACCTTCATCGGGTCGCATAGCCCCTAACGCGTTACTCTCGTGTTAGCCTGGATTTGAAAAGTGACGGGGAATAAAAGGGTTTTCCGAGCCCCAGTTGGGTTATTTCGGGTTTTTTTAAAATTTTTTTGCCGTTTCCTCCCTTCACTCAAATGATGTACATTTCCCCTGGGTTGTCCCTTTTTCTTCGGGCCCACAAAACATTAGTCAATTAATTTTGCGCTTATTAAAAACACAAAAATTGTAAGGGTTGTCTACCAAATGAGCTAAAGGTCCAGGTTCAATTCCCGGCTTGGGCCGAAAAGTTTTAACCATTTTTAAAAATTTGGGTTTACACCTTTCACAGCCATAAATTTTAAACTTTTTGGCTGTCGTTTTTGTTCAAAATTTAAAATTATTTGAAAGTGTGTGTTGATAAAAATCAGTTTTTTCCCAAAAAAAGAGCGCAAAAAACCCTCAATTAAAAAAAAAGAAAGCGAAAAAACCCGAGCGGAAAATTTTAAAAACGCGAAAAAATTTTTTTGGGATCCCCAAATTTATTCAGAAATTTTCAAAAATAAATTGGGACCTATCATATTTTTTTAAAATTTTTTAATATACAGCCATTGACTAAAAAAAAATTTTTAACCCAAAGGGTTTTGGAATAAGGGATGATATCGAGAAAGTATCGTCCTCACAGTTTTGCTTTTTTTTTCATTTTCACCCTCACCGCCATCCGGGGCCGTCGCCCCGCACCCCCCCTTCCCCCCGGGCTTCCTTCACTCCCCCAGCGTTCGCCCCCTTTGGGCCTACAGCCCCCCCCCTGCCTACAGCGCCCCCTTGGACGCCCCCCCCGCTTCCCAAACCCCCCTTGGCGTTCCCCCCCTCCCCCATTGGAAGACGACCTAGGGCCGCACCCCCCATCGTGGCGGCCCCCAAACCTTTCCATCAAGACGTACGCCCCCCCATTTTTAAACACATAAGTCATACCCGGGCCCCCTTTGGCGCTGTCCGCTAAACCCGTTCTGTGGAGGGGGAAACGCCTTTGGATACCTTCAACGTTTTTTTAAGTTTTTCCCTTTTCCTTTCCCCAAAACCTTTTTAGAAGGGGCTGTCAACAGTCCTAAATTATTTTTTCCCATATCAATCCTCTGAAACCTTTATAATAAAAAATAAAAAACCCCGTTTTGTACACAAATCACTTTTTTAAAATTCAAACTTTTTTCCTTTTGAAAAACCCCCCACAAACACTTGGAAAAACCCAAAAAGGTTTCCCCCCCTTTTTTGGATTTTTTTTACATCCTAAAAACTACATTTCAGAAGTAAAACCTATTTTGGGGTTTATTCAATTGGGATATTTTGCTTCGGTGTCCGAATGGCCCTAAGGCGTCAACTTGTGAAATTCTGGCCCCCGAAGCAGGGGTTCGGGGTTCGAATCCGTTTTAAAATGTACAGAGGGGTGTTTTGCCCCCTAAATGGTTTTCCCAACTTTTTCCCCCAAACGCAAATGAAGGTACATTTCCCTTAAAAATTAAAATTACTCACCCCAAAAACATTTTCAGCGAAATTTTGTCAATTTTATGGGGTAAAAACCTGAACAGAGAAGACAAAGGGGGTTAGAAAAAAAATTACAGTATAGAGAACCAAAACCCTTAAAGCTCAGTGGGTAGGTCCCTAAACAAATTGAGCTAAGGGCCCCGGGTTTTTCGATTTTTGGAATGGCCAAAAAATTTGTATCTTTGGGTTAAAATTAGGTTTACCCTTTAACAGTAAATAAATTTAACGGTGGGGGACTGGATGTTGTCCCGCCCTGTTTAAGTTAGAATAAAAGGGTATATGAACTACGAAAAGGCCTAGCAAGTCGGAAGTGGAAATTATATTCTTGGATAAAAAATTTGACACAGCCAGGCAAAGTTGGGGAAAAAAAGTGATGGATGTTAAAGTAAAAATATATAAAAAAATGGGTCAATTATAAAAATATATAAATCAAATACAACCAACAATTTAGGGAATCATTTCATGGGAATTTGTGACCTTTTGGGAATACCCGGGGCCCCCAACAATCAAAGTACAAAAACCAGGGTGATTTATTTTACTTTTCTTTTCCCTTTCAAAATAAATTTTAAAATAAAACCCAAATGTTGTACATATATGAAAGATATTAGGTTTTCTTTTTCAGAATTTTTTAAATTTTTTAAAAGGGGTTTTTAATTAAAACTTTCCGCATTTGCCCCTATTCTCTAAAGGGCCCAAATCGGTGAAAAGTGGCTTAGACTGAAAAACACTCCCTCTGATTTATGGTGAACTCATGCAAAGGGTTTTTCCTTTATCAAGGGGTTTATTTAAATATAATTTTTTTAAAAACCGGTAGTCGATTTTGGTTCTTGGAAAAGTGCTCGTCTCGGGTTTTCAATGTTCTTGGATTAAACCCCCCGCTGTAGTAAAACGGATCTTGAAAAAACCTTTAGCCCCAATTTTTTTCCCAAAAGGATGTCAAGCCGTTGCCCCACTGTCGGTTGTGGCGTGTAAAAAAAAACCTAAAAGGAATGTGAAAAAATTTCCCTTTTTTCCCCAAAATTTTTGGTAAGCCCTTTCGTTTTTCGTTCTTTAAAATAACCGGGGTGCAATATAATAAATTCGGTGCAGAAGGTTTTCGTTTAAAAAACTCAAATAATTTAAATGAATAAACAGGGATAGAAAGGTTTTAACATTTAAAAATATACAAAAATTTTTTAAAACCCTTTTGTCTATGACAGGATAATGTCAATATTCCCCAAAACTAAAAAAACCAAACCTTAAATTTTGAAGATTCATAAAAGGGTTATTTTTTTTAGGTTGGGCTAGCTTGTTAAAAAATTAATTTTTGTCTTTTAGTTAATTAAGAAAAATTGGGCCCAATAGGAATTAACTTAATTTTATTTTTAGTAAAAAACTACAAAATTTTATTTTTTCTACTTTAATTTTGAAATTTAAATAGAGTTTTTTCGGTACCCGGTTTCCCTGATTTGACCTTCAATTATTTTAACATTTTACGTCTGACGACTTCATCCTCTTTTAAAAAGCCACGTAAAATTTGGGGCCCTGGTTTAAAAAGGGCTTAAACCAAAAAATTTACCAAGGTTTTACTTCTTTTATTAAATTAATAGAAATTGAAAAAGCTATTTTACCTCGCTCTACATCAAAAATAAAAGAATTGACGGGGGTCTGGGGGGACATATCGTTTTTGGGATCATAAAAAAAAACAAAACTTTGAAATAAAATCGTTAAAATTGCTGCAAAAATTGGGTTTTGGCTTTCCCAATATTGTCTTTGTAGGCAAAGCCCCCAACCCTATAGGCCCTTTTAGTCCCATACATATAACAAAAAAACAATAAAACATTAGTTTTTTTTCCCATATTTTTTGGGTTTTGGTTAAATTTTTTTTCTTTGCGTGGGGCTCTCTTTTAGGTTAAAGAGCAATGGGTTTTGTGTGACCCCTTTTTTAAATTTTACGAAAAAAATTTTTTAAATTGCTTAAAGAAACAATTTTTACTAATAATAAGAATACAAATCAACCAATTAAACCCATAAACACAGGCCAATCTTTGGGATTAAGATCTGCAATTTATCTTTGAATTTGAGATTGGAATTTATTTTCCCGCTCGCTTTGCTTTTTAAATGAAAAGTAACACTCCGAAAAATTTTAAAATGTTTAAATTTAAATCATGTTTTTATTCTAATATTATTTGTTTTTGATAAACCCTTTTAATTTTGAAAAATTTTGCGACCTCTTAAAAGGTTGTTTTGCCCCCAATTTTTCCCAAAATTCCCACCCTTTTCTGTCAAATTAGAAGTTATAAAAATACTTTGGGAAGTCCCTTACATCTTAACGGACACCTTTAAAGAGTCTTAAAAATTTTGGGTTTATTGTAGAGGGGTTTTTAAACGTACGTTTTTTAAAAACGATACCCCATTAAATCTTTTTTAGTAGGAATGGAAAAAATTTGTTAAAAATAAAAAATTAAAGTTAATTTATTATTTTACCCTGTAAGCGGGGTTTCCCAATAAAATTTTTTAAAAAACATTTGATTTTAATTAGAGATTTTTTTTTGAAAAAAACCCCGCTTAGTGAAAAATTTATTTTTTAAATTATTATTAGCACCCGTTTTTACCCCCGTTTGGTTTATACGCACTACGCTAAGTGTAATGGAAAAGGGTTTTTGTGGATGAAAATGGGGGACCTACATTTTTAACGTGGAACCGAACCACGGTGGGCCTGGCTTTTCCCTAAACATTCACAAGATTCTTGCCCAAGGGGGGAAAGGGAAAGGGGTTGGGTAATCAGAAAAATCTTTGCCGGGAGGGGGGATTGAACCCCGGCCGCCGGCTTTGAAGTCTGAAAACCTTACCCCCTAGACCCCCGGGGCACCGTTTTGTAAAAAAAAAAAACAAGTATTTTAAATTTAGCTTTTTGGTGTCTTTACGTTCATTAAAAAAAATCAAAAATTTTGAAAGTTTTTTATAGTACCCCAGGGCCCTTCTTTGGTGCTAACTGACAGTCACGTTAAAAAGCTGACGGCTTTAAAAAAATTTACCGCCCAAAAAAAATTATGTACCCCACCCCAAATAAATATATCTGCAAAAACATGTTTTTAGCAGTTTGTCATTTGCAGTAAAAAACTAAAATTAAAAAATTTTCATTTCCGGATTGATTGCTGATTTGATTTATTAAATGATTCATCATCCCGAGCGAAAAATATAAAGGGCTACAAGAAATAAATTTTCGGTTGTATATTTTTTTTTGTTATGTGGGAAACCCACTAAAAAAGGGTTTTTAAAAAAATTCCCCCCCAAAGGGGTCAAATGGGATGATAATATGTATAAAAAGTCCGTAAATTTGAAAGTTACATAAAAAAAAATTTTTGAAATTTCGGTTATTGCGTAAAACAAATAAATACGTGTTTCAGGAATTTTGGAAATTTTATTTAAAAAGGGGATAAAAAGGGGGTAAAAATTTTTTGGGGATTTGAAAAAAATTTTTGATCGAGGTCAATTTTAGGGGCATCAAACGTAACGTAATTTTTTAAATTTAATCTGAAAAATACATATGTATATTTTCGTTTTTTTTAAATAATCAACTTCCACGCGAGAAAACCCGGGGGGGCAACAGCTATCAAATTTTGGGTTATTAACAAAAGGGAAACTTAAATTTATCAAAAGGGTAATACAAAATGAATAAAAAGAAAAGTGGCCCAGCAAAAACCCGGGTTTGGAGGCCCCCCTCTATCGTATTTGGCGCTTAGCGTGGCCCCCGGTCTATTTGTTTTTATTGGCAAAAAATTTTATCAAGGGGACCAAAATTTTTGGGGAAAGACCCCGTACTTTTTCCCATTGCTCAGAAAAATTTTTTTCACTTTTTTTAAGAACTAAGAAAAATTTTTTTGGGAAAATTAAAAACTTCTCAAAGAAAATAAATAGTACGGATCTCCCCGGACTTTCTTCCCTTCCCGTTTTTTTAAAAATTGAATTTTTTTTAATCAAAAATTCATAATTATGTGACACGAAATAATATACACTGGGAAAACTCGAGCTATTTTCGAAAATTTTATTAGGGGGTTGCACTTTAATTTTGGTTATCGCATGGGCTAAAAAATTATTTATTTATAAATTTTAGACCAAAAAAAAAGGAAAAATTTTGACTAATAATTTTTAAAATAATGGTGATAAATAGTCTTTTAAAACAAAAATTTTTCTTGGGGGTTTTAAAAAGGAAAAAATTAACATAAATTTTTTTGGGGAGATAACATATTTACTTACTCAAGGGAAATTTAAAGAGAATTTTTTTTTTTAAAAAATTAAGTAGTATCTCTGTACAACTAAAAGCCCCAAAAAATTTTTATTAATATATTTCCCCAATTTTCCAAAAAACTTTTGGTTGTAAAAAGATATATTTAAAATTTAAAAGTTTTTTTTAATTTTTAAATAGTATAACAATGTTATAAGCGGGTTTTATCAAAAATTTTTTTTGAGGTGTTCCCGGAAATTTCCCCTTCGGGTTAAAGGGTAACCAAAAGTCTTTTTCATGGGAAAAAAATTAAAATTGGCTATTTTATTTTTTAAATTCAATAAAACCTTGGATACAAATTTTTAACAAAATTCTTTTTAAAGCCGATTTAGATAAATCTATTTTTTTTTTCTTTCCCCCCTTCAGAAAACTCCCCTTTAATTTTAGGGGTTAATAAAATTTCCAAAACCCCCTTGAGGCAAACCGTATAAAAACCCAAAGATCCCAAAGTTTTACCCCAATGGGTTTAAAAAAATTTGTTTTTTTTCCCTTCCAGAGGTTTTAAGAAGACAGACGAAGAAACCTTAATCCACCCCCTACGGCCCCCCCCGGGGGGGACTTTAAAGCTCCCCACCTTACATAGGCTCTGTGGCCCTTCACAGGGGAAACCACTTTTTCCATGGGGAGGGAAACCCTTTTTTCATGGGACATGGACCAGAGTTCATAAAGTGCTATTTCCGGTTTTTCGGGGCACCCGACAAACCCCCGGCCCAGCCCTCCCATTCCAGCCCCTCCCTTTGGGGTTTTATTTGGAAAAATCCCCCCCCCAACCCCCTCACTGGACTGGAGGAGGGGGAAAGGATTTGGGCCCCCCTCCTAGTGATCGCCCAACCCACGGGGGGTCGAAACTAAAGCCTCCGGAGGGTTTTTTGCCTCCTCCTTTTCAACTATCCCCCCCAAATTTGGGCACTCACCTTCCCCAAACCCTTTGGGCCTTGGGGGCCCCTTCAAGACCTTCTATACGGGGACTAACCGTCCGAAATTGCCCAGCGGGGCCCTCTTGGAGGTTCCGACCAGCTATCCCCGCAAAAAGGGTACCACTCCCAAACCCTTTAGTGCATGTCCAGGCCCCCCCGCCCCTCACATACAGATGCCTGTCGGGGTCTCTTGGGCTTTTTCCGGGACCCACCGCCCAAAAACTTTCCCCCGGGGCCCCCCGACCGGATTTTCGGAGACCGCCCAGTCCCGGGAAGGTGGCAAAAAACAGATGAAGCGTGCGGGGTTTCCAGAGTGCTTTCCCTGCCGCCTTTCGTCGGGGCGGGTTTGCCTTTCGCCTGAAAACCCGAACCCCCTGGTACAGACAAAAAGAAATGCAAAAACAACTTTTTCAGATTTGGGGGGGGGGGGGGTTAGAAAATAAAAATTCCCATCAAAATCTCGAGTTAGATTTTTTTTTTTTTTGCAAATCAAAAATTTTTTATTTACATTTAAGTTTGCAAGAAATTTAAAAAATAAATCATTTGGGTAAAATTACTATCAAGATTTGATTTTTGTAGTTTGTAACATTATTTTAAAAAAATTTTAATGATTTAAAAAAACGGTGTTTAAATATTTTTTGGGAAACTATCCCCTTTTAAAGGTGGGGGGGATGTAGGAATGTGGGAAAAGACCAGTTTTTTTAAACATTTTTTTATAGCTTTATATATTATATATAAAATATATATCCCAAAAAAAGTAAACTATCCCCTCAGTAGAAAATCTCGATTTCCCAATTTTTACCCAAACAGGGTTTTATTCAACATTTGTAGAAAAACTGTCATAAAGCAAATCACTTTTAATGATAAATTTTTAAAATGAAAAAAAAAAGTTGTCTTTAAAATTTCCCCAATGACCCCTTGATCGATTTTTAAAGAACTGTTTTATAAACTGTTGGGAAAAGAAATTTTAAAAAATTTGTTTTTGGGGTTTGGGAAGCAATATTTGTTTTATTTTGCCCAAAAAAGTTTTTAAATAAAAATTTCTGCAAAAAAACCTTTTTTTATCTAGGGACGCCAAAGTTGGGGTTTTTCATTCGATTTTGGCTCGATCGAGTTTTTTTAAAAAGCTTCAGATTTTAAAGGTAAATTGATTTTAATCAGGGTTTTTAAAAAATTTTTAAGGGATATCCTTTTTGTGTTTTAAAAAAAATTGTATTTAAAATCCCCACCAAAAAAAACAAACAAAAAAGGGAAAAATAAAAAAAATATTAAAAACAAGGCAACTTTTCTTAAAAAAAAACCCCCCCCCCCCCCCCCCCCCCCCCCCCTAGTTTTTATAAATATTAAATACTTCCCGAAAAAAATTTTTTAAAAATTTTAAAAATTTTGGGTTTTTTAAAAATTATAAAAAAACATTTTCCCAAAATTTGGGAAAACCAACCCAAATAAAAACATTTTTTAAAAAAAAAGGTTAAAAGGGTTTCAACAATCAACCTTTAAAAGTATTTTAAACTACACAAACAATTTTAAAAAAAAAAAAAAAGTCCCAACCCCCTAAAGGTGTAGAAAAGGGGAAACCCCCAAAAAACAAAAAGAAAAAAAATAAAATAAATTAAACCTTTTTTTTATTAATGAGCCCACATAACAGAGTACAGTATGTACAAAAAGGATAGTTTTTTGGGGTTTTTCCGTTTTTTTTTTAAAGTAAAAAATTAAAATGTAAATTTGTTAGGGTATTTTTCAAAAAAACAAGTAGATAAAAAAAATACATAAAAAACCCGAAAAAAAAAAAGTCCAGAAAATTTTGGGACCCCCCTTTTGATCCCGGGGAAAATGAGCCAAAGGGGTTAACAAAAAAGAAAAAAAATTAAATTTTTTGGGGAACAATATCTGGGATCATAAAGGCTCCGAGGGACAATCCCTACAGCTCGCCCACTGCCCCCCAAAGGGGAACAGTGGGGGTTTTTTGACCGGGCGGTTTTGGGGGGAAAAGGTGCAGACTTCAAAGCTGGCGGGGGGGGTTTTCAATCCTCTCCCGGCACAGTTTTATCTGTTTTCCCAAAAACCCTTTTACTTCACCTCTGACAAGTTCGGGAATTTGGGGGAAATGCCAGGCCTCCACCGTGGTTGGGTTTTCCCCACTTAAAACTGAAAAAGGCCCCTTCTTTTCACCCTCAAAATCCCCCAACCATTACCCCATTACGAAATTGGTAAAACCCAAAAGGGTAGAAAAGACTGGGCTTAAAAATAAAAAATAATAAAAATTTGGGTTTGTTTACTCCCCTTTAAAACGAAATTACTTTAAAAGGGGGATGACCTCGAAACACACCCCAAAAGACATTTAGATAAAGGGGTTAGCCCAATCAGTAGGATTTTCATAAAAACCTTTGACGTCTTTTTAAGGTAAAAGGGTCAAGATTGTGTGACAAAATTTACCCATTAGCTCGGCACAAAATTACCCCTTACTGAGCAAAAAATTTCCCTTAAATATTTTCCCCAAAACTTTAAACCCAAATAAAAAAACTTAAAAATCACAAGCATTAGAAATTTGAAAATTTTTCAATTTCTTTTAATTTTCCTCATTGTAATAATCTTGCATGATCACTTCTTCTGTTCCAATTCCATTACTGTGTGTGCAGTTGCGAGTCTGTTTTTAAAAATGGGCTGCCCTGCAAATTATTTTTTTTTAAAATTGATTTAAATTTTAAATTTTTAATGCGTAAAAGGGATTGATGTTCATTTTTTAAAATGTAAAATAAGAGGGTTAAAAAAATATTATTTTGAGAAATGTAAATGCTTTTTTTAAAAAAAAAAATTTTGAAAATTTTTGGGTAAAAAAAAAAACTACTGCAATAATGATCAACACTGTTTTTGAAGAATTTTAAAATCAACATAATTTTTCAAAATACTGAAATAGTAATTTTTTTCAAATTTTTAAAAAGTTGAACTTTTAATACAAAGTTTTAAATTTTTTAAAGGGTTTTAAAATTTTTAATTAATGTATATCCCCCCAATGTTAAATTTTAATCAAATTGAAATTCCAATTTTTAAAAGGGGGGGAAACCAAAATTTAAATATAGAAAATTTTTTTAAATTTATTAAAAATTTTTGTTCTCAAATTTATTTTTTTAAAATTTTTAATTTGCCTTTTCGTGGCAATGAAAATTCAATAAAAAATTTTTTTAAACCTAAAAAAGGGAAAAAAAAATTAAATTTAATTTTAAGTTCAAGGAGTTTTAGACCCGTTTTTAATGTTAATAATGAAAAATTTTTTTATAATCATTTTAAAAATTTAATTCCCGAATAAATTTTATAAGTAAAACAAACAGATAAATTTTTTTTTAAAATCCTAATTTACCAATAAAATTTTAAAAATTGATTTGTACTTACATAAAGAAGAATTAAAAATTAAGAGCCAAAAATTTTTTAAAATTTCGGTCCTGATTTTTAATAATAACCCTTGACTTGAATCACAAAATTTTCGAGTTTTCTGGGGGCCTAATTTTTTTTTGCGCCC
Organism: Timema cristinae; assembly: GCA_039000515.1. Taxonomy (NCBI): domain Eukaryota; kingdom Metazoa; phylum Arthropoda; class Insecta; order Phasmatodea; family Timematidae; genus Timema; species Timema cristinae. Next base: position 19,189,647 of record JBCFYV010003508.1, on the reverse strand, counting down.
TGACATCCACACTTAAATAAACCCTTTTTCCTTTAAAGAAAAAAATTTATTTGTTTGGGGTTTTAATTTAAACTGATTAGGGTTTGACTGGATTTTACAGAAATACTAAAGGGTAAATATTTTTTTCAAAAAGGGTTTGTCCCTTGTGACCAAAAAAAAGGGAAACATTATTTGTATAATTATATTTTTATGCCTACCTTTTTTTAAAATTAAACTTTGCTTTTTTTATGATTTAAACCTATGGGAAAGGGGTTTTTTTGGGAAAGTTTACTTTTTATTCTTGCCAACTTGCGTTTTTTTTTCGCCCTTTTCTTTACTACAAAATTCGGGTTTATAAAAGAAATTTAAAAATATTATAAAATTCTCTATCTTTAAAAGCCGTTTTTCTTTTTTTAAATTGATTTTGTAATTTTCAAGTTGCACGGCAGTAAAACAAACCACGTTCTTTCCCAAACCCAAATAGGTACAAAATTTCCCACGCGATAAAACCCCAGGCTCCCCCCCAAAACCCCCTCTAACTTGTCTCCAAAGAATGTTTTGGGAAAACGAAAAAGGTAATTTCCTGTTATTTTAGTCTTATTTCCAGGTTGAAGTTCATAGCTGGGGGTTTTTGGAAAGATTCGGGATTTAAAAAAATATTTAAATTTCGGGGGTCATGATCATAAAAACCCAGAGGGTATTTTTTTTAACATAGAAATTTGAAAAGGGAATGGTTTAGTATTTTGTGATATTTAAAAAAAAGGTTTAAAAAAAAATCTAAACTTTTCAGAATGGTTCCCAAAAAAAAATTGGGCAGGGAAGGGCGTATTTTATGGAGAGTGAAAAAAAAAAAAGTATAACCGTTTTAGGTATATTTATTAAAAAAACTTTTTCTTTTTTTTGATCACACCTAATTTTTAAAAAAAGTATTGATTTCCCCCCAAAAAACCTTTATGTAAAAAAACCTTCCTATTTTTAAAAACCAAACCAAAAAAAAATTTTTTAAAAAGATCAAAAAGAGCGCCAAATTAAACTCACAATGCTTTAAAAATTTAACTTGTAGCGTATATAATTTTTTTTAATTTTTTTAAAATCTGTTTTTAAGTTTTAAATTTAAAGGGTGTATAAAAAAAATTTAATTTTAAACTTTAACCAAAACCCTTAAAAACCCCAAAATTTTGCGAATCTAACTTAAGAGAAGTACTTTACCAAAGTCCCACTTTTTTCCTATTTTTGTTCTATTTAAATCGTTTTCCCCCTTTAAATCACCCTATTTTTTTAAAAAAAAGCAAAAAAGGGCCCTACCCAGTCCACCTCTTTAAAACCCCTATCCCTATTTTGGGAAGCAATTTTCTTTTTCATTCCCCCTCTTTAAAAACCCATCCCTATTTTTGGGGCAAGTTTTATCCAGCCCCAATTTTTTTTTAAAACCCTCCCCCTATCTTGACCTAGTTCTTTTTCCAGCCCAACCCTTTCCCACACTATAAATCCCTTGAGTTTGGTTCAAACCCCTTTCCACCCTTTAAACCCTTTCCCTATATTGAGCTATTCTATCCAGACCAAATCTTTTCACACTATATATCCCTTGACTAGTTCTATCCAGTCCTTCTCATTACATCATATCCCTATTTTGAGTGATTTTCAAACCAGCCCACCTCTTTTTACACATTATATATCCCTTTTGAGCTGGGTTCTTTGATTTTCCATCCATTACATCAAACCCCCTATTTTTTGGTGATTTTCTATCCAGTCCACCCATTACACATTTTATATAACCTTGAGCTATTTTCTTTCGATTCCATCTCATTCCCTCTTAAACCTATCTTGAGTGAGTTCTATCCAGTCCCCCCAAAAAAATTCACTTTTAAATATCCCTTTGAGCTAGTTCTATCGAGCCCATCCTTTAAACACCCATTCCCTATTTTAAACTATTTCCCCATCCATTCCAAACCTCATTACACCCAATCCGTATCTTGGGGGGGGGGGGTTTTTATCCGGGGAAAACCTCTTTACGCCCCTTACTCTTTCGGTTCGTTAACTTTTAACCTTTCCCATTGATTCCAGGCCCCTTCCCTGACCCCTTCCCATGGGTTTTTTGCCGGTCAATCCCCTGAACATGGCTTAGCTCTCCCATTCCGCTGTTGTCCTCAAACCCGAAATTTTCGAGACCTGATTACCCTTTCCCAATATTTGTGTTGAGTAGAGAGTGTATAAATTAAATCTTTTATGAAACCCTCCTTCATCCCCAATATTCCTCTTTGGATAAAAATATAACCCAAAACCCTTTTTTAAATAATCCCCTTTAAATTTTTAAATTTTCTGGGGTTTAAAGTAAAAGTTTTACTTTTCCCACCCATAGAGAAAAGGGGTTTTAAAATAATTGTTTTTTATTTCTAAAAATTTCTTGAAATCAAGCGGGGAGAATTTCAACAACTTTGTGACCGAGTAAAAAGCAGTATTTCTCGACTTTTTCTTTTCTTTAATTTTAAAATTATTGTTTTTTTTAAAACCCCAAAAAATCTTTCAAGAAAATAATTTAAAATTTGTTGTAGTGTATGTATTTTGTAAGGCCCGCCCCTTTATCATAAAAAAAACCCGACCCTTTTAAAAACTTGGAACAATCATAGCCCCCAGCAAGAAAATATAAAATTATATTTTAAATCTTGGGGCTTTTAACCCTTTTTAAAAACGGGGGGTTTTGAGCTAATTTTTAAAAAAAGCCACTTTTTTGGGGGACCTATTTAAATTTAAAGGGAAATTTAAAAAATTTTATTTTCATTCACTAAAATAGCGGATGTTGATTGCGAGGGTAAAATATAAAAATGATTATTGACATTTTTTTAAAAAATTTTTTTTTAATTTAAAAAAATGTTCTCTATTTATCAAATACTAAAAACATAAAAAAAAATTTTCAAATAATAAAACGTTTTTAAAAACATATTCACATTTTGTTTTTTTTTTAAATTTTTGGAAATCTAAATTTAGAAAAATTATATCGAGATACAAAAAATTTTTTAAAAATTTTATCAAAATGGGTTTTAAACTAAACTTTTAAAAGGAAAAATTTGTGATCTAGGTCCCGAAAAGATGAAAGGGCAAAGTCAAAAGGGTGAAAAAAAAACTTAAACTGATTTAAACCCAAAATTTTAAATTCCCCCAATTAGTATTTTTAAAGATAGATATGTTTTAAATTTATATTTTTTTTTTATTTTTCCCTTTTAGAAGATTTTTTTTATGTTTATGTCCCTTCTTCCCCGTGTCTCCCCTTGAAAATCGAGCCATCCCACCCACCATAAAATTTGAAAAGATTTCCCAAACTTTTGGAATAGGGGGTTTGTCATGTTGTCATTACAAAGAATCCCCCAGCTGTAAAGGTAGGAGTGTGGAAATGCAAGAAATTTTAAAATTTGTTTTTTTTTACATTTTTTTTATAGAAAAACCCTTTTTTAAATTTTGCAAAAAGGGAAATAAATTTTTTTTCCAGGAGAAACATATTTAAAAATTTTTTTTTTTTTTAAAAAAATTTTTGAAATAAACCAAGTTTTTGGGAATTTAACAATAAAGGTGTTCTGAAATTTAATGAAAACTTTTTCTTTTTAAATTTAAAAATGTTTTTATTTTAATGCCGTTTAGCTCATACAATATTCAAAAAATATTGATGCCCCCAAACGTGAAAAAATTAGACTCTCTATTTTTTTACGGAGCCATTTTTTTGTTTTTTTTTTTTTTGGCAAAAAAAAAAAAATCGTTTGAAACTAAAAAATTTGCGAAAAAATTAGCTTAACTTGCGTTTTTTCCTAAATTTTTCCCAAAGCGGGGAGCTGAAAAAAGGGGCGATTATTTGTTTGGGTACTTTCTTTTAAACCCAACATTAAAAAATTTTTTTTCCCACCCCAAAGGGCACAATAAAAATTAGCCCAAAAAAATATTTTCAGGGCCCACAATTTGTTTTAAAAGGGCGGTATATAATACTTTTGTCTATAAAATTTAGATAAAAATTTAAAAATAAATTAGTATCGGAGGCGGTTGACAGTATGCTGTATTCTTCCATCGGCCCCTAAAATTACTATCAGAGCAAATTGCCTGTTTACTTTAATTATTTAAACAACAGTTTGACTGAGGGTTCATAGATATTTAAGAAATACGTCGCCCTGAAATTTTTTTTTTGTTTAAAGACACTTTTAAAATTTACTCTTTTTATTTTTTTTAAACTTTGGTTTGAGAATGACCCGACAAGCTGGGGCCCCAAAATACATTTTCACCCAATTTAAAATGGAAAATTTCGGTGCTTTTTGGGATCAATTCAGCAAACTTTTAAAAAGACTCAGGTGCACTAAACGGAAAATTTAAAAAAAATTATCTCCATTTTATTTTTGTTTTTTTGTTGGGATAAATGATTTTTTTTTTTGGGGCTCACTGGATGTTTAGTGGGTTTGGGGAAGCCCTTTATTTGGGGTCAGAAATTTAAATTTTTTGATTGCTCAGGCTTTCCCCCACATAAGATTTCTAAAGATTTAATGGTCGGTCGCAATTTTTTCTTTTCTAGTGAAAACCCGGGGAAATTAAACTCTCGCTAAAAAACCCCTTTAGGAGGCCCCAAAACTAAACTAGTGTTTAAATTAAATAAAAACTTAGGAAATTTTTGGGGGCACACTTTCAAAAATTTTGTTTGGGGCACCCGGTTTTCAACCACAGTTTTTAAAAAGATGGGGGCCCCAAAAACAGATGTTTTATGCTGACTACGGTCTAGATTTTTTTTAAGGTTTGATTAAATAAAATTTTTTTTTGGCCTGAAAAGATCCCAAATTTTATCAAATAACCCCTTAACATGGTTTCCCCAATAAAATTTAGTTTTTCCCCTTTTGAAAATTGACATGTTATTTTTTAATTTTTTTATTTTTAGGGTTTTTTTAAAGGAAAGCACTTTTGTAACTTATTGATTAAAAAAACACTACTTTTAAAAAATTTCTTAAATTTGGATTATTTTCCCGGGGGTTGCAAAGGTTAAAGGCCCCCCTTTTGGGTTGACCCCGAAATGCCCCATGACAGGGAATTCGGGTAAAATCCTGCAAAGGTTTTATAAGGGTTTGGGTTTTTTCATAAATTTTACACCCCTCTATACAAACAAATGCAGGACACTTTTTCTTCCACCATGCTTTTCCCAATTCCTTTAAAACCCTTGGGGTAATTAGTACATGGCGTACAATCCCAACTGGTAGTAAAACCGGGGCCCAAAATACTTTAAAATATAAAAGACACAAAATCCAGCTTTCCCCGCCCCTTAATTCACAAGCTGAAAGCGGGTTTACCCAAATTTTTACCAAAAATAATTTTTTGGGCCATTTAGGGAAACTATCCCCGGACCCTTAGCTCCCGTAGACAGACACGCACACAATGAGCTAAGTATTGGGGTGCACAAATAATTACAATTTACATAAATCCGACGTATTCCCCCCAAACCAAACCCCAAAAAAGTCAAAAGTTATTTTAAAACCAGGTCGTATTAAAAAAATAAAAAAATTATTTTTTTTATCAAAAATTGTTTTTAATTTAAGTATTTTCCTTTTTAAAAAATTCCTTTTTAAAATTTAAATTTTGGTAACAGCCTCGGATTTCCCGTCACGTGCCTATTCACGTAAACGGCGGGGGTGGGCAAACCGAAAGGGGGGCCCAAAACGGGGACGGGCGCAAAGACGTAGGGACCAGGGGGGGGGCGGGGGGCCCAAAAAGGGGGGCGGCGACGCCCTGGAACTCTGGGGGAAATACTGCGAGCTGTGGGCCGTCCCCCCACCCCCGGGGCCGGGTGGGGGGTAAGCCAGGGGGGGGGACCAAGGGGGGAGGAGTAACCCCGGGGGGGGGCCCAAAAATTGCCGGGGGTGGCTAGACGCCCCAAACCATGTGCAAAAGGACAATACCACCTGTGGGGAGTAACAAAACCCTTTAAATTTTTTTTTATGTTTTTTTTTAATGTTAAAACATAATGTGCCCCTTTTTTTAAATTTTCATACACAAAACAAGAAAAAATTAATAAACTTAATATAAAAAAGCATTTACCCAAACCCTTTATAATTTTAAAAAAAGAAAACCCTTTAATTAATATATTTTATAATTGCCCAACACTTTTAAAACCCCTCTAGAAACTTGTCTGTCTACTAATCTAAGGCTTTTTTGGGGTTTAATTCCCGGCATGTTTTCAATAGTGAAAGTGGGTTTCCCCCTTTTTCCCGTAATGAATTAACTGGCGGGGAAATGGGGTTGTGTCTGTTCGATTTGAGTTTATTTGTAAAGGTCTAAAATAATAAGTTGGTTTTGAAAGTGCACGGCAAATACCCCCCAAAAATATTAATTTTGTAAAGTTTCCCATTAGTTTTCTTTTACTCCCGTTTTCACTTTCGTTATGACTATTCCCCATTTTCACGTGTGTTTTTTTTGATTGGGAAGGGTTTACTTTGGGAAAAAAGTTTTCTGGGAAAATTTCTCGAAAGAAAAGGGAAAACTATTTGTAGGGAAAAATCTCATTTCCCCCCTACTTGGGTTTTGCGGGCCCTTTGGGTTTCCCCATCCCTTTTAAATACAAATTTAATAGAAAAGTAGGGGCCTTAGGGCCATGTAACCCCTGATTAAAACCCCCCCCTTTCCCTAATTTCCCCCCACGTATAAAGTGGGTACATTTCCCCCAAATGCTACGTTCCTCATCTCTATCCCATCAGGAAAAAGTGAAAGTCCCTGAAGTAAGACTTGGCCCCGTAAATCGATTATTTTAAAACGATAACCCGGGGTGGAACCAGGGCCCCTTGTTGAGCAAAGAAGCCCTTACCCCTTAGTCACCAGTAGATAAATCCCCCAGCTTGTAAATGATGCTCGATTGGTTTAATCTTGATACTGAAAAATGATGGGGCCCTGGATCTGTTTTATCGTTTATAAAAACCCCTTTCTATTTTTTTTTTCCCGGGAGGGGGGGGTTTTAAACCCTTTTGGATGGCGGGCCCCGCCTGGGGCGAAAACCCCAAAGGTCAAAAAACCCTCTCGGGGATGAAACAAGAGGGCCTAACACCTCCTTTCTCATCACGCGATCAAGGGCAAGGCCCTTTTGGAAAAAACCGTTTCAACGTGTAAGTTCATTTGATTTGGCCTCGGTGAATTAGCCAAAACAAAGGGGGGAAAAAAAATATGTTTTAATTAAGGGAAAACGTTTTTTTTTTTTTAACATCTATATTTTTTTCAGCCGCCCAGTCAGCAATAAAAATATAAAACGCCCTAAATAAAGTATCGTAGAAATTTAAATTTTTTCGTTTGAGCTGAACATTGTTGACAATTTCTAGCTCACCCAGAGGCCCCCTTTTTGGTGGCATGTCCAAAATTTTCAGTTTCTTTTTATTCGTGACTTAAATACGTAAAAAAATTTTTTTAAAAGGGTCTTTTCAATCGGGGTAGAAAAGTAACTCATTTAAATTTTTCTTATTCATTTCATTAAGTCGTGGTTTTACACTGGGACTTTTTTGGATAATATTAAAAACCCTGACACTAATAATTTAAAATTTTAAAAAATATCAATTTTACAGAAAGAAAAAGGATTTTCAAAAAGGGTTTTGTTTTTTCCCCAAATTTTTGGGGTGTGCAAAAACCCCTTTTTTAAAAAAGCGAAGCGGGGGACGAATATTTAAAATTTTTTGCTTGGAAGAAAATCCCAAGTCGAAACAAAACCCAGGTTTTTTGTTTTGTCATTTTAAAGGGCCCCTTTTAATTTTTTTAAAATTAAAATTTTTTTCTAGATCTTTTCAGTAAAAAGGGGCCCGGAAAAATTTTCCCTTTTTTGTTATAAGGGGCTATATTAATAAATGGGTGCACACAAAGGGTTACTTAAAAAGCTAGTACTTGTCAATAAAATTTTATTAGGAAAATTTAAAAAAAGACCCCCTCAGCCCGGGGGTCGAAACCCGGTCCTTTGGCTCGATTTGGGTTCGATTCACGTTCCCCGGTATCATTTTTAATTTCAATTTTGTATCCCCGATGGAGTAATTCTCAGAAAAAAAAAACATAAATAATATCTTTGGGTATGATTCTTGATTTTAAATTTTAAAATTTTTTTTTACAACGTGGATTTATAAAAATTATTTTGAAAACTTTACATATGCATGTTTTTTTAAACTGCATTTCTCTGATAATAATTTTAAATTAAATTCATTTTTGTTTTCCCCTTTTGTATCAAAACATTATTTAATAGTAAAAAAAACTCGAAAAAAGTTAAGGGAAAAAATTTTGTGTCAAAAGCACTTGTAGATTTTTTCACACATAGTTCCAAAGCGATAGAATACTAAGGATAAACATTAGAAATTTGAGCGGGATTTATAGCACAAATAAAGTGTTTTCTCTAATTCATACCAGTGACCGTGGTATTATTTATTTATAGGTATTTTTATTTTTTTCAATTTTTTTGTTGGTGATAGGAATATAATTATTAAAAAATTTTAAATTTTCCCGTTTTTGATCCAGGGTTTCCTTGTGTTGGTTAAAAATTTCAGTAGGGAAACAAAATTTTTGGTTTTGTTTTAAAGGTATTAAAAAATTTTCAAAAAATTTTAAAAAAAGTAATATTTTGTAAGATCAAAAATTTAAAAATTTGAAAAACTTATGGAAGTTTTATCCATACTTAGAAAATTTTTATTTAAAGCCCAAGGTTATTTGGTGTCGAAGTCAAAGCCGAAGGTGATTTGAATTGGACTTCGGAAATTTTTTAAAAAATTTTGCACCCCCATCACTAAATTTTTTACTATACATTGAAATATTCTTTTAAATTTGGGGTTTAGGGAAAAGAAAAAAAGGGGAAGTATTTTTTCAATTTTTTTTTTTTAGGGTAATCATGTTTTTGGCCAAAATAAATAAAAAAATTTTTTCCCGTAAAAATTAAAAAGATTTACTTTTCTTCACATGGTGAAAATTTAACGGTTGTAGAAAAAAACGGGCATGAGCATAAAAAAGCATTAGGTGACAAACTTTTTAGATGAAGAGGAAAATTAAATTAAAATTTCCCGGACAAACCCCTTTAAAAGAAAAAAAACAAAAAACTAATGGAGATCACCAAGGGGTTAAAATTAATATTATTATTATTATTAAATTTGCACTGCCACTTACTACCCCTTCGGCTTTACCTTTAATTACTAATTACGTTAATGGATTGGGGAAATTTGGGGAAAGGTTTTAATTTTGGGGGAAGTGAACCCGCATTTTTCCCTGGAGGGAGTGGAAAAACTAATTTTTTGGGAAAACCACTCCAGTTCACCCCACCGGATTCGAACCTCAATTTTCCCCCTCCTCAGCGTCCCAGATAAACCCGACAGCCTTTTGTCAACTCGCCAACCCCAAAGGGATGTTTGGGGAAAAAAATTAAACTATGTTTTTTCTGGGAAAAATATTTTTTTTTTTCTTTTTTTCAAAAATAAATGTTTTACATGAAAACTGCAAAAAAAATGCGCCCAAACACTTTACCTCAAGTCAACAACCCAAACTTGATGGGCGATCAAATATAGATGGGGAAAAAGCGTTTTGAAATCTACCATTCTATAAAAAAATCCCACGGTGTTTAAATTTTTTCATAAAGAATGCTTTTATTTAGCCCTTTTTAAAACCCTTTAAAACTCACACGTCATTATTTAACAAAAATTCCCTTTAAAAAATGTCAATATTCATTTTAAAATTTTAAAAAATTTTACATTAAAAAAAATATGTTTTTGAAAAATAATTTTTAAAAAGTTCAGTTGGGCCCTTAAAAAAAAAAAATAAAATGGGGCAACTTTGGGGGAAAAAGGGGATCAATGGGAGGTTTATTAAGTCTGATTTTCCAGTAACTGAAGGGGAACGGCGGGGTTTTAGCTTGGAAGGTGTACTAGGACCCCCCAAAATTTTTAATTTTCCCCAATTTTGTTCTCCCGCTCTTTAAAATATCCCAACTTCTTTAAATTCCCTGACTGTAGGTACTGATTGATATAAAAATTTCTAATTTTTGGGTTTTAGCGCCTTTTTCACAGTTTATATTTTTTAAAAACCGCTTTAAAGGGGTAAAACCTACTTGCCAAATTTTTTCCTTAAAAATTAGTCTTAAGTTTAAACACTTGAAAAACCTAGAGTTTTTTGAAACCACAAAAATTTTTTGAGCTTTCCCACACGCAATTTTGGTGAAAGTCAAAAACAAAAACCACTTGTAAAATTTATAAATCCATCAATAAACTTTAAAATTAAAAAAAAAAGCTAAACTTGTATCGGTTTCGCATTGTATAAAAGCACTTTCTCTGCCAAAAAGACTAGTATTTTCAAATGAGTAACAAAGGGGTTTGATCCCCGGGCGGCTTTCCAAAAGGTTTTTTTTTTCCCCCCAGATGAAATTTTCCACTTTTTCCTAAAAAAAAAAAAAACGGATGAATTTCTTTTAAAATTTAAGGGCTTTCCCAATCCCTAACAAAATCCGTGTTATTTGTACATAGGGGTATAACCCGAACTAAAATAAGGATTTTTTCTAAAAAAATTAATTTCAGTTGCCTAAAAAAATCCAGGTTTCCAAAAATCGCCTCATATTTTTCAATTTTTCCCCGGGGGGAAAAACCCCCGGACTCCCCTTTAGCTAGGGGGGTACTGTATAAACCCCCCTGATTTCTTTTTTTAATTTTCCCTTTTGCTAAACCCCCGGGTTTTATGAGGTTTTTTTAAAATTTCCCGAAGGCCTAAAAGTTGAAAAATTAACTGTATTAGACCACCTCTGTGGCCCCAAAGCCCGAGTTTCTGGCTTCAGAAAGATGGTTCCAAGGTTTGATCTCTGGCATTTTCAGAAATTTTTTGGACGGGGGCTCTCATCCGTGAGGACAATAAGAGGAGGTATTGAAAAAAAAAAGGTAGTAATTGGTCTAGAAAACTGAGATTTTTTCGCGGGGTTTTCGTTATGGGCCCACAACAAAAAACCCATATAAAAAAATGGGGCGGATTATCTTTTTCCAACGGGTTTGACGCTTGCGAGTTGACGCCAAGGAGGTTTTTTTTTTTTGCGTATAGCCCAAAGGGTAGTAAGACGGGGGGTTTTTTAAAAAAAAAATATCACTATAGCTTTCCTCTCCCTCTTCCCCCCTTTTCATCCTTTAGATTTAGCAGTTAAATAACCCTTTTGTTTAAATGCTTTTTTAAACCATTTATAAATATCTATTTATTTAAAGGGATTTAACTTGCACTTTTTGAGACGACTGGTTATATCAGCACACAAAAAAAAAATATATGATCGAGAGCGAAAGAGCCCCAAAATATTTTTTTCCCGGAAAAGGTAATTTTTATTCCCCATTCCGAGGGTTTTTTACATAAAAACAATTGTTAGGGGCAGAAAGGCCCTTAAAAACCCCTCCCAAAGGGGGTTGTGCTTTTTATTTTTTTCGCCCAAGACAAATCTTTGATACCGCCTAGGTTTGAACCCCGTATATCGGGTCCTGAGCAGGCCCCCGGGTGGGGAAGTGCCCCGGGGGCCAGGGTTTTGGGGGGTCACCCCCACTTTGAGGGCCTTTTTTTTTGAGAGGAAAAAAATTTATTTTATTTAAAAACAAAATTAAAAAATTTAAAAAATTACACTTTTTTTTTTGTTGTGTTTAAATTTTCTTTTAAAAATCGAAATGCATAAAACGCCCAACGATTTCCTGGGGATTCATTATTTATTTTTGTAAATTTTCAAACTAGCCCTTATTTTATATATATTCTGAAAATAGTAAAAAAATTTCACCCCGGACACGGGAATCGAACTCGGGTATTTTACCCCCCTTTTCCAGGTTTATTTTTTATATTTTTTCAGAAAAAATGAATCTAGGTGGAGTAAATTTTCATTAAAGCGGGATTTTTAAAAGCCTTTGGGTTTTTTTTTCCTTTGGTTTAAATTTAATTTTTGTTTTTCCCTATCTTGGATCTTATCGTGAAATTTTACGATACATTTCCTTGCTCATTGTCAAGTTTTTCCCTTTCATAAAACCCCTTTTAAGTGATTTTTGTGTTTTTTAAAGAAAAAGTTTCCCAAGTTTTAGTCGGAAAAAATTTAAACAATTTTCTCCCCTTTTATTTGTTTTTCTTGTGTTGGGTTTGGGGGTTTTTTTTTGGGGCTCACTGGGAAAGTTTGGTGGTTGGATCAGCTCATTGGCCTTTAAAAAATCATTGTTTCATTTTTCCCCAGGCTTTTTTCCATAAAATAGGTTTTACAGAAAAAAACTGGGCGGTCGAAAACTTTTTTTCTAATGAAAACCCCGGAATTATCTCTCCCCTAAAAAAACTTTGGGGGCTTAAAAAATGGAACCCAAAATGTTTTAATTAAATAAAAACTTAGAAAATTTTGGGGGCACCCCCTTTTAAAATTTTTGTGGCGCCCAACCCCGGTTTTTTCAACCCAGTATTAAAAAATTTTGGGGACAAAATCTGATGTTTTTTGCTAGACAAAGGTCTAGAAAATTTTTTTTAAAGGCAGACCCCTTAAATTTTTCTTGGCCCTGAAATGTATCCCCCAAAATTTTTATCGAATAAAAATAAAAAATTTGCATGGCCACTTTAAAATTTAAGTTTTCCTTTTTTTATAAGTTGACATGCGTAATAATATTTTTTTTTTGGTTATTTTAAAATGCACTTTTGGGGAAATTATTGATTAAAAAAGCACAATTAAATTTTAAACAATTTAAAAACTAGGATTACCTGTTTCGGTGGTTTTCATGGTAAAAAGGGATCCCTTTTGTGTTAGGAAACCCGGGTGCCGATGAAGGGGAAAACGGGGGTTTGGGTTTCCTGCTACGTGTATAAGGGTTTTTTCCATAAGATTTTTTCACTCTCTATACAAGCAAATGCAGGGGACAAATTCTTCTTCCACTCATTCTTCCCAATTTCCCAAACCCTAAGGTTTTTAATTAAATACATAGGCTTAAATCCCAAAATTGGGGAGTAAGAAGCGGTGCTAAAAAAATAATAAAAATTTGGGAAAAAACATTTCCCCCGGCCCCCCTGCCCCCTTTAAATTTATCAAAACTGAAAGCGTTTACCCCAATTTTTTACCCCAAAAATAAATTTTGGGGCCTTCTAGGGAAACTATCCGGCTTTCCTTTTTCTCAGGGAGACAGACACGCTACACAAAGAGCTAAGATGTTGGATGCACAAAAAATTAAAAACACATAAAATCCCGGGGTATTCCCCCCCAAAACCCAAAACCCCAAAAAAAACAAAGTTATTTTAAAACCCCCAAAGGGCTATTAAAATAAAAAAAAAATTATAATTTTTATCAAAAATTTTTTTTAAATTTAAATTTTTCTTTAAAATATTCCCTTTTTTTAATAATTTTTGGAAAAAAGCCCCGGATCCTGTCACGTTTCCTTTCTTCACGTAAACGGCAGTGGGGCATGCGCGAATGGGGGGCCAAAAACGGGGACGGGCGCATGACGTAGGCAGCCAAGGACGGGGGGGGGCGCCAACAAGGGTGCGGGGGACGCCCCTGGAACCTCTGGGAGATCCCCGCGACTGTGGGCCGTCACCACCGGGCCAGGGGGGGGGGCGTAAGCCCGGGGGGCCCGGGCCCCCAGGGGTGAGGAGTAAACCCCAAAGGGGGGGGCCCCAAAAATTGCCGGGGGGGGCGTAGACCCCCGCAAATCATCCCGTTTCAAAGGACAAACCCCCTGTGGGGAGTTAAAATAATTTTAAATTTTTAGTATGTTTATTTTAATTTTTTAAAACATAACGTTCACCCTTTTTAATTTTCATACCAAAACCCAAAAATAATTTTAACTTTTAAAATAAAAAAAGCATTTTTCCAAACCCATCACTAATTTAAAATAGAACCCCTTTAAAATTTAAAATTTTTAAAATTGCCCCAAAACTTTAACCCCTCTAGAAACTTGTCTGTCTACAAAACTAAGGGGGTACTGGGTTAATTTCCCCGGCCCGGTTGCAATGGTTAAATGTGGGTTTTTCCCCTTTTACAGTAATGAATTAACCCGGGGGGAAAATTTGGGTTTTTGTGGGCTGTTTTTAGATTTGGGGTTTATTTTTTCATGGCTAAGTTTAAAAAGTTGGTTTAGAAAAAAGCACGTCAAATTCCCCCAAATATATAAGTTTAGTATGTATTCCCATTAGTTTTTCTCTACTCCCTTCCCCACTTATCCCAAAAATGACTGTCCACATTTTTTTACGGGTGTGTTAGGGGTTTATGAAGGGGTTTACTTTTTGGGAAAAAAGTTATTGAATCTTTCTCGAAAAAAAAAGGGGAAAAAAATATTTTTAGGAAAACCCATTTCCCCCGGGCAGGATTCGAGCCTTGGTTCCCTATCCCCCCAAATACATTTATATTACGAGAGTAGTGCCTTTGAAACCCTGCAACTAATGAAGAGTTTCCCCCCCCCCTCTTTCCCAAAATTTTCCCCCACCCTAATTTTGGGGGGGAAATTTTCCCCCTAAATGCTACGTTCCCCCCTCTCTATCAATCAAAGGAAAATGTTTAAGTCCCCCAAGTAAGACTTGCCTTGTAAGTTATTTTTTTAAGACGATACCTGGGTTGGGAAAACCCGGTCCCCTCTGTTGAGCAAGAACGCCCTTACCACTGAGTCACCATAGAAAATCACCAGCCCTTTTACATGATGCCGATGGGGTTTATCTTGATACTGAAGATTTATGCCCTGGATCTGAATTTCCCACCCTCATAAAAAACCCCTGCTTTTTTTTATACCATAGGGGGGGTTGTTTCCTTCTGGATGGCGGCCCGCCTGGTGGGGGACCCGCATGGGCAACCCTCTCTGGGGGGGATGACAAAAGGGGAAACCCAAACCTCCTTTTTTCATCAGCGAAACAAAGGGGCAAGGCCCCTTTTGGAAAAAACCGTTTCAACTTTTTCAATTTTATTTGTCTGGCGTCGAAAGAACAATAGTTCTTAAAATATGTTTAAATTAAATTTAGTTTTAAAATTTTTTCAAATTTAAAAAAATATGTTTTTGAAAAAAAAATTTAAAAAAGGTCAGTTTACATAAAAAAAAAACTGGCCCAAATGTGGGAAAAATGAGTAAAAGTCGGTTCATTAAATTGATTTGCCAGGACAGGGGAAAGGGAACTTTGGGGTTTTAAATTTGGAAGCTTTTTTAAAAAAGGACCCAAATTTTAATTTCCCTAATGTTGATCCCCCCCCCTTTAAAATATTCCCCAAATTTTCATTTTTTTGAGGGAGGTACTAGGGTTGTATAAAAAAAAATTACCTAATCTTGGCTATACGCCCTTTTTCCCCAGTTTACTGTTTTAAAACCTTTACTGCTATCCTACTTTGCCATTTTAAAACCTTTAAAATTAGTCTTTAAATTTATCACTTATAAACCTAATTTTTTTTTTTTTTACAAAACCACAATTTTTTAAACTTTCCTCACGCAATTTTTGGGGGTGCAAAACAAAAACCAAATTGTATCCTTTTAAAATTTCCCTTAAAAAACAAATTCCCAAATTTAAAAAAAACAAAAAGACTTTCGGGGGGCTGCATGGTATAAAGCACTCTCTCGCAATGGGCAAAAAAGCCAAGTACAGTTTAAAATTTGGGGTTCGATCCCGGGCCCCGGGGGCACTGAATTTTTTCCCTAGATGATTTTCCCCCTCCCTTTCCCCCAATCAAAAACGTATGTACTTTTCCTAAATTATTATTTTTTAAAACCCTAACCCCATAGTTTTAATTAGTAAATAGGCGTATAACAAAGGGAACCCGGGGCCCAAAAAAAAATTAAAAATAGTTGCCCCAAAAAACCCCCAAACTCCAAATATCGCCTCATATTTTACAATTTTCACGGGGGGAAACCCCCGGACTCTCTGTTTTGCTTTCCTACAAACCCCCCAATGCTTTTTAATTTCCCTTTTGCAAACCCCGGTCCCCTAGGAGGGTTTTTTTAATTTAAAAAGGCCAAAATTTTAAAATTCAAATGTATGGAACCCCCAACCCCCAACCCCAAAAATATTTTTTCGAAGCCCCCCGGGCGTGGGTTTTGGTTTTCCACTCCCTTCTTTAGCTTGTTTTTTATCCTAAAAACCCCTTCCCCCACTAATGTTGGGGGTATTCCTTTAAAACTACCCGGCCACAAAATGTGGGTGCTATTCCCTTTTAAAAAACCCGCTCCACACATTGGGGGGTATTTCCCTTTAAAAATACTTTTTCACCAACCTTTACCCCATTAATTTAAAAAGTTAAATAGGCCTTGTGTAGTAAAAAAAAATTTCAAATACTCCCGGGAGGTTTAAAAACGCTTTTAAATGGTTTGCATGGGCTAAGGTGTCACTTCCCCGATAGAATGGATGACGATGATGGGAAGATTTGGCGTTGGAATCCTGGTCGGATGTTTCTGAATTTTTTTTGAAATCACTTCTTTTAAAAAATTCGAAAACCCCTTTTTTCTAAATTCGGTTTTTTCCCTTTAACTCCAAAACATGAGCGTTGTTTTTAGTACAAAATTCGTTTCAGCCCTGACCAAACCCTATTGGGCCAGTTTGGCCCCGGTTTTTTGCACAGATTTCCAAAAAGGTTCAAAGGGGTTTGTTTTCGGCATTTCCAAAATTTTTCTGGAACGGGGTCCAAATCTTTCCTTTAGGACAATAACAGGAAACTACTTTATTAAAAACGTTTGTGTACCGGGCTAAAAAAAATGAGATTTAAAAGCCGTAGATTTCGTTGTACCGAAAACAAAAACCCCCTTTTAACAAATTTTGGGATTAACTTCTCCCAAATGGGTAGATCACTTGCGGGTTACGCCATGGAGTTTTTTTTTGCTTTTAGCTTTAAACGGTATAAGGGCGTGGTTTTTAAAAAAAAAAAATAAAAAATCACTAAGCTTTCCCCTCCTCTCTTTTCCCCCCCCAACCTTTGGAAAGAGCCCTTAAATAACCTTGTGTTTAAATGATTTTAATACAAAATTTTTAATATCTATTTTTTTTAAGGTATTTTAAATTGCACTTTCTGAAACCACTGTTTATATCAACACAAAAATTTATGATCGAGAAACGGGAAAAAAGGGCCCAACTTTTTGGGCCAGGAACGATTTTTTTTCATTTTACATTCCGGGGGTTCTTTTTCATAAAAACAATCGTAATGGGAACAGACGGCCCCTTAAACCCCCCCTCCAAAGGGAGTTTTGCTTTTGATTTTTTTCGTTTAAGGGCAAATCTTTCGATACCCTAGTTCTAAACCCCCGTATTTCGGGGCCTGGGAGGCCCCGGTGGGGAAGTGCCCCGGGCACCAGGCTTTAGGGGCTCACCTCACGAGAGGAAACCCTATTTTTTGAGAGGAAAAAAAATTTTTTTTAAATTTTCACAAGAATTAAAAACTTAAAAAAAATTACACTTTTTTTTTTTTGTTGCGTTTTTCTGCTTGTAAAAATGCGAAATGCATAAATCACAATCGATTTCCTGGCTTCCCGGGATTCTAGTTAGTTTAAATTTTCAAAAAACCCCCTTTTTTATATATTTTTTCTGAAAATTGAAAAACAAATCTTGGGAAGGGAATCGAAAAAAGGGGTTTTTTTCCGTCTCCAGGGGGTCATTTTTCAATTTTCAGAAAGGTATCTAGGTGGAGTAATCCCCCAAATAAAAGCATATTTTTAATTTTTTTTTATTATTATTATTTTTTATTATGGGTCGCCCGAATTGCGCCCCAAATTTTCTTAGCTCGGACAAAGAATTGCGCCATGAGCTTAAAAGGTGCCCCCCCCCGACCGGAACCCCAAATTGGGGCCAACTCTAAACATAAAAAAATATTAATGCTATGGGCCTTTTGGGGAAAAAGAAGGACACAAAATCAAAAAATATAAATCAAACAATATTATATCAAAGTGAAATTTCCGTTTTTAAAAAAAATTTTCAATAAAAGCTATATGTTTGCTAAAAAAATAGTATAAAAAAACATAATATAAACAAATCATACAAAGGAGTTTTGGAAGGCACACACTTTTACTAAAACTTAAATTTTTTTTTTCTCCACTTTTCCCAAAAAAATTTAAAATTTTTTTTCAATGAAAAAATTGTTTTTCAACTTAACTTATTATCTTTTTTTTGCACATTTCCTTCTCTTTCACTGGGTTTATTCGAATTTTACGGTCAGTTTGGAACCCATTTTAAATTTTGTACGAAGACAAAAAAGTTTTTGGGGGTGGGAAAACCAAGATGAATTAAATCTAGAAAGGAAGTTTTTGCACGCATTTGTTTTTCCTCCCCTAAGTCCGATATTGCTGCCCCAAATGGGGGGCGGGAATGTCGCTTGCTCCATCTCACTATATAGTTTTGTTTGGTAATTTTGCTAAGGGTCGTTTAGGGTTTTTTTTTTCACCCGGGTGGGAGGATCAAAATCGCAGAAAGCGTCTTCTACTTCTTGGCCCCAAGTAAGTGAAACCCATAACACCCCTTTCCCTCCATCCGAGTTTACGGGTTTATTGTTTTTTGGCAGCCCAAAAAGAGCTTTTTTAATTTTTTTTCCACCTTTTAAAAGGGAAACATATGGATGTTAAAGATAAAAATAAATTTAAAAAGGGAAACAGGAAGGAAAATTTGGGGAAAGTAGCATTCTTTGAATCATAGTCTGATTTAATACAGATCATAAAAAATATTTTTCCCAAAAAAGGCCCCAACAGTGACCGTAGCTAAAAAAAAGTGGGCGTAAACAAATGTACAAAAATGTGAAAGACCCCCACAGACCGGAAAACATTTAAAATTTTTTTGGTGGCAAAATTTTAAAAAATGGCCCCAAATAACAAAAAAAATTTTGGGCCCAAGAACCCGGGAAAGCAGATTCTTTAAACCCTAGCGTATACAAATTTTTAATTAAAGGGGCCCGCGAGACAATTTTATTTTGACGATTTGATAATTTCACTTATTTTGGACTCTGTGTTTTTAAAAACCCAAAAAAAAATGAATTTTATTTTGGGTAATTTTTTTTAATTTGAGTGTTTTAAAATTTTTTTTACCCCTAAATTTGTTTTTTTTTACTAAAGCGCACAAGTTTTAATGGTTTTTTGGAAAAATAATCACCAAAACTATCATTTTTTTTTAGCACCCCCGTCCCTTTCTGCCCGTTTTGGGCGATAGCCTATGTACTAAATTTTTCCCAATGGGTTGGGATTGGGGAAAGGGTTTAATTTAAAGGGAAATTCATCCGCATTTGCTTAAAAGAAAGGGGGAAACCATTTTGGATCAAACCAAACCCCAAATGCACCCCGGCCGGGTTCGAAAAAACCCCCAACCCCCCCCGGCCCCCGAGGGCCAGGGCTAGTGCAAGAATTTTCGCCCTTGCCGTCCGGCCACCCAAGGGGGTAAAAAACAAAATTGAAAAAGTTTGTTTTACCCCAAAATTTAAAAGGCCCCCCACAATGTTTATTTTTCATTATAAATGCACGCCGATTATAAAAAAAATCGTTTTAAAAAATTTTGAGTTTTTGAAAACTATTCATTACTACCCATTTTTAAAAACTTTGGGCCCCCCAAAAACCAAAAAAACATATTAATTGTCATCTTAAAAACACCCAAAAAGTAGCCCAGTTTAAAAACCCAAAAATTTTTTTAGATATTTTTGGAAAAATTAAATTATTTTCAAATTAATCATTAGTTAACTGCCCATAGTTCAATTATTTTTTTGAAGATCGTTATACGTTCTATTAACATTAGAAAAAAAAATAAGATATACACTTTGAATTAAAAAAAATTTAAGCCGATTTTTGGGAGGTTGGGGATCGAATTTTGTCCCCAGTGAATGAAAGGGGGTTTTTTTCTAAAAAGATTTTCCCCCCTCACTACATGCAAATTCGGATTCCCCATTCTCTGCATTCTACCTATTCATACCAAAACCCAAACCTAAATGCATAAAAATAACATAATTTAGGCCTATAAATCGAAAAGGTAGTAAAACGCAGTTCTAAAAAAATCTTCAAGAGTGAAAAAAATTTAAAAAATCAAATTTAAAAATATATAACATTTTTTAAAGTAAAGTTGTAAAAAAAAATTGTTTTGCTTACCATGCTTGCGCCCAATGAAATCGACAGCCCCAACCCATCCGGGGTTTTTTTTAAAAGTCGACACGATTTTACTGTGGGGTCGCTTGCTCAAAACAAACACAAATTTTATTTAAAAGGTTTTTTGGTGAAGTTTTCCCTTCTCGCACACCTTTTTTAGAATTCTCATAGTGTCCATGTAGCCTGCTTTTTCCTTTTTTTTAATTTGGAAAAAAGGGCTAGAGGGATGTATGGGCCCTTTGAAATACCCATGTACGTAAAAAACTGAAGAAAAAAGTTTCGGGGCGTGTTTAAAAGGGGTTTCCCTCCATTAACACAATCTCATTCTGGGACAAAAAACTCAAATTCGAGTTTACAAGAAAAAAGGGCACGATCCCCTTCTCTTTTTTTGTTTTTCCAAAAAAGTTTTTTTTCTTGAAAAGTTTTTTTTTCAATTGAATTTTATGGCCCAAAAAATTTCTTCGGAAATTTTGGCCCCTTTGGCAGTGTTTTTTTGTTTAGTTGTAGTTGTGGTTTTTTCCTGATACTTTAATGTCCCCTTTCTGGGCAAATTTTTTATAGTTTCTTTTTGTGTCTGTTCCTCTGGTGGATTAACTTTGAAGGCCTTACTTCAATCTCATCAGCTTTCCCCCCTTAACTGCGTTTAAATTTGGGTCTTCTGTTTTAACTCTTGAATTTAAAAGTGGTTCGTGGGGGGTTTCGTTTTTAGCCGCGAGAAAAAAGTTTCCACCCTCAAGAGTAAATATTTTAGGGCCCTTTCAGTCCTTTTTGGCATCTCCACCTCTCTTCCCTCGGGAACTTTAATTGATTCACCTGTCGAAAAACGTATAATTTAAAATTTGGGCAAACAGAACTTTTCCCTTTTTTACCTATTTTCCTTTCCAAATCCCCTAAATTCTCCTAATAATTTTCACAGTTTAAAAAAACCCCAACCCCCCAAATTTAAAAAAAAAAAAAAAAAATACACCGGGACATTCACCGTTGTCGAGACAATTAATAATATTGAACAGACGGGTGTTTAATACTACTGGTTTCAAGTCTTGTTTTGGGGGCACTTAAAGGGCCCTTTTTAATTCCTTTACAAAAGGGGGGGAAAGACATGGAAAATTGGGGGAGCTTTTTTGCGATGGTCTTTTTTTTTATCATTTCCCCCCCCACCTCCCCCCACCGGACTACCTGAATTTACTTGGCGCAATTGGGGTCCGGGATTAGTAAACATTTTTTAACCCCTTTAATAACTGGCGAATTGGGTCTGCCCATTATTATTATTATTATTATTAGCATTGGTCTTATACCCTTATACGCCTTACGAAATGTGAAATAGTGGGGTGATTGTGAGATAAAATAAAGGGAAAATCGTTTAACGGGAACCCGAACCACGGTGGAGCCTGGCACCCCCAAATTTTACAATTTGTGATTAATAACCCTTACAGAGGCGAAGGAAGGGGTTTTGGCAATCAATAAATCTGTGCGGTAAAATGGATTGAATCCCGCCCCACACACGTACTGACCCCTTCCCCCTAACCCCAGGTGCCCCATTTTTAAATTTTGGGCTATTGATTTTTGGGTACTTATATCTCGTCTTCCCATGTTTTGGCATTTCATCCTCAAGGTCGACGATTAATTCCTCGCTCACTATCAATTTTTTTAATACAAGCTTCATGATTCTATGTGTTTTTTTAATTGATTCTTTTCCAAGTTTTAGTCTTTAAATGTGAATAGGAAATTTAAATGGTGGAGTTAAAAAAGCCCTTTGCTAAAAAAAAACCCAAGGAAAGTCAATTTAATAAAAGTACAAAAATAAAAAACTTTTTTACTCACTCCAACCTCATCGACACCTTAAATATTTCCCCAATGTCCTGTAACACTCACATACGAAAACTTTGGGGGTTTGGGTTAGTTCCCAATTTTTTTTATTAGTCTATGTTTTTTATTAAATGTTTAAAAATAAAATTTTTAAAAAAAAAAAAAAATACTTATAAAAACAATAACAAAATTTTTTTTTTTTACCATTCCTAAATTAGTGTATATAAAAAAATCAAATAACCGAAAAGTTTAAATAATCATCGCTTTTTCATTTTTAAAACATAGCTATTAATAGTTAGACAACTTTTAAAAATTACAAGGGGAGGGGGAGGTTTTGAGGTATTATGCCCAGGGGGCCAAAATTTCATGCCTTGGGCCCCGGGACAAAAGGGGAGCACTTTACCCCAAACCCCAAGGTCGGCTTTATTTTTAAACCATCCGAGGTTTGAAATCCGCCCTGTAGTACCCCGGCCGATAACAATGGGCCCGGGGGATTTTACCCTCACACGTCCACTTTTAAAAATCCTCCTACCCTGAGGTAACCGGGTTTCGAAAAAACGTGCGACACTTTCTAGGGGACTCTCCCGGATGCGCACAAGGCCCCCTCGCGACCAAGATGGGGGGGGGGGGGGGGGTCGTCAGATCTTTGTATATAATAAGGGGAGTGATTGATTCTGTACTCGGGACTTGACGTCCAATGAGAAGAAACAGAATACTTTTTGGGGGCCATTTTTAAAATTTTAAAATTAAAAATAAAAAATTTTTTGGGTTAACTAAATAAAATTTCAATTTGGGGGTTTTGAACATTTATTTTTGTGAGATGTCCATTAAAGGGTTGGGTTTTAAAAAAAAATGCCTTAGTCGCTAGAAAAGATAGTTTAACATACATAACATCAGCCAAATCTCAAGGAAGGATTTTAAAACTAAAAAGATGTAATCTCTTTGTTACCCGTAAATTTTTAATGGGAAAGCTAAAAAATTTACTAGATACACTTTCACGTATTAATTATCAAGTCATGTGATCTGAACGGAAACTTTTGTAGATATCAATACTATAAAATAATAATAATAATAATAATAATAAAATAAAAGGGATAAATTTTGGGTGGGAGAAAAAAGTTTTGTTTTTTCTAAGAATTTCTTCTAGAAATTTCTACTACTATATTTTTTGTTTGCCTATAAAAATTAATTGATACGTTTTTTTTGGGTTTAAATAATTAGGGCGTTTTAGGTAAAGTCAAAAACTTTGATATTGTTTGTTTAGAAAGCCTACGTTACTTGTTGATGTTTTAATTCGACTAGGACAAATACAAAATAAAAGCTATATAACTAAGAATAAATAATTGTTTGAAGTTCGAAACTATATTTTACAAAATTTAGTGTGTTAATATTGGTAGCTATCCGCCCCGATAAAAATAAACAAAGGCGCATCTTAAGGGGGGGTTTTCTTCTAAGTGGTTCTCACTTTTCCACTATCAATGCGTTAACTTTTTCTAAAGGTTTTTTTACAAACCCTTTTTCATTTTATTATACTATTAATTAATTAAAATTTTAGTTATCCAGAGGGGTGGAAAGTAAATTTTTAAAAAAGAAAAAAATTAAAAAAAAAACGTAGCACTTAACCGAAACTCTTAAATTCTGGGTAGTTTTGGGCGTCATGCTGGCTGTGAGCGGCTCTGCGCCGCCCCCGGAAACCTATTAGCCCCCCCCTTGGCCACTCCACACCATACTGCTCACACCGCATATGCCGCCCCCCCTTTCGCTTACCCCGCCCCCGGTCCGGGGGTTGACGGCGCACAGCCCCCAAGGGGTTTTCCCCAGAGTTTAAACGGACTCGCCGCCCCTTGCTGGCGCCCGCCCCCCCTGCTGGCCCCCACGCGCATGCACCAGCTGCCCTCTACTTCAATAGACAGTCGAATAACGAGCCAATCTCTCCCCCCCCCCAAACACACACACCCACCACCTTCCCGCCCTCAGGCGTTTCCAACATCTTAATGAAATGGGGGGCATCGGATTTTGACGCTATTGACAGTGTCAACTGTAAAATCTGTAATTGAAAAGTAATTTTACCCATTTGTAAATTAGATTTATTTGGGGGCTCCTTAAACATAAACATCAAAAATTAACTCAATGCAGTCCAATTTTCAAAAGAAAGGGCCTTATCTGACGCATAAAAGTTTCTAAAATTCTTTTTTGTATTCATACGTCAATTCGTGTGATGTTAGCTGTCACTTTTGATAAATGACATAAAACTAACAATATAGTAAAATGTTATTACGGTTTTCAAAGGAAAAAGGGGTTATTTTTAAAAGGCACTTATTACCAAAATCTCCTTAACAACACTTAAACAAAAAATCTTTTTTTTTAAAAACCCAAAAATCTAAAATAACTAATTAATTTTATTATTTTCAAAAATTTATTAGATGAAAAATTTTTTTTTTTTTAAATGACATTAGTTAAATTTAATTTTACCATAGACTTTTATTTTCTCTAAGTGTGAATTTTTAAAATTATTTATAAATAATTTTCAATCTCCTTTTCTTATTTTAAAAAGATGACTATTTACAATAAATAATTACAATTTTATTTTTAAATTATGGTGATGTAAAGCTAATGAATATTTTGAATGTTTTAAGAAGCCTCAAGAATACCCCAATAACTTACCGATTACAATAAAATTTTTGCTCGACCAATATAAATCCCCATAATGTAAAAAAAAAAAAAATAAAGTATTAAATAAAATTATTTTGTTTTTGTGTTTCAATTTTTTTAAAAAGAATAGTTTGTGCTCTTGAAAAAGACTCCCCCAACCAAAACATAGCTATTTGATTAGAAAAAAAAATTTAAAAATAATCAATTTTTCGCAAAAAAAAATTTTAAAAAATTTGTTTAAAAATCATGAGTCGTAAAAATAAACAATTATAAGAAAAAAGTTATAAAATCGTAAAGGAATCAGATTTAGTTAAAAGATTTTTAAGAAAAAACCTTTATTTAGGGGCCGAATTCTAACATCATCTCATTTTATTCGGGGCCTGGTTCAAACAGAAAGATCAGGGCTAAAATCCGGGTTTGGGTCTAATGAGGATTTTTTTTAAAAAGTTTTCCCACCCCCTTCCATAAAAATTTTGGTAGTTTCCCTCTAAAAACTTCCTTTCTGACCCCACCTCATTAGAGTAATATCATTTAACTAAACCCCTGAACGGGGTTGATAGGGTGTAAAATCTAGTAAAAAAAAAAAATTTTTGACTTTTTAGTTTAATCACTTTCATTAGTTTCAAAAATATATATTACATTTATTTCAAAATAGCCCTTTAAAAATTTTCATTCTAAATCAACAAAAGGGTATAACATATAACAAAAGGTTTTTATACATATTTTGCCATAATTTAACATAATAAAAAAATTATTTTATCACCACACGGGTTACACCATGCACTAATTATTAAAAAGTTTTTTGGATTAGAAGTTTGAATTTAAAGGACCAAAAATCCATATTTTCTAGAGAAAGAGGGGGAAAACCCATTTAGGGAAAAACAAACCAAGAACACTCGCCGGGGTTCCCCCGAAGAAAGACTTTCCCACAAATAATATAGCGAAACGAAAGGTTATACCAACATGGGACCCGCGATCTAAATGTCAATCATTTGGTTTAGTTGGGCTGTGATGTGAAGGTCAGAGTTCAACTCCCGTATTTTTTTTTTGGGGTTTTTTTCCTTTTTTAAGGGGTTTTCTTCCCACCTCACATGAATTCTGGAAAATTTCCCTCTAAATTTTAAACCTTTCTCATCCCCCCCTCCCCTTACGCAAAAAAGACTTGTTTCTCGGATTCCCAAAGGGCAGTGAAAGTTGCCATTGTTGTTCGGAGACAAACCGATCTTTGATGAAACCAGGGGCCCGTGTTTTGAACGGGTCAAAGGAGAGTAATGTGTTTTCCCGTTAAAAAAAAGCCCTCGCTGTCTCACCTAAAATGGGGGCGAAAAAGGAATGCTTGGTGCAATAATCACAAGTGAAAATTTTTCTTTTTTATTGTTATCAATTCAAGAAAACCTATCCCAAACCCGGAAGTGCATTATTATCCAGATATATTTAATTTTTTTTTTTCACGCTTTTATCCAAATATAATTTTTTTTCAATTTGGTACCTTCCAAATTGTTGGTCATAGTTCAATTCACCATTTAAAAAAAAATTTATATTCTATCTATTTTAATAAAATAAAAACCCTCTTCCGCGGGGTCTAACCGCCCTCTTTTTGGGTTTATACTGGCGAAGACGGAGAGTTATTATAAATATATCAACTAAACTTTTGAGGAAGAAATGTTAAATTTTTAACCAAATTTTTGTTTTGGGAGATATTCTTAAACAAGAATTAAATTACTAATTTGCAAAATTAAAAACCATATTTGGCAGACATTACAAATAAACTTTTTATGATTATAATTGATTAATAATAGGCAAATTTTTCTTTACAATCAAAAAAAATCCAAGAGTTTAAAATTAAAGGACTTAAATCAGATTATTTAATTATTCCTCCTACAGTCACTGATAGACAATTTTCTTTTTTTTGGAACGTAAGACACGTTTTCACAGGGGAAATGCTTTTTTACAAAAAATTTTTTGGAATGTTTTTTTTAAATTTTAAAGCAAAAAGAAAAATTTTTCATTTCCCCCATTGTTAACTTAAAAAAACTTCTCCCACAGCTCCTCCCTTTTTTATTGCACCATACCACTCAAGTAAAAAGAGTTATTATTTCAAAGAAAAATTTTTTATTGTAAATACACATTCCTACACAAATCACGGTTTCCAAGGTGATGTATACAAATTTTATTATAAGATACCACTGCATGACACAGAAAAGTTGAAAATTTGCAAAAAAACCCCGGGTTTTCGTTGAAAGCTATTATTTTTTACGAATCCTGGACCCTAACTTACACCGTGTTCATGCCCCCAAATTTGGTTCAGTTTTTTCATAATTTCAACAAAAAAAAGGGCTTATCAAGTTACATAACGTGGGTGTGTTTTTTTGTATATGTGTATGAAAAGAGGTGAAACCTTTAAGAAAAAAATCACCCTTAGGGCTAAAGTTTAGACCTCCCTTCCCCGGGGAAAATCAAACTCTATTAGCTTTACTTTTAGTTTAGTAGTATTAAAATCTCGTTCAAAAAGCAAAATAAAAAACCAATAAAAACAATACCATGATATCCGTTCTTCCACAATGTCCTCTCAACTGCCACAAAAACTTCCTTTTTTGGTTCTTCAAAGAAGTCAGGTTGAATGGACTTTATGGAAATCTGATAAAAACCCAGTCCCAAAGGGGGAATCCGTACTCTGACGAAAATTCCTTAAATGAATCTTTTAATTTCATTCAAAGTAAAAAAGGTGAAATTGAACTTTATTCCCCCCTTAGGCGAGTGAAGCCCAAACTCCTGTTTTTTAATTGTCCGTTTGGTATTTTTATTCTGTTATTTGTATGTCTTTTCGCAAATACCGCCAAAGCGTGGAAAATTTTAACGAAATTTTCTGGAAATTTTTTTAATAGGCCAAAAAAACGTATGTGTAATTAAAAAAAAAAATAGTTTTGACATATCATTGAGAGTCTACGTTTTAACCCCGGTAGACGATGATAAAAAAAAAGAAAAAAAAATAGTATTGAATTTGTATTAATTCCTTTTCTGTCCAATTTGAGTGTCAAGGAAAAAAATAAAATTAAAAATAAGAAAAAAATTACAGGAGGAGCGAGGTCTACTGTTCACAAAACCACTAGTAGCTTGTAAAATAAAAACTGGGAAAATTTTCTGTAAGATAAAACCCTGCACATTTTTAAAATTAAAACTTAGTAGTTTAGGCACGATCGGGGATAGAATGCCGAAGTGTCAAAAAAAACAGCACAAATCCAAACCCTGCAGTCAAAATATCATAAAACTATAAAAAAAAGTACATTTCCAATAAAAAATTGCACGAGAGATTTTATAAAATTTCTCATGTAGTGGGATATATTAAATTTGTAACTCATCCATCATAACTGTTTCCAGCCTGTGGCGGGTTTGTTTTGTAAAATGCCTTGAACAAAAATTTTCCAAAAAACATTTATCATAAAAAACTCTTAATTTTGGGGGAAAATATTCTAAATTTTTTAAAGATACCTAAGGAATGACCCCTCTATTACTCTAAATAGCAAATTTGAAACAAACTTTAAAAAAATTTTTGGCTATAGGCCCCAAACATACAAAAGACAGGGAAAAAAACAAATTAAACCCCCCTTTTTTTTTTATTCAGGGACCATAAATGTAAAGACCTAGCATAATCTCAAAATTCCCAAAAATTTCAGAATTACAATACTTTATTTACTGAAAATAAAACGCAGTTATAAACATTTTAAAAATTGACTACAATATTTGCGATGCCTACAGATAAGTGAAAATTTTGATATAAGGCCTTTTTAAGTGAAAAAGGATAAATACCGATAAAATATACACTTAACTTAAAAAATCAACACATTAAATTTACTTGGATACCAAAACGTATTAACTTTTAAAGGTAAGTGCGTGTTTAGTCGCCCCCGCACATACGGGAAAATAAATTTGTACAAGATTGGTTTCAAGGGCACTTTTCCCCCAGAACATATCCGTTATCTTTTAAAAAAATTTATTCAAAGCCTTCACTTTCATTTGAAGGTCGAATAGAATAATTTAATTAAATCATCAGAATGTCAATTTCATTTTTAAACAAAACGGCCATATTGGGCATTAAAAATACTGAGGTGCTGCAATAAAAACAACTCTTTCGCATTCTCATTTAAAAATAATTTCAAATAGATTTTTTTTTTTTTCAAAAAAGAAAGGGGGTAAAACCTTTTTCAAAACAGAAAACGACGCTATGTTAAAATTTTTCCAAAAAATTTAAATCTTTCATTAAAAATAATAATGTGAAGTCGGCTTTTGATGGGGTTATAAAGGGAAAAAAAGACAGTATTTCAGTTTTTTTTTGAAAAATTTTTTTTTATCAAAAAAAAAAAAAAATTTCACATAAAAAAAGTTTTTTAATTTTTTCACATGGGGATATTAGGGGGGGGCAAAGTCCACTTTTTTCAATTCGAAGCAAATTTGAATCGAAAAACAGAAATATTCTCGATGCCAAACAAAATTCGAATATTTTTTTGTTTGTGTTTTTTCACTAGAAGAATTATTGTATTGTTATTTATTGAACTTTATATATTTAAAATTTCTTATAAAAATGTTTTATTAATTTTAAAATAATAAACAAGTTTTATTTCAACTTACAGTTCAGTTACTTTGGATTTTTCCCAATAAAAATGGTTTATAATATTTGAATGGGAATAAAAGGTATTTTTGTTGTCAATATTTTTAAACCACGAATCTTCAAACCAGAATTTTTTTAGAAGGAAGTTAAAAGCGACATTTTTTCGAGGTTTTGAAAATCGAGTGGAAGCTTCGACACACCTAGTGAATCAACATTTTGAAAACATCTCAAAGGATTCCGGAAAATTTTAAAACAAATTTTTCTCTTAATTTTAAAAAATTTTCCTCTAATACCCGGGGGTTCATTATAAATATTCAATATTGTTGATATCACCTAAAGAAAATTTAATACTAAAGCAAAATTTTTAATTAATTTAGCAAAAAAAAAAAATTGTTGATAAAAAACTACAAAAATTGCCCCTTTTTTGCATCTCTACACAAACCCCAAAACCCTTTTGTTAAAGCAATTTTAATGATTGTTACAAATATGTGACCTTAAAAACCGAAAAAGTCGACTTTTGTTTCATTCATGTGAGAAGCCAACTGGTCACAAACTCATTGTGACAAAATTTCATATATTTTGGGAAACAAATTCAACCCTTATTGGGAACGACCCGTCGATTTAAAAAAAAACGATTTGGTACACCCTTAATATACCCCAAATGGATTCAAAACCTGCTCTCCCAATACTCAGTTTTTTAGTATATTGGGATAGTAAAGTCTTCAGAGGGTTCGCCCGTCGAAGCGGTTTCCTACCAGTTTATTATTTACGTCACGTGAAGACAGGATCACGGATCATATTATGGAACCGTAATAAGAATCGATAGTACTGTCACGTTTGGTGCTTACAACATCTGCTGAGGGGTGGGCAGCAATGCTATATAACAGTAATACAAAAACCTCTTATACAATCGGGGGAGAAATATGTGTAGAAATAGAAATGTTAATGGTTTGGTTTCATTCATTGAAATATTGTGATTCATTTACGTCAGAGGGTCCAAAGTTGGTCATCCCAAAGGGGCCCAATATGATTTATCAGTTGTATCACGGTCCAAAGATGTGTTTAGTGTTTTCCCTCAACTTAATATAGGCCTACTACTCGCCTGGTGGCACAAGGGTCTAAGGAGTCCCTCTCGCGTAGATTAAACCTTGATCAGGTGTACGGAGGTTGTTTTCCTAAAAAAATTGTTTTCCACTCTTCCTTCAGGCAAATGTGGGAGCACTTCTTATAAAAATAACCTTCCCTAATCCTTAAACACCATAAGTGTAAATTAGTACATAAGCGTAAGCTCATATGGTAAGACGCAGGGCTAAAATAAATATAAACAAAACCCAAGCAACACTAATAAACAATTTACTTTTAATACATTACAACATTGTATTCTTGCTTACTAGAATATTTTAAATTTACTACCGAAAAAAAAAGAGATAATTAATCTCTCGAAAATGTATCATGAGCACCTCACCACTTTCACAAAACAATCTAGCAATATAAATATTTTTTTACCAATCAAATAAGTGAATAATAAAAGCAAACATAAATTTTAAACAAATAGTTTTTTTTGAATCATCACATCTCCCACCTAAGTTTCCCTTAAAATTTCCTGCAGAAGACCGTATGACCACATTTTCAGTGAGGGGCGGGGCACGGTTGGCCCTCGGCCACCAGTTGGGTCACAATGATTTACTACAATTAATATTACCTTATCATTTATAGTGTTTTTCCCCCCACTAAAGTGGCCGCATGGTGTAGGCGGTGGTATTCAACATTTTATGTTCGCGTACCCCTAAATATAATTTATTTTTTACTTTTGTACCCCCCAAAGTTGTTGGTTTGGGTAGTGCAAAATATTCTTAATCTATAATTTACATCTAGGAGGGAGGGAGACAACAGAAAAAGAGAGAGAAAAAAGTCGCTTGCTACGCATTTTCCTCCGACTGTGTTTTTTGGTGTCTAATCCTAAAACTGGGCCCCTTTTTATTCAGTTTTTTCAGGAAAAATAATCCTATTTATTATTTCTGTTGTCAACATACCCCTTTTTCTCAATAATACAAAACCTACAGTGATGAACAAACTATCAGTGGAAGGATTTTTTACAGACTTCTGACATAACATACTCATTTATGTTAAAACACAAATTTTTTGTTTAAAATTTTAAATTAAGAGAAAGAGCAAAAATTTTTTATCATTTATCGAAAATAAACTCTTTTTGCTATTTTGTGTTTTTAAATTTCTCTGAATATTTAATTTCAAAAACCCCAAACAAAAGGAAAACATTTTTTTTGGGGCGTGGGGGGGTGGAAGGGAAAGGTTGAATGTGCAAAAGTTTTGAAAGGGGTTACGGACTATAATGTGTTTTTTAAATTTCCCACCCCCTAAGATGTTTTCGTTATCCATAGGTAGCATACCCCGGGGTTTGTAACCGGTGATGGCGTCACTTTAGAGAAATACTGGCCCCTCCAATTACGGGAATCGGGGTTTTAAATCCGCTTGAGTAAATTTTAGAGGGATTATCCTAAAAAATTTTTCCACTCTCCCCCCACGCAAATGCATACCCTCGAATTGGTATAAGTTTTTAGCAAGAATGGGTAAAAAGGATATAAAAAGCGTTAATTTAAACATTTTTGGTGTCCTAAAGGGGAGAAAAAAAAGGGGGGCCGTCCCCCTTTTATATTTGAATGTATTAATTCCTCTTTGAGTTTTTTCAATATTTTTTTTCTTTTAAATATTTATTGATTTATTTTAAAAACAAAATTTTTAAATTTTAATCATTTTAATATATTTAGATAAAAATGAGTAATAACAATAAAGTAACTATACTGACAAAAATTTTAAATAATTTAATTTATATATTACATTTATTTGAAAATTTTAAGGGAATTTTCTAAAAAGTAGTTAGGGGCCCATTTTAATTTTAGTTAGCCTCCCTTTTAAAACCCAAATCATATTAAAAGTATAACCTCCCTGATGGGGCAAAGCCCCTTTACACTTGTGAGACTCCCTGAATAACAAGTCCCTGACAATTTGTCGGACTCCCTGAGATAACAAGTCCCTTTGGGACTTAGTGATCTCCCTGAGATAACAAGTCCCTATGGGACTTTGTGATCTCCCTGAGTAACAGACCCTATACCTCATGGTCTCCCCGGATAACAAGTCCCATGCACTTTTGTGATCTCCCTGATAAGAGCCCTATAACTAGTGAACTCCCGATATAACAGAGTCCCTATGACACTCAGTGAGTCTCCCTGAGATAACAATCCCTATACCTCATGAGTCCCCTGAATAACAGAGTCCCTAAACTTATGAGCTCCCCGATAAACAGAGTCCCCATGGCACTTAGGAGACCCCTTATAACAAGTCCCCATGAACTCGGGTCTCCTGAGATAACAGAGTCCCTAAACACTTATACTCCCTGAAAATTTAAATCCCTATGACACTTTGTGAACCCCTGAGAAACAAAGTCCCCCAAAAACACTTGGTGATCTCCCTGATATTAGACCCAGAACCCCAGTGAGACTCCCCAATAAACAGAGTCCCTATGAACTTAGTGAGTCTCCTGAAAAACGAGTCCTGTTTACACTTTGTAAAACTCCCCGATTAACAAGCCCTATGGGCCTCAAAGTCCCGAGAAACAGAGTACCTTGACACTTATGGAAATCCCTGGATAAAAGAGTCCCGTACACTTGTGAGATCCCTTATAAAAACAAGTCCCTATCACTCAGTGAGTCTCCCCGAATAAAAGAGTCCCCATGCACTTATGATCTCCCCGAATTTGAGTCCCATACATTATGATCCCCTGGAAACGAGTCCCCATGACACTTAGTGGGTCCCCGAGATAACAGAGCCCTATGGCTCTTATGAGTTCCCCCGAGATAAAGAGTCCTTGGCACTTAGTGATCCCCGAATAACAAGTCCCATGAACTTAGTGAGTCTCCCCAGATAACAGGTCCCTATGACACTCGTGAGTCTCCCGAATAACAAGCCCCATGGGACTTAGTGAATCCCCGAGATAACAGGTCCCAGACACCAGTGAGTCCCCTGAGTAACAGAGTCCCTAGACACTTTGTAGTCCCCTGAATAACAGAGTCCCTAGACACTTTGTGAGTCCCCTGAGATAACAAGTCCCCCATGACACTCAGTGAGACTCCCGAGTAACAGAGTCCCTATACACTCAGTGAGACTCCCGAATAAAAAGTCCCTATACACTCAGAGTCTCCCGAGAAACAAGTCCCTTTTGACACTTAGTGATCTCCCTGAAAACAGAGTCCCTATAACTCAGTGAACTCCCCGAGATAAAAGTCCCTATGACACTCAGTGAGTCTCCCTGAATAACAGAGTCCCTAACACCATGACCCCTGAATAACAGAGTCCCCATGACACTCAGTGAGTCCCCTGAGATAAAAAAGTCCCTATGACACTTAGTGAGTCTCCCTGGATAACAAGTCCCATGACACTTAGGAGTCTCCCTAGATAACGAGTCCCTATGACACGATGAGACCCCGAATAAAAGAGTCCTTTGACACTTGTGGTCTCCCCCAATAACAAGTCCCTATGAAACCCCTTTAGTATCCCCGAGATAACAAAATCCCCATGCACTTTGGAGTCTTTCCCGAAAACGATCCCTATGACACCGTGAGTCTCCCCGATAAACAAGGGCCCTATGACACTTAGTGAGTTCCCTAATAACAGGGGTCCCAGACATTAGTGAAACTCCCTGAGATAAAAGAGTCCCTTGGGACTTAGTGAGACTCCCTGAATAACAGAGTCCCATGACACTCTGAGTCTCCCCGGTAACAAAAGTCCCCATACACCAGGATCTCCCTGAATAACAGATCCTTATGGGACTTATGGTCTCCCGAATAAAAGAGTTTTTTTCCCCAGACACTTAGTGAGACTCCCCGAATAACAAGCCCCCATGACATTAGTTCCCTGAGATAAAAAAGTCCCCCATGACACTCAGAAATCCCCCTAGATAACAAGTCCCTAGACATCAATGGTTCTCCCCGAGATAACGGTCCTATGAACTTAGTGAGTCCCCCGTTTGAGTCCTATGACACTTGGGTCCCTGAGATAAAAATCCCTAGACACTTAGTAGTCCCCTGGATAAAAGAGTCCCATGGCATTGTGGGCTCCCCGAGATAACAGAGTCCCCATGGCACTTAGGGTCTCCCCCAGATAAAACAGAGCCCTTTCACTTATGGTCCCCTGAGAAAACAAGTCCCTATGACACTCAAAAGTCCCCTGAGATAACAGAGTCCCTATGACTTAGAGACTCCCTGAGTAACAGGTCCCATGACACTCATGAGTCCCCTGAAAAACAGAGTCCCTATGACACTTTGGAGTCTCCCTGAATAACAAGTCCCCATGGACATCAGTGAACTCCTGAATAACAGATCCCTATGACACTCAGTGAGTCTCCCTGAGATAACAGGCCCTATGACCTTATGAGTCTCCCTGAATAACAAGTCCTATGACATCAGTGAGACCCCTGAATAACAAGTCCCCATGAACTCTGAGTCTCCCTGAATAACAGAGTCCCCATTCCCCTTAGTGAGTTCCCTAATAACAAGTCCCTATGACATTAGGGTCTCCCTGAATAACAGAGTCCCTATGACACTCATGAGACTCCCTGAGAAACAGAGTCCCTATGACACTTGTGATTTCCGAGATAACAGAGCCCCATGACACTTAGTGTCTTCCTGAGATAACAGAGTCCTATGACCTCAGTGATCTCCCTGATATAACAGAAATCCCAATGACACTAGTAGCTCCCCGAGAAACAGGTTTCCCATGACACTTTGTGAAACTCCTGAATAACAAGTCCCTATGGGACTTAGGAGACTCCCCGAGAAAACAGATCCCTAGACACCAGTATTTCCCTGAAGTAACAAGCCCTATGACATAGGGGTCTCCCTGAGATAACAGAGTCCCTATTTTCTTGTAATCTCCCCGAATAACAAGTCCCTAGACACTTAGTAAAACTCCCTAGATAAAGGTCCCCCAGCACTTAGTGATCCCCCTGAGATAAAAGTCCCTATGACACCAGTGAGTCCCCTAATAACAGAGTCCCCAAGAACCCCATGAGTCCCCCTGAGAAACAGAGCCCATGACAAGTGAGTCCCCTGAGATAACAAGTCCCTATACACTCATTGAGACCCCTGAGTTTAAAAAGTCCCTATGAACTCATGAGTCTCCCTGGGGTAACAGAGTCCCCAACACTTAGGAAATCTCCCCGAGATAAAAAAGAGTCCCTATGACACCAGTAGACTCCCGAACAAAAGAGTCCCTATGAAAACTCAGTGAGTCTCCCCGGATAACGAGTCCCAACCTTAGTAGTCCCCCCGAATAACAGAGTCCCCATGCACTCATGAGTCTCCCCCGAAAACAGATCCCAAGACACTCAGGAGTCCCCCGAATAACAGAGTCCCTAGACACTCGTGAGTCTCCCTGAGATTAAAAAGAGTCCCTATGACATCAGTGAGTTCCCGAGATAACAAGGGCCCTATGGTACTTTGTAAGTCTCCGAATAACAAGTCCCCCCAGACCTTAGTGAGACTCCCCGGATAAAGATCCCATAACTCATAGCTCCCTGAGATAACAGAGTCCCAAAGACACTCGTGGTCTCCCCGAGTAACAGAGTCCCTATGACACTCAGGAGTCCCCCGGAAACAGTCCCATGACACTCAGTGAATCCCGGATAACAGAGTCCTATGACACCAGTGAGTCTCCCGATGAAACAGAGCCCCTATACATCAGTGGTCTCCCTAGATAACGAGTCCCTATGGCATTTTGATCCCCCTGAGATACAGACCCCTATGACACTTATGGACTCCCTGAAAAACAAGCCCAAACACTTATGATCCCCCTGATGTAACAGAGCCCCTTTTAAGTTAAGTCACTAAATTAAAACACAAATAAACAATCTCCCCAAGTTGAGAAGGAAGGCCCCGTGACGTAAACCTAGTGACGTTTGGACGCCCCCCACGTCTTGACCCCCTGGCATCAGTAGATCGTTCTCTCCTCAGTAAAGATTGGGCCCAACGGTGACCCCCCGAGGGATAAATGCCCCGGGTGACACTTGGGGGAAACATCCAACTCTCTCGACTCAAGTTGGGCTCTTCTTTTCAGAAGCAAACATGACGGTAGCAAATGGTAGTAGGACCCCTCAAATTACCTCTTCACGGGAAGGCCCTTATTTAACAAGGGAAGACTAATAAAGTTACTCTTGCGGTTCATACGTAAGTCTTTGAAAAAAAGGCTTTATATTTGATATATTTTTTTTAGCCCCACGTCAAACATTTATTTTTAGCATCATGTCTTACATCCATTCGGGAAAACGCTTATTACTTTTTACGTAAGGGGTTTAAAGGGATTAAGAACGTTAATTAGAGAAAACGCACCGGATCTGCGCTGAGGGAAGGGGAAAAAACCATTTAGTAAAAACCCCCCACAGTGCACCCGCCCGGGGATTGAACCCCGTCATCCATTTTTTTTGGGGAGTTAGCCAACACGAGGTAGTGCTTAGACCACGGGGCTCCGAAGTGGATCCACGTCCCCCTCCCTGTCTGGTCAATCGTATATGTACAAAGTATTATACAGGAGGAAATTTGATTATAGGGGGGTTTGACATGGAGAAAGGGGGAAAAACCAATTTAGGTAAAACAAACTTCAGTACCCCCACCCAGTTTAAAAACCCCAATTCCCTGCTTGGGCAATTAGTAAAATTGCGGAGTGACATTTTTAAACCACCGGACTAAAAAAGGGATTGTTAGTATTAGAAATACTTAAAATAACCCTGATAATAGGATATTAAAATTGGGATCATTGAACCTCAATCAAATAGTTTTTATTTATAAAAACTGAACTGTGGCTGCCATTATCACCAAGGGTCGGTATTAATCAAATTACGGACAATTATGACTTTTTTAAACCCTGCCAAATAGGTAAGAACACGTAAGAAGAAATTTATGGAAAGGCACCAGCATTCGTAGAAAAAATTGTAAGAAAACATTAGTAAAAAAAATACACTAAATCAATTGCCAATTTAAGGCGGGACCAAAAAAAGGTATCACAAATCATCATCATCTAAACGCTCGTCCAATTCACCCATTGCAAAATCCACAAATTGGACGTACGTTTTCCTTATAGGTATTTTTAAATTTACACTTTTTAATTTTTTTTTTTTCCCAATCACTCTACATTCTTTCCCTGCGGCTACCGCCCCTAGGGCTGGACTCGCCCCCGCCCCCTATTGCCGCCCCCCCATTGCCTACGCCGCCGCCCTGCCGTGGCGGCTTACCCAAGGCCGTGCCCTACAACGTTCCACCCTTCGCCTCCCGTGTAACATCCAACGCGCCCCTCTCCGCCCCCCTACGCCACGCCGCCGTACTCCGTGGTGGCACCCGCCGCCTACGCTGCAGCCCCATTTCTTTCCCACCGCCCCCCTAGGTTTAGCGCGCGCCGCTTACCCCGGTCTGCCCCCCGCTTTCGCCGGGTTCCCCCCCCCGTACGCCGCCGCCCCTCTAAGTTTTGCGCGCGCCGCCTACCCCGGTCCCCGCTGCTTATGCCGGTCTGCCCCCGTTACCCGGGGTACCCGCCGCTGGAACGCCCCGCCCCTCTGGGTTTTTTGGGCCCACGCCGCTTTCGCCCCTCTTCCTAGCCCTACTTTTTAGGCGCTGCCCCCCAAAGTTTGTAATTTTGTTCAATAAAATAGGTTTTTTTTTCGAAACATTTGATGTGTTTAATTCTAATTGGGTTTTAAGCGTTTCGACTGGCTACATTCCTTCAGAAACTAACTCCAAACAAATATAATTATGAAATAAATATATTTACTATTTTAAAAATAATCCTAGAGGAAAAGCTTGAATTAAACTTTTAAAAAAAATTAAAATCCTAGAAAAAATATCTGAAATGGCCCCCTGTAATTTAAAGTCTTAAAAAAACCCAAAAAAAAAACATATTTTTAAAAATATAGGTATATGTGTATTTTTACAGATTTTTTTTTAAAGTATTTGTTTTATTTTGCTAAGTTACATTTAACCTCGATACTAACAGAACAAATTTTGTTCCCTTCACACGGCCAAAATCACATAGCCTTCCATATCGTTTTATAAATATAATTTTATTGGCCAACAAAGGGGGAAATTAATTATCTTAAGGGTATCAAAACCCAGCAAAACATAAAATCCTCGTAAAAAATTTTTTCAAAAATCAATTTAAATAAGACATCAAACCCGTCTGTAAAAATTCGCAATAGTTTTTTTAAAAAAAGAAAAACAGCCAATTTATTCAATTTGGTCATTAACTTTGTATAAAATAAAAAAATATATATTTTTCTCAAATGAATAAAACACAGAGACTTAAATTAATGTAGCCATTTTCAGTAATATAGTCTTCAAATACAATATACACTACACAAATGACGAACAATAAAAAACCCAATTTTCCCATTAATTTTCAAGGCCATCTTTATTATTCTGACACTGCATATTTAAATAAAAGAATTCAACTAAATGAAAGCAATGTCGGTGGCTTGTTAATGATTATTAAGTCACGATAGTAAATATTTTATAATAAATTATTACAAGAGAAAGCTGTTTTTATTTTTCATATGGGGGAAATTTTTGTGTGTGTGAAGTCTCTCAAGGCGTATTCCCCACCCGAAAGGCCCATAGACCCGCAGTTTTCCGGGATTCGTCTGGGGGGTTGAGTGAAGAAAGGACCCTTTTTTACTTCCGATAAAAATTGTTGTAATTTTAATAGTGGTTGCACATCTTCACTCAACACATTTCCATTAAAGTTCTCATTTTTCAATTCCAACATAACATTTTTAAAATTATGTGTGGCAGCCAAAGTCTTTCAACATTACTTCGACTTGTTCTGAACGTCACTATAGCCTGCCCCCATTTAAATACATTATGAGTAGGGACATTCAAATCACAAATTTTCGATAACACGAATTTTAAATTTAAATTTTACTGTTTCCATGAG
This sequence comes from Timema cristinae, assembly GCA_039000515.1. Taxonomy (NCBI): domain Eukaryota; kingdom Metazoa; phylum Arthropoda; class Insecta; order Phasmatodea; family Timematidae; genus Timema; species Timema cristinae. The sequence continues at coordinate 19,150,608 of JBCFYV010003508.1, read as the reverse complement.
AATAACATGAAACCAAGCTATTTTTCTAAATAAATACAATTTCCTTGAAATTTGCAAATACCACGTCATGAAATATAATTTTCAATGTGGTAATATTGGTGATAGGCTATTACAGTGTTGCCGTTCATACGAATAGTATTAGAGTTTCCTTATTTTTTAGGTATTAAATGGATCACAAGAAAAATGAGTGTTTTCAGGATATTTAGGGTTTTTTTTCGGAAGTTAGCACTAAAAATCAAAGATTTCTTCTTTTAGGGATTACGATACTTAAGTTTCGATAGATCAATTTTTTGTTTTTCAGCCTTTTGAAGATTTCACGCTAGGGGCCAAGCAAGGACATTAATATAAATGGACCTTGCTACAGACAGTCATGTTTGGCAAAATTATATTTAATTTTTATTCCCTTTTCTTCTATGAAGACATGTTTCGGTGTTAATATGTTTTGGTCTAAATCAAATTGATAATTGGTTATTTAGATATTACTATTCCTAAGACTCGAAGGTAATGATATTGATATATCAAGTTTGATATTACTTAAGCATGAAACGTTTTGTGCGTATTTATATTTGATTTTTCTCCGAATATGTTTAATA